>JANAVB010039216.1:495034-994028 GCA_029216955.1 Iris pallida
GCCGAGCCATGTCCAGCCTACGCTTGGTTAAAGGTAGTAATTTGTTCTAAGAATAGACATTAAAGGATCTAAGCTGCTAACAGTCCTAATATCACATTTAGAGGTTCATCACAACACAACGTCTATAAGCGAAAGTAAACAAGTACAGACTTAGAATACACTTCCAAGTATCTAGCTGGAAAGAAAGTCCAGTATCCAATATAAGTTCAAAACAAAGTCTAAGTCTCAAACACATGAAAATATCTAAGCAAGGTTCCCCGCTGGGGCCTCTTTTGGAGCTAAGTCCATGTCCTCAAAATCGGTGCCATAATATGTATACATAGTATTTCCTTCTCGAAAAGTGAACCTACAACGTTATCTTGTCAGGACGGGAGCAAGTACAACCTCTACAACTAAAGTACTGAATATATAATAGAAGAGATGTACAACAAGAAACATGGTGTGATAAGTCTATAAAACAGGAAATACTGGAAACATGGCCTCATGGTATCATAGTAACATAGGGAACATGGCATATCTGGAATCATGGTATGACTGGAATCACAGTATCATAGTAACATAGGGAACATGGCATCTCATAGTATCATGGCAAGGACACATATGTCATATAGACAGATGTATATGTAATGTTTAAAATTGTAGCAGGTACGTGATCGTCAATAGGTATACAATGTGCAGGGGCACATAATAAAATGTACTTACGTACAAGTGATAAGGCGATAGATGTACATACGCACAAATCCGCTTTGAGATAAGGCCTACGGCACAGTATTCATATAAAATAAAACTTTGCTCGGTACATACGTACGGAGAAGGGGGTCGTGATCACGTATCTACTATCAGTTCTCCATAACCCAGATTCTAATCATGTGAGAGATACTGAGATCGGTATAAAGCACGGTAGGTACTGATAGCAGTATAAAGCATAGTAAAACATGTACTGAGAACCAGTAAGAAGCATGTGACCTAAGCATGACAGGTACTGAAAGTAATACAACATGTAAATATTTAACTTGCTACCTCAAGGATCAGTATTTTAACAGGGTTAATACATGTTCTAGCATTAAAAGATAGTAAATAAGTTTACAGATGTACTTGCCTCGAGCAAAGCAAGAATACTAGTACGAAGATATAGATGTCCAGGTCCTGTCAATAATGATATACAAACTCACCTCTAAGTTATTATTAAGATTTCACTAGTGGTGTGACACGACTCCTAACTGGATACTAGCCAAGTGGGGACCTAGTATAAAAGTCCAATATGGGGTGACACTATATCCAAACTAACTTTCTAAGGCCTTTACACTAGAGTAGGGTGAGGTCCAATACGACTATAACTCAAAACAACACAAAACATTGCAAGTTATAACTTCAATAAATAAATCAAACTGTACACTGAGTTCCCAACGATTTTGAGATAGACAAAAGTTCAATTTTACATAAAATAAAGTACCAAAATGATCTTGTTAATTATAGAAATTTATACTAATTTTTCTGGAATTTATAAACCTTCATAAATATTTATTAAAAATCAGCAAACATATGTATCCTGAAATAAATTCTTTTTTTCTATTTTTATAAAATACCAAATGTACTTATTAAATGCTAGAAAAATTATAATAAATTAGCTAAATTACATAGTATTTAAATACAATTTTTTCCAGTTTTTTACAGCAATTAGAATTATATAAAAATTTAAAAACACCTAACCGGATCATCCGCGGATTACTGAGGATTACCGACGGATTTTCCGAAGTGTCACAGCAAGTTTTGTGGTGCAAGTTCGGATTTTCCGACGGATTTCCGCAGATTTCCGACTGATTTTTCGAACCGTCACAGAAATTTGATTTTTGAACTCAAACTTGTTTCGGCCATAAAAACTTCGTTTTTTAAGCGAAATTCGGATTTTTAAAAATCAAAATTGCATAGAATTGAATTTCTACAACATGGGACTATTAGTTTTCACAAATAAAATATTGATTAATATATCAAAATACTCCAAAAATAGGTTCTCGAGATACCGAAACGGGTTCCGATATCCACCAAACTCAAAATCCATGGTATACAAACTAGGTGAGGGTCTCATATGTATATGTGACCAAGATTCATGATGGTAACGCCAGTATCACTCTGATACTGAGTTTTCTACTAAGTCAATATTGGGTTTTATCAGAAAATCAAAACCTAATTAAAACCAATTTTAGAAACATGCATATAGATGAGAATCACAAGAAAAACATTCTTAACAAAATGAGTTTTAGGAAAATTCTAAGCATTAATACCAATGAAAACAAAAATGACAATAGATTACTATTGTCCAAGAATTTGGCAAGATGTACTTGCCTAGGTTAAGCTCCAAGCCTAATCTTCTACTCCACCACCAAGAGAGGTACGCAACCACACTCTAGACCTCAGGCCAAGCTCTTGGCAAGCTCCAAGGGAAGAGAAGAAATGAAGAGAGAGTGAAGAGAATGAAAAAGAGAGGAGAGAGAAAGTGAAATGGTATATAGAAGGAAAAATTAATCTTAGCCGTCGGATCGTGATCCATGTGAAAGTCTAGGTCAATCATGGCCATTCAAAAAAATCAATTATCCATTGGATAATAGAGTGTATCTACACTATTTACGAAAATATCTTAAATACTATTTACGAAATATCTAAATACTATTCACGAAAATATCCGAAACACTATTCATAAAAATATCAGAAACCGAAAATATCTAAAGTGTAGAAAATATGTCCGGACGGTATGCCGTCGGTATACACCGGTACACCGGCGGTATGCCGATCAAGGAGAAATCTATAGTTTTGGGAAAATTTAAAGCATTCCGAAAACCAGAGAATACGAAATACGCTGTAAAATACGTATTTAATTAATATAAATGCTATTGAAAATTAAAAAAAACTAATTTTTTTTTGAAATCTAGGGGCTTACAGAACGAGTTCAAGTGGGACAGGATATATCAAAACGAGGATAATTTTGTCTACTACAAAACTCGTAAAGAGAGTTTCGAGAGATTGGCATCCCTGACGCTCCAGAAGTCAAAGTACGGAAAGGAACATTAATGATCAAAACAATTTAAATAATAGAAATTTATTAAAAATAATTCATTCAGAAAATTTAAAAAAACCCTGAAATTCAGGGGGCTTACATCCTACCCACCTTACAAAAATTTCGTCCTCGAAATTAAAATCATCCATAGGTCAAACTATAACATGTAGCTGCTCTGGATACGATACTCAAACTGCTACCCTTGTAATCATCTCTTCTGTTTCTCCTTACAATCTTTTGGTTCAGGTTCAACAAAGTCCTTCTATCATAAACTGTCACGACCCGCACCCTAGAGTAAGGGCATGAGACGTGGGTACGTCCAGCCTACGCCGCAGTGTCGGCGGTAGAACGCTGTCCTAGGTCAATCATCTAACAATATAAAGGTACCTGTACAGTTTATACTCTCCGAATGGAGGTGACATCACAATATACAGTCTCAATCACATCTAAGGTAGAAGAATGAACGACAGATAGATAGATAGATAGATAGTAACTCAAAGAGAACAGTAGCATAGATGAAATAAGTCTAAGTGTCTAGGATACATAACATCCAGAATGCCAACTCATAATACAATAAGTCTAAGGGTCTATACATCTCAACATCTCAAAATACAACTCAGAATGTGAGACAAATACAAGTAGAAAAGACTGTCTAGACTAACTGGTCTAGACTACTGGAGCAATATCCTCAGCTGCAGGTGGATCCTGCTGAGGGTCCTCAACACAAGTGTCATCTAGTCATGCTCCATAATATGTAGTCACCCATGCCTCATCCTCATCCTCTGTAATATTTCAACAGGTCCAGTCAGGACAGGAACGAGCACAATACATCCACACAGTTCATATCAGGTTAGGAAATATGATACAGGCAATAGAGTAAGATACAGGAAATGCTGAAAGGAAATACGCTGTAAAAGAGATAGCTGTAAGGAAATATCTACTGTATATAGAGAACTGTAAGTGACTAGTGATGTAGAGTATAAGATAGGCATGTGAATGGCTAGAATTTATACATGATTACACTACAGAGTTTGTACATGATTACACTACTTTGAAATTATTCACATGTCTACTTCTACTCCCCCATTTCCCCAATCAATACACAAGGATCGAGACAAGTTACGTATTATACATTACTTCACATGAGGCTCATAAATGAGTATACGTGAAGTTATACATGAGGGCTCAGTGAACATGAGAGTACATGATCACATGAGTGTACATGCATGATGGAAGCATAGGAGTACATGATGAAAGTGAAACACACGTAACATGAAGTACCCGATGCTCCCGAGGGGGATAACATCATGTAAAGATCCATATAGTACCAATCCGTGTTACCAACAGGACAGCATCAAGTAAAGTAATCTAGAGCGAGAAGTAAAGCCTGAACAAGTATGAAACGGTCAGAGAATGTACTCGCCTGCTGTATGAATGTCTGTAGAGAATATGCTGTCTGAGGAGAGGGTCTGCTCCTGATCAGAGCAACACAAGTCACACATGTATTCTAAATAGTAAAAATGAAGTTCACTATGCATACTACATGATTCTAGGCAATCTGGTCAAAAGTCAACTCTTGGTCAACTCTGGTCAACTCTAAAGTCAAACTAGTCAAAGTTAGGTCAACCATAGTCAAACTAGTTAGGTTTTAGTCAAACTAGTTAAACTAGTCATTTTAGGTCAATCCTAGTCAATTCTAGGTTAACTAGGTCAAATTTGACCTAAGGTTGACTTTGGTCAACCCTTAGTCAACAAGGGTCAACTAGTTAGTGTTTAAGTCATTAGGTCAATTGGGGTTAGCCCCTAATGCCATGGCTAGTAACTTAGGTATCTATCTCTATACTATATATCTATATATATAATATATATATAATATAGATATATATATATATATATATATTATATATCTAAGGTATATATATATAGATTTTTTTTATCTAAGGTTATATATATGTGTGTATATATATATATATATATATATATATATATATATATCTATATATATATAGATATATATATAACCTTATATATATATATAATATATATATATATATTATATATTTTATATATATATATATATATAGATATATATATATATATATATATATAACCTATTATATATATAATATATATATATATATATATAATATATATACACACACATATATATAACCTTATAATTATCTATATATATATATATATATATATATATATATATATATATATATATATATATATATATATATATATAGGTTATATATATATATATATATATATATATATATATATATATATATATATATATATATATATACAACACAACTACATAGGCCTATAGCCTATGTAATATAAACACAACTACATAGGCCTATAGCCTATGTAATACTCATATACCCTATAGGTATCTATATATAGACACAAATATAGTCTAATACAAATACATACATATATATATATATATATATATATATATATATATATATATATATATATATATATATATATATATATATATATACAACTTATATATATAATACATATATAGAGAGATTAGTGAATAGAGTGAGAGAGTTTAGTGAATAGAGTGAGAGAGAGTGAACTGAACAGTGGGGGGTGTTCCAGTTTTCTGGAACCAGAAAACTCACACACACCACAAGAAAAACACACACACACCCATATATATACATATATGTATATACACATGCACACACATGTATATACCCCTCAATTCCACCTACACACACACAATACGTTATATATATATACCCTATATACACAGATTATATATTAAGAAATAACATCAAAATTCGTTTTGAATTCGATTTTAAAAACTGGGAAAATATCCCAAATCTGGAAATATGGGACTGTGCATAGGTAAACTGGGTAAACCCAATTTCGTGTCCAAAACCCAACTAAGGTTCGAACCCAAAGGTTGGTAAGTGATGCCCCAAGTGTCCTCTAGTGTCCTAGGTGCCTGACATGACACCACGACACGATTGATGTGTCTAAACTCTCAAAACCCAAATCGGGTAAACTAAGATACGCACACACGTACACAGCGTCGTGCACGTGTTCCACACTCTCGTGGACACACCACGAGACACGACACGTCTCGTGGTCATGCACACGTGTAGCCCACATATAGGGCTACACGACCCACATCCTGATACTGTCCACGACACTCCAGGACACGATACGAAGACCGTACCAGTCGTAAAAAATACGACTGATACGCGCGTTCAGACCGTGTCGTGCACGCGGTCGAGCGCCTCGTGCTCGTGACACAGGACACGACACATCTCGTGCTCGTGTCCTCGTGTTCGCCACATGATGGGCTACACGCTCGTGTCACCACGAGGTGCCCAAGTGTCGTGTCCGTGCGACACGACACGCGCGAAGTTGGCCCCCGTGCGCGTGTGCACAGTCAGTGCGTGTCCAGTGCACGTGTCAGTGCGTTCTCGATACGACACAAACGTGTCTCAAACTCCGGGGGGGCATGTCAGAGGTTGCCCCCTCCTCTGTGTCAATTTTCACGTGTCCACGTGTCCTACAGTGTCCACACTAGGTGTCGAGTAGCAGGGGATTCTCTGTGACAGTGTGCAGTACAAATCGCGAGTTCGTGTCCGATTTGGACACGAAAAGAATCCAAATTGTGTTCAGTCAACTAGGTATATAATCTACTAGCCAAGGGCTATAAGGAAATGTAATTAGTTTTGCAAAATAACAAAATCCAATCCTTTGTGGCATTTCATCAAACGAGGTTTAATAGCCTAGGATACGTGTCCGATACGGACACCAAACCAACCCTAATTTTACCAAACTTGACCCACAGTTAGGGTAGACCTATATGCATGCATTTATGAAAAAAAATAGAATATTAGCAAGGTTTATGGGTATTTACCTATTTGTGCAATTTCAAGGGAAAATCAATAAAGAGGGGGGTGTGCTTCCTTCCACTTGGTGATGTCCAAAGCTCATGAAATCTGGATTGCTAGCCTCCCGATTTATTAATTACCAATGTACATATGTCTCTGTCTTGTTTATTGTCGTTTTAACTGATATCTTCCCGATCTCGTACATAATATTATATTCCATTCTAACTTATTCTATATCATTCCACATATCGATCTACCCCCTAATCAATGTAATTAGCTATAGGTAACCAATAATCACTTGGTCATCAAAGTCCTATGAATGCTCAATCCTCAAATTCTAAGCACAAGATTCTAATCCTCAATCCATAGACAACAATATAATATCTCATTTTTCCATCTTTAGATACCCTATCTCGAGTCATACTATCAATGCAATCGTTCTTAATGGTTTCCAAGTCTACTACAGTCAGTCACTTATACTTGTCCTATAAGCTTAATCTAACCAATCCCTAGGAAAAGTATTTATCACAATCATACAATACATTTATAGTTATACTATAGAATCAGTTAACAAGGTTTGTTTATTTCGGTCGTCTATCAAAATAGAAGGTAATAAGGCCTAAGACTGGGTCAAGCAATCCATAACAGTGTCCAAACAAGTTAAAGGGTCAAGCAAGACAGGAAGTTTATCGAAATATCTCCAAGAATGGTATGGAGACAACGAGATGTATAACGAGAAGAATTATCCAAGAGGTTAATGAATAAGAGTTTAGTCAAGTCATAGAAAAGATGAAACACAAAAATAATTATGTCCAAAAGATAACATGAAAGCAATCCTGTTGGAGAATCCTAGAGAACCTATAATCCTAGTTGTAGATGTAGATAGAACAGAGTTAATCAAAAGGGAAGAATGATAATAAGAATTTGTTCTTGCTCATTTTGTCATAACGAAGTGAACCAAGTTGAGATATGATCTGATAACCATACACGTCTTCCTGAAATTATGTTGCTAGAATTTTTGCCACACCAGTAAGCTTAGATGCAACAAACGATAGAGTCATAACTATGGTATACACCCTAAAATTATATTATCTAGAATCCTCGTCACGCCAACCGGTATGGCTGCAAGAAAATCTAAATTCCATAACTAGGATAAGTATACCCAAATCAGGCCTTATGTTTTGTCATACCAGCTAATATGGCTGCGATAAATTCTAACTCCATAAATAAAGCAGACATTTACCTTATCAGGATATATCACAATGCAATCCACAAAATTTATCACGATGCAAGATCAAAATTAACACGAAAATCAGAAATCGATTTCAACAACGAATTAAGGAAGAGCAAATGGAAATAAGCGAAAATAGATTTCTAGGTAAGATTAGAGTGAGATCCTCAGGGGTCATCCCAAGGGTACTATCCTGGTCAAAATTGTAACCCACTGAATTTCAAACAAAAAAACTAAATATAGTTAACGGTCCTATGCTGTGATGAGTTTTCCTATGTTACAATCCTAGAAATCCTCTAGGTGTTCTAAATGTTTATCCCTAGTGTTAACAAGTTGTCCTAGATCCTAATTGCAGACATGCTTGGTGTAACCAAACAACTTAAGTCTAGACCTGCATGGGCCACCACTAAAAACATGTCACGATCCGTTACCCAAATTGTTGGGCCGGGCCGAGCCATGTCCAGCCTACGCTTGGTTAAAGCGTAGTAAGCTGTTCTAAGAATAGACATTAAATGATCTAAGCTGCTAACAGTTCTAATATCACATTTAGAGGTTCATTACAACACAACATCTATAAGCGAAAGTAAACAAGTACAGACTTAATAATACACTTACAAAGTATCTAGCTGGAGACAAAGTACAGTATTCAATATAAGTTCAAAACAAAGTCTAAGACTCAAAACACATGAAAATATCTAAGCAAGGTTCCCCGCTGGGGCCTCTTCTGGAGCTAAGGCCAGGTCCTCAAAATTGGTGCCGTAATATGTATCACATAGCATTTCCTTCTCGAAAAGTGAACCTACAACGTTATCCTGTCAGGACTGGAGCAAGTACAACCTCTACAACTAAAGTACTGAATATAATAAAAGAGATGTACAACAAGAAAAGTGGTGTGACAAGTCTATAAAACAGAAAATACTGAAAACATGGCCTCATGGTATCGTAGTAACATAGGGAACATGGCATATCTGAAATCATGGTATGACTGGAATCACAGTATCATAGTAACATAGGGAACATGGCATATCTAGAATCACGGTATCATAGTAACATAGGGAACATGGCATCTCATAGTCTATCATGGCAAGGACACATATGTCATATAGACAGATGTATATGTAATATTTAAAACTATAGCAGGTATGTGATCGTCAATAGGTGTACAATGTGTAGGGGTACATAATAAAATGTACTTTCGTACAAGTGATAAGGCGATAGATGTACATATGCACAAATTCGCTTTGAGATAAGGCTACGGCGCAGTATTCATATAAAATGAAACTTTGCTCGGTACATACGTACGGAGAAGGGGGTCGTGATTACGTACTCTACTATCAGTTTTCCCATAACCCAGATTCTAATCATGTGAGAGAAACTGAGATCGGTATAAAGCACGGTAGGTACTGATAGCAGTATAAAGCATAGTAAAATATGTACTGAGAACCAGTAAAATCCATGTGAAGATATAAAAACTGTCCTAAGCATGGCAGGTACTGAAAGTAATACAACATGTGAAGATTTAACTTGCTACCTCAAGGATCAGTATTTTAACAGGGTTAATACTGTTCTAGCATTAAAAGACGGTAAATGAGTTTGCAGATGTACTTGCCTCGAGCAAAGCAAGAATACTAGTACGAAGATATAGATGTCCAGTGTCCTGTCAATATGATATACAAACTCAGCCTCTAAGTTATGATTAAGATTTCACTAGTGGTGTGACACGACTCCTAACTGGATACTAGCCAAGTGGGGACCTAGCATAAAAGTCCAATGTGGGGTACACTATATCCAAACTAACTTTCTAAGGCCTTTGTACACTAGAGTAGGATGAGGTCCAATACGACTATAACTCAAAACAACACAAAATATTGCAAGTCGTACCTATTCAATAATAAATCAAACTGTACACTGAGTTCCAACAATTTTGAGATAAACAAAAAGCTCAATTTTATATAAAATAAAGTACCAAAATGATCCTTATTAATTATAGAAATTTATACTAATTTTTTGGAATTTATAAACCTACACAATATTTATTAAAAATCAGCAAACATATGTATCCTGAAAATGAGTTCTGTTTTTCTATTTTTATAAAATACCAAAAGTACTTATTAAATGCTGGAAAAAATAATAAATTAGCTAAATTAACATAGTATTTAAATATAATTTTTTCCAAATTTTTACAGCAATTAGAATATATAAAAATTCAAAAACAGCCTAACCGGATCATCCGGCAGATTACTGCGGATTACCGACGGATTTTCCGAAGTGTCACAGCAAGTTTTGTGGTGCGAGTTCGAATTTTTCGACGGATTTCTGCGGATTTCTGATAAATTTTTCGAGCCGTCACAGAAAGTTGATTTTTGAACTCAAAACTTGTTTCGGCCATAAAAACTTCGTTTTAAATCGAAATTCGGATTTTCAAAAGTCAAAATTGCATAGAATTGAATTTCCTATAACATGGGACTATTAGTTTTCACAAATCAAAACATTTGATAGATCAATATATCAAAATACTCCAAAAATATGTTCTCGGATGCCGAAACGGGTTCCGATATCCACCAAACTCAAAATCTATGGTATACAAACTAGGTGAGGGTCTCATATACGTATATGTGACCAAGATACATGATGGTAACGCCAGTATCACTCTGATACTGAGTTTTCTACTAAGTCAATATTGGGTTTTATCAGAAAATCAAAACCTAATTAAAACCAATTTTTAGAAACATGCATATAGATGGGAATCACAAGAAAAACATTCTTAACAAAATAAGTTTAGGAAAATTCTAAGCATTTAATACCAAGGAAAACAAAAATGACAATAGATTACTATTGTCAAAGAATTTGACAAGATGTACTTGCCTAGGTTAAGCTCCAAGCCTAATCTTCTACTCCACCACCAAGAGGGTACGAAACCACACTCTAGACCTCAAGGCCAAGCTCTTGGCAAGCTCCAAGGGAAGAGAAGAAATGAAGAGAGAGAGTGAAGAGAATGAAAGAGAGAGGAGAGAGAAAGTGAAATGGTATATATTGAAGGAGAAATTAATCTTAGCCGTCGGATCGTGATCCATGTGAAAGTCTAGGTTAATCATGGCCATTCGAACAAAACCAATTATCCATTGGATAATAGAGTGTATCTACACTATTCACAAAAATATCTTAAACACTATTCACGAAAATATCTTAAACACTATTCACGAAAATATTCGAAACATTATTCATAAAAATATCAGAAACCGAAAATATCTAAAGTGTAGAAAACATGTCCGGACGGTATGCCGTCGGTATACACCGGTATACCGGCGGTATGCCGATCAAGGAGAAAACCTATAGTTTTGGGAAAATTTAAAGCATTCCGAAAACCAAGAGAATACGAAATACGCTACAAAATACGTATTTAAATTAATATAAATGCTATTGAAAATTATAAAAAACTATTTTTTTGAAATCCAGGGGCTTACATAACGAGTTCAAGTGGGACAAGATATATCAAAACGAAGATAATCTTGTCTACTACAAAACTCGTAAAGAAAGTTTCCAGAGATTGGCATCCCTGACGCTCCAGAAGTCAAAGTTACGGAAATGAACATTAATGATCAAAACAATTTAAATAATAGAATATTTATTGAAAATAATTCATTCAGAAAATTTAAAATAAACCCTGAAATTCAGGGGGCTTACAATGACTGTGTGAGACGTCAGTTTGTATCGAGTCTTGCATGGTCATGGACAACTTGTACAAGAAAGAAAAGGTTTCCTCGGATCGACAACCTGGGGCCTCAGGACCGATCCGGCCTAGGAGGAAACATGGATAGCTGTGCCAGGTAGAGGCAACAGGTATTCGGTGGACGATCATTGGGGCTCGCTACCTGCTTTGACCGGACCATCCTATACGCCAGCTATGAGTCCAGGATGGCTTGTCATGCCAGTGACCCGTGTTCATATAGATGTCGGCAAAATGGCAGCTATTCGCGTGTATGCCTTTGGAATTGTGTTGAGTCGAAGGTGTATACAAGTTAGAACATGATGCTTGGGGCCTAAGATATGGCTTCAATATAGGCGACATGCTTGGCACAGGGATGTGGCGTCGAGTCGTAAGTCTTGGCATATAAGTTGCATTTGTTGGATCTGAGTTATCTGGAGTTTAAGTCAGGAACTGCCGCAAGGTAAAGTCGGTCGAGTGACACTTAACCCACAAGTCTTGATTGGGTCGGTTGGAGATCAAAGTAACAAGGGCCGCGAGGCGGCGATATGGTTAAGTCTGACAGAGTTGCGAGGCACGGCCTCAGCAAGGATTTGTAGCACGGTCACACAAAAATAGAGTCTATCGTGTAGTTACGTCTCTGATTTGGGCTGTAAGGCAAACACGACTTGATAGGTTAACATTGTTGGTACGAGAAGGGTCTAGAGGCAAGACATGAGTTAATATTGTTGATGCAAGCACGGGATGGTCTAGCGATACAGAATAGGCGAAGGCGTCGGTCCTAAAACTGATCCAAAGGCAAGAGTAGAAAGACAATTGATAAGAAGGGACTATGTTGCACAAAGTAAATCAAATATGTCAGTTTTTGTATGGGTGGGACTTCTGTGCGACTGTTTACAAAAATAAAAGTTGATCTTTATTTCAACAAACTTTGTAAGAAGATTACAAAAATTCTGGGAAAGTACAACTATAGGAATCTGATCTGAATGACGATCGCTTTATCCCTTGGACGATGTGAACTTTGAAGACGATAGCCTCTGAAGATTGTAGCAGCACTTTGGTAAGAACTCCTAATCTCTGGTGATGATTTCTGATATGTATGTCTGTGTGATGAAGGCTTGAAACTCTATTTATAGAGTTCTGGAAATAACTTTAGTTATTCTGACTTGCGTAGGTTGGATTGCGCACACTTTAGATTACGCAGGCAATAAACTGTGCAGGTAGTTACTCGATCGTGGACCATCTGTATGTGACGCATGGCATTGTTTGATTGAAATACGCTTGATCGTGTACAGACGGTTGCCACATGATGAGTAATTGATGACATGAAGGCCACGTGTACATTGTCAGTTGTCTTGATGGAGTGTGCCACTTGAATTGCGCTGGCTTCAGATTGCGCTGGAATGGACCGCGCTGGGATGGACTGCGCTGTAGAGAGTCTGGCAGATTACGCTGCATGCACAGCTGTCCTCGAGCGCTATGCTGCACGATAAACGAACAGTTTCTTCGTTCTCCGTGCTGTAGTTGTCAGAAGATCTGATTCTCTGTCAGGTAATGATGACGAGGCCACGTCAGCTTGCGCACTTGGATGAGTGCGCAGTTCAGCCTGTGTAATCGAATTGTTGCGCAATCTATCTTCTGTGCAGTTCACTTGAAAGATGCATAATTAGATTTTCATGACTTTGTTGATGGGTGCAACTTGATTTTTAAGACCTACAAGACCCCCTTCAAAGTTTTCGATGTTTGAAAATAGTCAAAGCTTCGAAATACTTTGAATTTTGATTTTTAAATCAAGTTGCGCATATGATGACCTGTCTGCGCAATCGGAGGAATTAGTCCCTGTTTATTCGACGCAATCTGAGGAGTTTGTTTATTTTGGAAAACTATAAATAGTTCTCAGTTCACTAAACAAAAAACCCTTTTAATGACGGCTAAAAACCGTCATTAATGACAAGCCATGACGTTTTTTTTTTCAAAGCAACCGTTATGAAACGGTGTGTTATAAATGTTTTTTAAAAGCGTCATAAAATAACCGTCATGAGTAGTTTCTATAAAAGCGTTATGAATAGTTAATATATAGTGCACAATTCAGAACAATTTTAAAACGTCATGAATAGATAATATGTGTAGGCTCAATGCAGCACATTTATAACACTTTATACTATTCAAATTAGCATATTTATAATGCTCTATACTGCACAGATATATTACATTCCAAAAACTTAACATTATATATCACCATCTTTATTACATTTCCCAAAATAGAGTACATATCAGCATCTTTATTACATTCTCAAAATAGAATATCCAAATACATATATATTTACAACTACCAAAATTGTCCACATCAAAACTTGGCCACATAACCAATAATCATGAAAGATCAACGATAGCCGGAACACCAGTGAAATCCTGAAAAAAAGAGAAGACAACCAAATCAGTCCATATGTCACTCCCCGTTTCCAGAATGCATATTTTATACAAGAATGCGTATTTTTATACATGTACAATTCATGTATATTTATTTAGTATTTATCATGTATTATCCTGTATTTAAATTCCTTTAATTTTATGTTAATTAATTATCTGCATTTTATTTCCTGCAATTTTATTCCTGTATTTTATTCCTGTATTTATTTTTTGCTTTTAAACCTCTGCTTTGCTTTCGGGTTGCATTGGTTGGATCCGAGTGAACCCGACCCAATAACCCCACCTACCACCACCCTTTCTATTTAAGCCCCCATCTCCTCTCTCTCCTCATAACTCTCATTCTTCACCATTACTTCTTCTTCTTCCTCATCACTCTCTCCACCAACCATCAGCAGGCAAGTACAATCTTGCTTTTTGCTTGGAGAACCATTTTTATGGTTCATTTCTCTTCCTCTCACGATCCTGAGAGAGTTTAGTACTTAGTATTTTTGATTTCGTTGGCTTGTTTCTCCCAGATCTAAGTGTTTGTGTTTTCGGTTTTTTATGGGTTTGATCTCCCAACTTGGCGTGTATTCTCGGCTGACCATGGGTTCTGAACCATGGGAACTTCATCTCTGGCTTGGGACAAAGGTTCCTGAGTCACGCACACGTCTTTACGTGTTAGCGTGTATTTTCAGTCACGCTCACGTTCTTACGTGTCTGCGTGTATTTTCAGTCACGCTCACGTTCTTACGTGCCTGCGTGTATTTTCAGTCACGCTCACGTTCTTACGTGTCTCTATGTATTTTTAGTCACGCACACGTTCTTACGTGTCTGCGTGTATTTTCAGTCACGCTCACGTCCTTGCATGCATGCGTGAATTTTTAGTCACGCACATCTTTGCGTGCGTGAATTTTTAGTCACGCACATTTCTGCGTGCGTGCGTGAATTTTTAGTCACGTACACATCCTTGCATGTCAGCGTGAATTTTGAGTTACGCACCATCTTTGCATGCGTGCGTGAATTTCTTATCACTTTTCCACGCCCATTTTCCACGCTCACTTTTCACGCTCACGCTGTGCGTGCGTGAATTTCCCTTACGTGAACCACTTTTCACGCTCACTCCTACTAGACTTGGCATGACTTTCTAACCTGGGTGTTTTTATTTGTTCTATAACTTATTCATTTAATGGTGGCATGATAATTCTTCTATTATATCCTTACGCCTTTTGGCCTGAACTTGATAAATCATGATATGTTAATATCATTAATACAGATTGTTATGTGGAATGCGCCTTGTGTCCTGATTGATCCATGGATATCCAGTAAGTCTGGAACTTAACTCTGAGGAGTTATAGACTCGACCCCACTGAATACTATTTAATTTTTATGCCTTGTCACCATTGATAATGATTGTGACATTGACTAATAATTGATCATGCGTTCCTAGTTGGAACTAAGAGACTGGCTAGTCGTCTTATTGAATTGATTGAATGAGACACGTTCATGTAATGAACTATTGCAATCGATTAGCCGATCCCAAATATTGGCATACAGGCACATGCAGGTTTCAAATTATTTATTTATTTATTTAGTTATTTATTTATCTTACAAAAATAGCATGTGTACTTTATGGTCAAGGCATGATTACTCCGTGGTTAGATTTGATTGTTGCATCACGCTATGTAAGACCTACAACCTAGCCGTACGGATATCGTTGTAGAGTTGCGCATATCGTACCCCGTACGAAAGTACTCATTTGAATGGCCATGATCCACGGCATGGGATTTCACTCAACGTAGAGACTATTAAGTTAAATAAAATAATGATTGTATGGAGAGAATGGATTCCCGAGTTCTTACATGGCAGCCCCCTTGGGACTAGTAGTGCCCGACGGGCCGGCTGGTTCCCACAGATACTGTAAATCTGTCACACGGGCAGGGAACAGTATCTGCTTATATTATTAAATTGTACATGCTATATTAACGACGGGCGTCCCGCTGGGACTCGTCTAATTACATGATTGGCACAATTGATTGACTGGATAGACTAGCCTTGCTCGCACATAGTAAGAACTGAGGAATCCCTATTTGTATAATTCCAGGATAACTTGGGACTTACAATAGCAAGCCGTAGTAGTTGATTGGCCGTTCAAGATGATTTGTTTGTGTACTGTACCTACTCTGTTGCCTAACTGAGATGATCAGAATGTCAGGACATGACAGGCCAACTTCTGTCCTTATTTGGTTGGGAGGTTGGTTCGAAGTGTCGTGATGTTATGTGAATCCTAGTGAAGAGCAGAGATCTATTATTATATTCTCTTACTTACTGGTTTAATCCTTCATATCGTCCTTCCTTGTGGTACTTGCTATTAGAGGTCTAACCTCTCTGGTTTTGCATGGCCAGATTTAGAGCCGGACCCCGAGGATCCAGCTTACTTCTACCTCCAAGATGGTCAATACTAGGGGAATGATCGCAGGAGGACTCGAGTGGGTTCCTTACTCCACCGCTCATTTTGCTATTTACTTTATACTTAGCCGTTTGGCACCGACATGTTAGTCGGATTGTCTTGCACTTACTTTTACATGATTGTAACTAAGTCAGGCTGTAGCTGATAACAATTGTGTATACTTGCTACATCATCTGGCTATGTTTTGTAAAGCCAGATCTCAAAAACATTTTGACTGAGCGTTTGGGACGCCTTACTGCTTATTCTCACATGTTCTCTATTTTTGCTTCTTGTTTGAATGATTGAGACAATAGATGTGAAGTGACCATAGTAAGACTTGCATGTAGTATGCACCCCCTCGTCTGGTTAGACAGCATTGATCATATTATACGGTATTTATCTACCCATAATACGTAGCTGGCTGAGTCATTCCCCCGCTCTCCAGTATTCTGGTTCTGGGGCGTGACAAGGTTTTAGTGGTGGCTCATGCAGGTCTGATTTCAGACTTGTGGGGTGTTTTGATTTATAGGATGTCTCAATCACACGTGTTCCCCCCTTGATCTCATGATTCGTTATTCTCAACCCTTGCTTGACATTCCGGTATCCTTTGACTTCATTGATCCTTCATGTCCGGTTGTTTGATTGTTCTCTTGTCCTTTTCTTAGGGGCACTTCGTCCGCATCGGTCAGAGCTGGACAACAGCAGGGGCAACATGGGCAACCTGACCAGGTTGGTCAGCAACAAGGGCCAGTCTCACCTCAGGAGGCTACCCAGGAAGAAGTGATAGTGGAAGCAGCAGCTGGATCGCAGTATCCGGATGTTCCACCACCACCAACAGTTCCACCTACCCAAGTGGACACACCAGCCCTTCTGGAGATCATGAGAGGAATGATGGCTACTCAGCAACATCAGATGTTGGCCCAGCAACGCATGCACACTCAGCTACAAGAGCAGAATGTATTGCTCAACCAAGGATTGCAGACGGCTTTAGAAAGAGGAGTGAGGACTGATTCAGGAGCATCAGCCTGGTTTTGCAAGTACAACCCTCGCCATTTCGAGGGCACGGAGGATGCCATCTCAGCAGATGCATGGCTTAAGGATATTGAGGCTATTCTGACAGCAGCTAAGGTACCGACAGAAGAACGTGTGGATCTAGTGAAGTTGTTACTTCAGGATCTCGCACGTGATTGGTGGAAATAAGAGGAAGTGGGCATCAGACGTCCTGTGGCTTGGGACGATTTCATTGCAAGATTCAAGACCAAGTACTATGGAGTTGTGGCGCAGTTTGAGCTACAACAGAAGTTTATCAACCTCAGACAGGCCGGCAAGACTGTAGATGCTTATGCAGCGGAGTTCTGCAGATTGAGTAGATTCGCCCCAGAGATGGTAGCAACAGAGCGCCAGAGGGCCATGAGGTTTCAGCAAGGGTTTCATCTTGAACTCTTGCAATTGATAGAGGGGCACAATTACCAAACTTTTGACGAAGTATTGACGGCAACTCGAAGGCATGAGATCACCATTCAGAGGCTTGCGGTGAGGACTGGGGGTCAGAAGAGATCCCACAGTCAGATTGAAGGAGGAGGGGGAGCAGCGCCCCGAACAACAGCACCATCCACTGGCATTCGTATCCACGATGTGGCGATACGAGGACCAGCACCACCACCCAGGCAGCAACAACAGCAACAGAGGAAGAACCAGCAACCCCCGGCGGGCTGCACTTATTATGGGAAGATGGGGCACACTAGAGATGTGTGTCGGATATTGAATGGACTGTGTCTGATATGTGGAAATCCAGATCATCGGGTTACCACATGTCCCATGAATTCGAGGTCAGGAGGACCAGGGCAACAGTTTCCTGCTCTGCCAGCACCAGGGGCAGGGCAGTATCAAGGACCAGCAGTGGCAGTAAGGCCGTTGGCACAGCGTCCGTTTATACCGCAGGCTCAGATGTTTCGGCCGCAGGGGCCGCCGATGCAGCAACACCAGCATAGACCACCCCAGCATCATCAAGGAAGGGGCCAGCAACAGCATCAGGCAAGGCCGCAGTATGAAAATCAGTAAGGAGGTCGAGGGCAAGCATTCACTCTGTCCTTGGAGGAGGTATTAGCATCGGGAGATGTTGTGGCAGGTAACATTCTCGTCGCCTCATATCCCGTAGTAGCATTATTTGATTCGGGAGCATCCCATTCATTTATATCTGCACAATTTACGACACGACTAGGAATAGAGTTCGAGGCATTGCCAGGAAGGTTAAATATACTCACTGGTAATGGCTCGTAGGAGTTAGTAGAGTTATTTTATCATGTAGCGTTGTAGTTTGCGGGCATTCCTTACCCGCCCGGTTGATAGAATTTTCTGTTAGAAATTTCGACGTTATCTTAGGCATGGACTGGCTGAAAGATAGTCATGCGACAATAGATTGTCGTAGAGGGAGTGTATCTTTTGATATTCCAGGCATGGAGCGGTTTACCTTAGTCAGATCAGAGGCAACTCAGCTAGAGCAGGGAGTAATAACGACAATGGAAGAGGTTCAGATTCCGAAGGTAGTTGAAGAATTTCTAGACGTATTTCCCGAAGAACTTCCAGGTCTACCACCGGTTAGAGATATTGAGTTCAGTATAGAATTGGCACCAGAAACTAAACCGATATCAGATCGAGTTTACAGAATGGCGGATTCAGAGCAGGCCAAGGTATATCAGCACATAGAGGAACTGAAGGAGAAGAAGTTTATCCAAGCCAGCGTGTCACCATGGGCAGCACCAGTGGTACTTGTGGGGAAGAAGGATGGGTCATCCAGATTGTACATTGACTATAGAAAGCTTAACGCGGCAACAGTGAAGAACAAGTACCCATTACCCAGGATCGACGACTTATTTGATCAGTTGAGCAAAGCTAGAGTTTTCTCCGAGATAGATCTTCGTTCAGGGTACCATCAGGTGAGGGTTCGGAAGGAGGACATTCCCAAGACAGCATTAAGGTCGAAGTATGGGCATTATGAATTCTTAGTAATGCCATTTGGTTTGACCAATGCTCCAGCAATATTCATGGATTTGATGAATCGCATCTTTATGCCATACTTAGACCAATTTGTCGTTATGTTTTTTGATGACATTCTCATATACTCTGCTAGTGAAGAGGAGCATGAAGACCACCTCAGGAAATTGTTGTAGGTTCTGAGAGAGAACCAGTTGTATGCCAAGCTCAGCAAGTGTGAGTTTTGGTCGGATCACATTTCATTTTTGGGTCATATCATATCAGGAGCTGGAGTAGCAGTAGATCCCAAGAAGATAGAAGCAGTAGAAAGTTGGCCAGTACCCAAGACCGTAGCAGATGTACGAAGCTTCTTAGGATTGGTAGGATATTACAGAAGGTTTGTGTCAGACTTTGCAAAGCTTTCAGCACCCATGACCCGCTTGACCCGGAAGGATGTACCATTCGTTTGGTCGGCAGAATGTCAGGCATCATTCGAGACTTTGAAGCAGAAGTTGATATCAGCACCTATTCTTACATTGCCAATTGGACCCGGAGGTTTTACAGTATATTGTGATGCGTCAGGTAAAGGACTTGGATGTGTCCTTATACAACATGGAAAGGTGATAGCATATGCATCTAGGCAGCTTCGGGACCACGAGAAGAATTACCCAACTCATGATTTGGAGTTAGCGGCAGTAGTATTTGCTTTGAAGCTATGGAGACATTACTTATATGGTGACCGAGTGGACATGTACACAGACCATAAAAGTCTGAAGTACATCTTTACTCAGAAGGAGCTGAACATGAGGCAGAGAAGATGGTTGGAGTTGATCAAAGATTATGACGTGGAGCTTCAGTATCATCCAGGCAAGGCGAATGTAGTAGCAGACGCTCTTAGCAGGAGAGGCGGCACATTTATGTTGATAACACAGAGGCATATCTTAGAAGACCTTCAGGAGATGGGCATCGAGGTCATACTTCCTAGTGATGTAGGAGTTCTAACAAGTCTGCAAGTTCAATCCGACTTGGTAGACAGAATCAAGGCAGCTCAGGCACAAGATCCAAGGATTCAGAAGCTTAGGGCAGAATGTGAGTCAGAACTCAGGAAGGAGATGAGAATTCATGAAGATGGTATACTTAGGTTTGGATCACGTCTATGTGTGCCTAGTGGAGATATCAGACAGGAGGTTATGTCAGAAGGTCACAGTTCTCAGTATTCTATTCATCCTGGAGGGACCAAGATGTACCAAGATATCAAGCAGCATTTCTGGTGGAACGGGATGAAGAGGGAGATAGCAAGATTTGTTTCCCGTTGCTTGGTATGTCAGCAAGTGAAGGCAGAACAGCAGAGGCCAGCTGGGTTATTACAACCGTTTCCTATCCCGGAATGAAAATGAGAGCATATTACAATAGACTTTGTGACCGGTTTACCGAGATCACCAAGTGGTAAGGACGCTATTTGGGTAATAGTGGACCGACTTACGAAGGTAGCACATTTTCTTCCTTTCAGAGTAGGACAATCTACAGAAAAGTTGGCAGAGTTGTATATGCAACAGATAGTCAGGCAGCATGGAGTCCCTGTCAGTATTGTGTCGGATCGAGATACCCGTTTTACATCACATTTCTGGAAGAGCTTACATCATAGTCTGGGTACCAAGTTAAGGTTTAGCACGGCCTACCATCCGCAGACGAATGGGCAATCAGAAAGAACGATTCAGACTTTGGAAGATATGTTACGAGCTTGTACTCTAGATTTTGGAGGGTCTTGGGAGAGTCACCTGCACTTAGTCGAGTTCTCATATAACAATAGTTATCAAGCCAGTATCCAAATGGCGCATTTGAAGCATTATATGGTAAGAAGTGCAGGTCACTGCTTGCATGGGATGATATCGGAGAGAGAAAGATGTTAGGCCCAGAAATGATTATTCAGACGGTTGAAGTGGTTAAGGGAATTAGAGAGCGACTTCGAGTTACGCAGGACCGGCATCGTCATTGGGCGGACCAGCATCGTAGGCTGTTAGAGTTCTCTGTTGGGGACCACATATTCTTGCGGATCTCACCTACTCGTGGAGTCATTAGATTTGGCGTTCGCGGGAAATTGAGTCCGCGGTACGTGGGCCCATTTGTTATCCTTGATCGGATAGGTGATGTTGCTTATCGTTTATCCCTCCCGCCTTTGTTACGAGAGGTGCATGACGTGTTTCATGTATCTCAATTACGTAGGTATGTATCGGACCCAAGTCATATCCTCGATCATTCTGAGCTGGTTGTTGGTACCAACCTGTCTTACGAGGAACAGCCTGTGTCCATTTTGGACCGAAGAGAGAAGATACTCAAGAACCGAACAATTAGTCTTGTCCGTATTGCTTGGGGTCATCACTCCTTGGAAGAGTCGACGTGGAAACGTGAGGATGAAATTCGATCACGGTATCCACACCTGTTTGACTCACAAGGTATATCTCTTTCTATATACCTTGATTGTCCTGATTCTTCATGCTTGTCACCTTATGGGTAGAGCTACTTGATATCGTGGATTGATGAATTTACATATATAGTACTTGCTTTTGATATGGTAAAATGATTGCTTGCTCACTAGAATTGCTTGTATTAGTTTAGCTCCGATATTTCTACCTGCTTGGATTTGAAATTCTGAGGACGAAATTTTTCTAAGGTGGGTAGAGATGTCACTTTCCGTTCCCAGAATGCGTATTTTATACAAGAATGCGTATTTTTATACATGTGCAATTCATGTATATTTATTTAGTATTTATCATGTATTATCCTGTATTTAAATTCCTTTAATTTTATGTTAATTAATTATCTGTATTTTATTTCCTGCAATTTTATCCCTGTATTTTATTCATGCAATTATTTTCTGCTTTTAAACCTCTGCTTTGCTTTCGGGTTACATTGGTTGGATCCGAGTGAACCCGACCCAATAACCCCACCTACCACCACCCTTTCTATTTAAGCCCCCATCTCCTTCTCTCTCCTCATAACTCTCATTCTTCACCATTACTTCTTCTTCTTCTTCCTCATCACTCTCTCCACCAACCCATCAGCAGGCAAGTGTAATCTTGCTTCTTGCTTGGAGAACCATTTTTATGGTTCATTTCTCTTCCTCTCACGATCCTGAGAGAGTTTAATACTTAGTATTTTTGATTTCGTTGGCTTGTTTCTCCCAGATCTAAGTGTTTGTGTTCTCGGTTGTTCATGGGTTTGATCTCCCAACTTGGCGTGTATTCTCGGCTGACCATGGGTTCTGAACCATGGGAACTTCATCTCTGGCTTGGGACGAAGGTTCCTGAGTCACGCACACGTCTTTACGTGTTAGCGTGTATTTTCAGTCACGCTCACGTTCTTACGTGTCTGCGTGTATTTTCAGTCACGCTCACGTTCTTACGTGTCTGCGTGTATTTTCAGTCACGCTCACGTTCTTACGAGTCTACGTGTATTTTCAGTCACGCTCACGTTCTTACGTGTCTGCGTGTATTTTCAGTCACGCTCACGTTCTTACGTGTCTGCATGTATTTTTAGTCACGTACACGTTCTTACGTGTCTGCGTGTATTTTCAGTCACGCTCACGTCCTTGCATGCGTGCGTGAATTTTTAGTCACGCACATCTTTGCGTGCGTGAATTTTTAGTCACGCACATTTCTGCGTACGTGCGTGAATTTTTAGTCACGCACACGTCCTTGCATGTCAGCGTGAATTTTGAGTTACATACCATCTTTGCATGCGTGCGTGAATTTCTTATCACTTTTTCACGCTCATTTTCCACGCTCACGCTGTGCGTGCGTGAATTTCCCTTGCGTGAACCACTTTTCACGCTCACTCCTACTAGACTTGGCATGACTTTCTAACCTGGGTGTTTTTATTTGTTCTATAACTTATTCATTTAATGGTGGCATGATAATTCTTCTATTATATCCTTACGCCTTTTGGCCTGAACTTGATAAATCATGATATGTTAATATTATTAATACAGATTGTTATGTGGAATGCGCCTTGTGTCCTGATTGATCCATGGATACCCAGTAAGGCTGGAACTTAACTCTGAGGAGTTATAGACTCGACCCCACTGAATACTATTTGATTTTCATGCCTCGTCACCATTGATAATGATTGTGACATTGACTAATAATTGATCATGCGTTCCTAGTTGGAACTAAGAGACTGGCTAGTCGTCTTATTGAATTGATTGAATGAGACACGTTCATGTAATGAACTATTGCAATCGATTAGCCGATCCCGAATATTGGCATACAGGCACATGCAGGTTTCAAATTATTTATTTATTTATTTAGTTATTTATTTATCTTACAAAAATAGCATGTGTACTTTATGGTCAAGGCATGATTACTCCGTGGTTAGATTTGATTGTTGTATCACGCTATGTAAGACCTACAACCTAGCCGCACGGGTATCGTTGTAGAGTTGCGCATATCGTACCCGTACGAAAGTACTCATTTGAATGACCATGATCCACGGTATGGGATTTCACTCAACGTAGAGACTATTAAATTAAATAAAATAATGATTGCATGGAGAGAATGGATTTCGGAGTTCTTACATGGCAGCCCCCTTGGGACTAGTAGTGCCCGACGGGCCGGCTGGTTCCCACAGATACTGTAAATCTGTCACACGGGCAGGGAACGGTATCTGCTTATATTATTAAATTGTACATGCTATATTAACGGCAGGCGTCCCGCTGGGACTCGTCTAATTACATGATTGGCACAATTGATTGACTGGATAGACTAGCCTTGCTAGTACATAGTAAGAACTGAGGAATCCCTATTTGCATAATTCCAGGATAACTTGGGACTCACAATAGCAAGTCGTAGTAGTTGATTGGCAGTTCAAGATGATTTGTTTGTGTACTGTACCTACTCTGTTGCCTAACTGAGATGATCAGAATGTCAGGACATGACGGGCCAACTTCTGTCCTTGTTTGGTTGGAAGGTTGGTTCGAAGTGTCGTGATGTTATGTGAATCCTAGTGAAGAGCAGAGATCTATTATTATATTCTCTTACTTACTGGTTTAATCCTTCATATCGTCCTTCCTTGTGGTACTTGCTATTAGAGGTCTAACTTCTCTGGTTTTGCATGGCCAGATTTAGAGCCGGTCCCCGAGGATCCAGCTTACTTCTACCTCCAAGATGGTAATACTAGGGGAATGATCGCAGGAGGACTCGAGTGGGTTCCTTACTCCACCGCTCGTTTTGTTATTTACTTTATACTTAGCCGTTTGGCACCGACATGTTAGTCGGATTGTCTTGCCCTTACTTTTACATGATTGTAACTAAGTCAGGCTGCAGCTGATAACAATTGTGTATACTTGCTACATCATCTGGCTATGTTTTGTAAAGCCAGATCTCAAGAACATTTTGACTGAGCGTTTGGGACGCCTTACTGCTTATTCTCACATGTTCTCTATTTTTGCTTCTTGTTTGAATGATTGAGACAATAGATGTGAAGTGACCATAGTAAGACTTTCATGTAGTATGCACCCCCTCGTCTGGTTAGACAGCATTGATCGTATTATACGGTATTCATCTACCCGTAATACGTAGCTGGCTGAGTCATTCCCCCGCTCTCCAGTATTCTGGTTCTGGGACGTGACACCATATAATTGTTAGGCCTAAAAATTAAATCTAATCATGAAATATCAAAAGAAAGGAGTAAAACAACATATATGAATATATTAATGTGATATGATTCACAACCATAGCTTTGCTTCTGTACTGGAAATTGTTTGGAGGACCAACTTGGATGAATGGACAATGAGCATGTCAAGAGCAAGCTAAGCACAAATGTTGAACTGGACATAAGCTGTTAATAAATGGCTTTACATAAGAATTTGTGGAGTTACTATAAATACAAGCTGGCCCCACAATTGGAGCTTGCCCAGTGTCTTTCGGGACTTCCAATTTTTGTTCCTACTAGCAGTAGTCATTATTACCTCACTTGCTATCAGTGATGTTGGTTTCAAGAACCTTCCAACTCCCCAACATAAATCATAAGACTGGCGATTTCGATATCAAGATAAAGTTGTCCTAATTATATTAACAAGTATAAATAGGAAAAACATTTATGAAAGAGTATTTAATGTATCAATAATACACAGCCTTGGCGAATCAGTAAGTTCACATGCATATGGGGTATGACATGTGCAGCTCAAAATGCGAACAAGTACAGGGGACCCCCAAGTTCTTACCTATCAGTCTACCTAGTTGATTACCTATCTATCACTCACACATGAGCACACTCACATATTACACTCAACATACACACACAACTGCCAACACCTATACATACTGATCTGATACACTACTCTCTGCCAAGACATGAGCTAACCTGCATGTACAAGGAAGACCCCCCTATATCTCTGTTATTGTGGGATTCATTACATATAATACTACAGATGCAAATCAAATAATATGGTTACAATGTCATCCAGATAACCGAACCACAAGCATAGTAGTTTTGATAATGTGAATCTGCATGCAACAAAGTTGTATTCCATTCTGAAAAATAGACTAGGAGTCGTCAAAGTGGAAACAAAGTAACTGCAGATAGCGCGTGTCAGAGAACTCTAGGGACGAATAGACAAATAAATTCAAGCATCTAAAGCAAAGATGTAAAAATCAAGACGTAGTAGCTCTAAATATAATGTAGCCACCATACCTGCTGCAGCGTAGTAATGAGGCGGAAGATACGAGCATAATTTCTCATCACTTTCCCTGCCATAACATATCTGAAAAATTGGACAACTGAGCTGTTTCCTCAAAGGAAAAAAATGATATAATTATAAAGTCACAAGCAACATTTAAGAATCAAGGTAAAGGCGGTTACGCAATACAGAATCTTATTTATAAATTCTTCCAATAAAAGTTCTGAGTCAATTTTATTTGTGCAATTTGCTCACTACATGAAGAAGATGATACGCTTAAAGGAGCTCATTGCATATTGTCAAAAGTATTTCTGAAATTTAGAAGATACGGAGCATAATGAGGTGCCAATTAGCTACTTTATTTGTGTAGCCATTATTAGGTAGCTACCTTAATTGTCTAGGCACAATAGGCATTCCTATTGAACAGCTTATTTTCTCCTACAAATTGAAGAGGTTTTTTTTATGCCTTTACCTCCTCCTTGGACTCCATTCTACTCCCTGCTACCTGTGTGGTACACACATGTACACACTTGTGTGCAATGCAGGGAACAATTCCCTCCACTTTTGCTAGCCTGTACAGGGAGTGAACTCCAATTGTTGTGCAGGTGGGAAGCCAAGATCCCCCCTGCCAACATTGTAGATTACGAACAACAACAACAAACCAAACCAAGTCCATGCCTACTGGTCACATGTATAAGGTTTTGTATTTATCTGTGCATGGGTGTACATAAGGTTTGATATATGACTACAAGGAGAGATCTGTACTCTACAGAGGAATATGAGCTTAATGCTTGGGACCTATGGCTGATGGATATTGGAAACTAAACATTATAGAAAGAACTGTAACAAATTGTACATTTGTCTTAAACTCAGTCATAGACTCATAGTGAGATTGTCTTCACACGTACTTATCTTTGCATAAAATTTTAAGTAGAATATGTCTTAACAACTACACTTGTTTTGACATCAACTAAAGGTTCTATTGACTGGCATTTTTCGACCGTTCCTCGTATTTGAGAGCATTTGTTACTCTTTAGCATACTATCGACGATATTATTTGTTGCCAAAAAAAACTTATTTTGACGCGGTTTATGTTCGATTTCCCAGATCACGCTTGCTGGACCAGGTGAACCAGCACCAATTGGAACCTGATTTGTTGTTCATATAAAGTTGATCGCAATGCTTTTTCTGTAAATATGTATTGTTACTGTGTATCTTGTGAGAGGAAGATACGTGTATTGCTGGAAGTTTGATTCTTGTGACAAACATTAAGGCAATTTTCTTTTTCTTTTTCTTTTTTGTTGTTGATTTGCCATCACATCAGGTTGTAACAATTTTTTTTAGTTTCAGTTTGATTGGAATCCTATTTTTCCTGGTCCATTTCTGATTCCACGTATGCTAAATTCACTGGAAAAATATTTCTCTTTTTTCTAATCGGTTGAGCCTTCCTCAATAAAAAAAATGTAACTAACATTTCGATTTACTGTATTATTTTCTCGTATTCCATTTGTGCACTGCAAACTCAATTACTGGAAAAGATTAAACCTCTAGATGAACAAGTGAAGCATTTCTCAGATTGCTATATACTTTTAATCGCTGGAATCAAAACTGGAAAAAGCCCATTTCCTTACTAAACAGTGGAGTCGTCATCAAAAAGGGGGGGAGTAGATACCTAGATGGGGTTTGTGATCCAGCGTCGATGCCGACGTGTCTCCGTGCCGAGGACAACCCCGACCGGATCCCGAGCCCACGCCTTTCCGTGCCCTCCTCCGACTCCATTTCCTGTTCTCGACCGAGCGTCGTCCCGCTCATCATGAGCACCGACCTCCCCGATCTTCTGAACCCGAAGTCACAACGCCTGGACGACCTCGACCCACCACATCGTTCCCGCCGCCGCCGCTTCCGTCGACGAGCGAGGGGTTGGGAGCTTAGGGCTTAGGGTTCGTGGGAGAAGGGGTTGGGGGCTTAGGGCTTAGAGTGAGACCTAGAGCTAGGGTTTAGAGTGAGACCTAGAGTTAGGGTTTGTGGGAGATTGAAAGGAGGAGATGGGAAATTTTAGGGTTTGGGGAAAGGAGGGAAGAGGGGGCAGAAGGAGAGCAAGGAGAATGAGAGTTCTTCTGAGTAAAATCGGAGGGGGGATGGAATATATTACAGAAAGTTTATTACAAGTTTGCCACCGCTCTAAATTATTAATAACGCTTTGTTTTATAAACGTTATAAAAAGCCCAGAATTAGCCCAAACCGTCATAGAAAAAAGGTAATTTTCAACTTGATAACGCTTATGTATCAGCCATCATTAAAACTCCTTGTCGAGCGTCATTAAAAGGGTTTTTTGTTGTAGTGGTTCTCTCTCTACCATTCTTTACTTGTTTTCAAACTTTCGAAAGAGAAAACTTGTCGAGCTTTCCTGACTCTTCTTCTTCTTCTTCCCGTCGATCTCAATGGCTCCAAAGTGCTCCGCCACCGAAAAAGGCAAGGCCCCCGCCGATTCTTCGGCTCAGGCTGTGCCGCGCCCTTCTCGACATGAAGTTGCTCATCCAGCATTACAAGGTAGTAAACCCGATCGAAAGACCCTTTTTAGGATTCTTTAACACTGTTGATCCTTCGAACCTGTCTCTTTTTAGAGATTTGGTCATACTGCGCCGCCCTGTTTAGGGTTTCGGTTGCAAAAACCCAATAGTTTTTATTTTTATGAAGACTATTTTCTTGCGCAATCGGTTAGAACGCGCTGACAAAAGGCAGCGCAATCTGCTGATTTGCGCAAGGCTGTCCAGCGCAAACTGATGCTTTGCGCAAGTTATTCAGCGCAATCTGATGGCTTGCGCAAGTGAATGAGTTGGCACAAATGGATAGTTTGCGCATAGAAGCTATTGTTGCGCAATCTGATGCTTACGTAATCTGATGCTTGCGCAATCTGATGCTTGCGCAATCTGATGCTTGTGCAATTTCATGCTTGCACAATTTGCTGACAGAATCTTTTGATTTTACTTGTACTGAATTTTATTTTTTATGTTTGATGCAGTTAACATCAGAGAGGACCCAGAGTATGAAATATTTGCAGGATCCCTTGCTGAGCCGGAATTTAAAGAAGATTTGTCCCATGTGCTCTTTCCCCAATATGCTCAGCCATCCTCTCGCCAAGCCATCTTGGTAGCTCAGGACAATGAGACTTTATTAAGTCTGATGAATGGGCAGCCCCTGCAGTCTGTTGACGCCATTACCCATAAGAAACCTATGTTCTTATTTGGCAAAGCGCTATTGACAAGAGTTCTCAGCCAAGATCCCGTGTCGAGCATAGACTCTTCCAAAGAAAGGAGAAATTAATCCTATTACCGGATATTGCTAGATGTCTCCCTCTAGCCCGTTATGCCCATGCAAGCCATCCCAGGAGGATGGACTGGGATATCACTCCCCTTCAGCAGGCAAGGACAGGAAAGATTTGTGTCAAGAAAGGACCAAACAACAGAGATATGTTCTATAGCTCCTCTGAGCGTCATAGCACTTTGCTCAGAGGGTTGAAGCCAGGCTGCATCCCTCCAGAGAACTCTTCTTTGCTGCTGCCGGTGAGGACACCAATCTTTGCTAATGAATATGCAAAGGTTGAGGGCAGATACCCGGATCAAGACATCCGGCTGACAGGTCTGGTGAACCCAGACAACAGAAGGTGGAACTGCATAGCCAACTGGATATTGGCTCAGTTCGAAGACAAGCTTAAAGAGATCGAGCTATATCATGCGGTATATGCTACCGTGTATGGATACCTCCTAAACCCTCATCTGTTTCTGGCCTTGGCAGAGAGGTATAATTATAGGATAGGGACATTCATGACACCCTGCGGGGAAATTGGATTAGCCCTTCATGAGATAAAATACATCTCGTGCCTACCAACGAGAGACTTCCCTTATGAGGAGTATGTTCCAACAAACGACGAGTTAGACAGACTACGTCGAGAAAATGCAGAGATGGTGGCTGTTTTCGACGAACTATTGTGCCATTACAACATATGCTCCCTGTACTATAAGAGCGGTTCTTACGGCACCTGTTATTCATCAAAGTGGTTGCCTTATCTTTTTCTTAATCATATCATTGAGAAAAATACTAAGGATCATAACACATGCAATCCGACTTTCTTCCAATCCCTCAGCCATAGTGAAGTAATAAGACTGATGGAAGAAAATAAGAAAATGAATATCAAAGTTAATGATGAACATCAATACCCTCCGCTCAAGACCGGAGATTTTGTCGAGAGTTTTATGAGAATGGGCTACAGGCCCATGTCAAGAGAAGCCCAGCTGGCGGGTTTTCCGACATACTGGCTCCGTCAATTCGTCGTACCTGGAGCAAGTGCCGTGGACCGCTTCTACCGCAGCATACTTTTTGCTGCTGTCCGGTTAGTCTTCGGCTATCGGATGGATTTGCTGACAGCGATGACCTGCAGAGTGAATGCAGGTCTTCGTCTTTATGTTCACTCCATGATCAAATGGAAGGGTGAGAAGGGCAACTTTCCTCGACTGGAGTTGCCTTACACCTATTTATTCGGGTGGTTGCTTCTGCACCATCCGTCCTTGATGAACCCCGACATGGGAGCAGTCGGCGACAGCTTTCTGCGGAGATTCTCCCGGAGCAAGTGGGTGTACACTAGTCTAAAGGACTGCAGGCGTACATTGAACCTTGGGAAGGGATGGAATTTTTACTACGTTGCCCCTCCAACCGGTTACGAACATATGTCGACAAATTTAGTTGACCTTGGGAGGCAGCCGTTGGGTCGAGCAGCTTTTGACTGGCTGAGGACGATCAGGCCATCGCATTTGGTGTACAGATTTGAAGATGAGTGTTTCTTGGAACCATATTTGCCAAGCCGCTTCGCTCGTCAATTTGGTTACGACCAGTTCCATGTAGGCAACGCTATAACTTGCCTACAAGGAAAGGGGTATCTGATTGATGGTGCCAGAGCATGGGCCTACTACAACGCTCGAGACACAAGGACAGTGTTCTCAATGCCAACCAAGAATGATCATGGCCCTAGAATGTTATATACATATTCACTCTTTTACACAGCTGCAAATACTTTCGCCAAAAACTTCAATCTAGTGGATAGCTTCGCGACGACGACGCGTTTGAAGAAAGGAGCAACTGCTATGTTAGCTCCAGGAAATGATGAACAACATGAACCAGTGGATGATCCCTTGGAAGCCTCAAGGGAAGCTAACTTCCCTGAGGAAGTTAATGAACCACTGAGGATTTCTTTGAAAGTTGTTAAGTCTCCGGTCAGGGAAAGAAAAAGAAGGATTAATGAACCTTCCTCTCCGATTGCCAAGAAGAAACTCCTCTTAGACCCGTCAGAGAAAGTCACTACCAGGTCGCAGTCTCGGCAACTGGCCGAGTCGACCCGAGAAGAAGCGACCACACCGACTTCTCTTCCACAGTGGGTTGATGTGGTAAATGTTGAGAGTCCATAGAGACCTCTTCATCGAAAGAAACTGGCTTTTAAGAAAAAAAAGAAGGTGATCCTGTCCTCGGTGGTGGCCAGTGCTGCTGCTGGAATTACTATGTTATCTCCTACTCCTGTCTCTGAGTCTAGGCATGAAACTCCTAGTCCAGAACAGAGGGATGAGACTGATCAGAGGGAGGAGGCTGCAGAGCCTAGGGAGGATATTATAGAGGAGGAGCATGAAGCTCTGCGATCTCCTTCACCGGCGATAAAAACTACTCAGTTTCCTGTTACACCAGGAACAATCCGCGAAGAGGAGGATCGTATAATGATTGAAGCATTAAATAATTGTGACTTCGGTCTACAAGATGATGTTGATCATACCACTGCAACTGCCAGCGAAGAAGTACCTGAGGATAGCATGAGCACTGAAGATACATCAATAGAGGTTATTGATGATACTTTGAATCAAGAAGAGGACATTGATGTCCATAAATCTCCTGAAGCTGTTGAAGACACACTAGCTCATGAAAATGATGTTGAGGTGGATATGTCTCCTGAAAAGAATATGGGTAAGGAAGTAGCGCCGGAGGAAGCTACTACCACTGATCCCAAAGGTATTAAATAAAATTATTAATCTTCTTTTCATAGATTAATGGCTGACATCTCTATTTTTGATCCATGTAGAAATCGAATCATCTCCGGTTCCTCCTTGCACTGATATAGTACCGATAACAGTAATAGCCAGTGGCAACCGACATCTGTCGGGCGGTTCTGAGGCCGGAAGTAGCCAGGCAGTAATGTCTGAGGCTACCTCTGATAGACTGGAATCTGTACCAATAGACGAAAGGCTTGTTGCTGGGGCGAGTCATGGTAAGATTGCCTTTGATCTTTTGATCCTTTTTAATTAATTGTTAATGACAACAACAATCAATGATAGGTTCATTTGTCTTTGCAGAAGAACAACCGGGAGGAGCAACCAGTTCTACTTTAGCTCCCTTGTTTAAAGAACCCTCTATTCAAGTGCAAGAACGTCCATCTGTACAGGCACATGCTGCTTCATCATCAACGGGAGTAGCTGCTACCCCTGGTGCTTTGGCAACTAACCAATTTATCATTAGTTCTTTCAGCAACCTGTTCTTTAATGCATTGGGACCCCTAGTAGATAGGGTACTAGAGAAAGAAGTTGTTGATTTCACTACTGTTAGAAGCCCAACTTCTCATTTGATAAATACAATCCGAGGTCAAGGAGATGAAGCTCAAGCTGTTTTTTTTTGAACACATACTAGATGAGCTAGAAGCATCGGTTAAGATCTACAAAGATCTTAATCGAGGGAAAGTGGAATCCTTAGTGCAAGCTGAATTTGAAAGGATGTCTCAAGAAGTTGCCATTGAGAATGCTAATTTCCAGACTTTCATAGACACTTATGTTGCCAAGGCTTCAGAATATGATTCTCAAATGGAGATAGCCACCTCTGCGGCTGGAGAGAAGGAGGAGAAAGTTACTGAGTTGAAAGCAAAATCTGTTCGTCTTCAAGAGGAGATTGCCCGTCTCCAGGAAGAGTTGAAATTGGTTCAGCATACTCTAGAAGATGAAGTCACACAGCATCAAGCTGTCACTCAGCAACTGGCCATTCTGACTCAAGAACGAAATGAATATGTTACGACTCATCAGGCTGAAATCTCCCGCCGCTTAGTGACCTTACCGACTTTTAATAAAAAGTCTGGAATGGAGGAAGCTAGAAGGCGAGTGATAGAATCCCGTGAGGAGCGAATAAAATCTTTAAAGCAGCAGATGGTTAACTTGATGACACCACCGACTGAATAGAAAGATTTTCTGTATCTTCTTGTTTTGTAATATGTATCTTTGTAATATCTTTCATCTTTGATCAATAAAAAGACATTTTTTGTGGCTCTATTATTTGTTGCATATCTTATTCAGATATAAATAATAGCGATAGAAAATATATTCAGAGGTGCAAGACATGATATATTTTTTGATTTTGGAAAATAATCATATTCAATTATATCTGCTCAGAGGTAATATGGACGTGGCAAATATAATTTATCGAATATCATTATTTTAATAGACAACTTAATCAAAGATGACAAGTTGCTGATATAAACGAAATAGATGATTCGTCAAAATGTGTGAACGAAATAAATGAACGAAATGAATCGTCGGGAGGAATGTGAAGAACGGGTGAACCGTCGGATAAATGAACGGGCGAACCGTCAGATGAATGTAATGAACGGGTGAACCGTCAAATAAATATGATGAACGGATGAACCGTCAGACGAATGTAATGAACGGGTGAACCGTCAAATGAATGTGATGAATGGGTGGACCGTCAGATGAACGGACGAACCGTCAGATGGATGTGTGAATATAATGAACGGACGAACCGTCAAAAGGATATAATGAACGGACGAACCGTCAAATAAATGAGATAAACGGGTAAACCGTCAAATGAATGTGTCGCTTCATTGTTTTAAGAATCTCTGCCTATAAATAGGACAGAAATTAGATGGAATGGTCACTTTCACTTTTTAACATAAAGATGTCGTCTGGAGATGCATCCAAGAAGGCTGAGATTGCCCCGAATGTTGAAGTAAGTACTGGGGAACATCCAGTCGAACCGGCTCAACCAAAGCAGATAGCAGCGGGCGAAGGTTCGTCTGCCCCCAAACCGTCAAAGGACATCTTGGACTTCCTTCTTGAACTAGGGAAGACTGAAGAAGAAGAAGCCATGAGGATGGCTGCTTGCAAATTCCTGGTGGGTTCGAGCAAGAGTGTTCTCGTTTCTTTTGCTGATCATGTTTTTTATAAGGACAGTAGTGGCCCGCGTCCCAATTTTGAGAAGGATGATAGTGACCTTCCTTGATATTATGTACTATTATTCAAGATGAAATAAAATTGAATTTTATTTATGAACTTGTCTGATGATTACAAGCAACGTCTGTTACATTTATACATAATACTTTTTGAGAAACTTGCAATATAGGCATCATTGCAACTCGACCGTCTAGCTCTGTGAGTTGAAAGGCTCCATTTGAGAAAACTTTGCTCACGATATATGGCCCTTCCCACTTCGCATCAAATTTGCCTTTGCTCGAGTGAGTCATAGTCATAGGACGTCTGACGGTTAGAACAAGCTCTCCTTTCTGAAAGGCTCTGACCTTAACTTTGCGGTTGAAAGTCTTTGAGATACGGGCTTGGTATAACTCAATATGCTGTTGAGCCAATAGCCGCTTCTCATCGAGCGCTTCTAACTCTTGAAGTCGAAGAAGATCGTTGTTCTCTGTCGTGAGTTCGTTGGCGATAACAATCCTCAAAGACGGAATTTGAAGTTCCAGGGGTAGAACTGCTTCACAGCCGTATACCAAAGAAAATGGTGTATAGCCTGTAGGGTTGCGGATCGTAGTACGGTAGGCCCAAAGACATTCCCTAAGCTTTTCACTCCAATTTTGTTTGTTAGTAGATACAAACTTCTTGAGGAGCTTGATGATAGTCTTGTTGAAAGCTCCAGCTAAGCCATTAGCAGCAGGATTGTAGGCTGTCGAAGCGACATTGTCAATCCGATGATTGTCACAGAATCTTGTGAACTTTTGGCTGATGAATTGGGGTCCATTGTCGTGGATGATTCGTCGAGGTACACCAAATCGGTAGATGACATGGGGCTTGACGAAGTTGATGACGTTGCTGGTCTTGACTTCAGCCAATGGTATAGCTTCAGCCCATTTGGAGAAGTAGTCGGTTATTGCCAGTATGAACCGATGTCCTCTAGAAGAAGGAGGATTGATGGAACCTATGATGTCCATGCCCCAAGCTTCAAAAGGCCAGGAAGCAGCAGTCGGATGAAGAAATTTCGTTGGTTGATGAATAAAATCTGTGTGGATTTGACAAGCTCGACACTTCCTTGCATATTCGATGGCATCAGATACCATAGAGGGCCAGTAATGACCCATGCGTCGGATGTGATCCTGCAGTTTAGGACCTGGTTGGTGTGCTCCACAGACACCGTCGTGAGCTTCACGCAGTACTTGCTTTACTTCATCACCAGCAAGACAACGTAAGAGTAGGCCGTCATAAGTTCGCCGGTAGAGAGTTTTGGTGGTCTGATTGTAGTAGAATCGCAAAGACCGCCGACGAATACTCGTAGCCTCCTTGGGATCTTCAGGGAGTATGTCATGGACCACGAAGTCGATGAAGGGAGCTCTCCAATCTTTACTGGTAACATTGACTTCAGTAAGATTACTGAACTCAATATTACGATTGTTTTCGACGCAGAACAATTCCCGATTAGAGATAACCACCACCTGCTATCTTTTAATAGGGATGGCTAAGACTGCTGCAAGATTGGCCAAAACATCTGCCTCAGTATTGCAAGCTCGGCGTATATATTCAATGAAGAAGGCTTTGAATGATGTAGCTATGTTGATTGCCGCTTTAAAGTAAGGCACTAGATCTTGATGACGAACTTCATAAGTTCCTTTAACCTGATTAACAACCAGCTTAGAGTCACCATAGACTTCAAGATACTCGACGTCAAGTTGTTTGGCTAGCTGAAGGCCAATGAGTAGAGTATTGTACTCTGCCACGTTGTTGGAGCAAGGTTCATCTAAGGAGTAGGCTCTTTGAATAGCTGACCCGTCTGGAGAAACAAGGACAACTCCAACTCCTGCGACAATGGCACCATTGGGTCCAATCCTGGATGCACCGTCAATGAATAGACGCCAAGTAGGAAATTCTTCGGAGATTGTATTAGATTCCAAAGTCTCATCCGGAATTTCATCATAGAGTTTGGACGTTTCTGGAACATGATGAGCTGCTAAGAAATCCGCCAGTGCTTGACCTTTGACAGACTTTTGAGGAACATATACCATGTCATATTGGGCTAGCAGAATGGCCCATGTAGCCAGCCGAGAATTAAGTGTGCTAGGTTTCTTTATCAGTACCCGAAGAGGATTAACTCGAGATATGACATGAATAGTTTGGCCAATGATGTAATGCCGAGTCTTCTGAACAGTAAACATAAGAGCTAGGCATTCTTTTTCGACCGGACTATAACGGTGTTCAGCACCAATCATAGTACGACTGAGATAATAGATGGCTTGTTCGTGGCCTTCTTTGTTCTTTTGGGCAAGTAAAGCACCAAATGAATGATCCATAGCACGGACATACATTAAGAATGGTATGCCAGAGATTGGTGGCACCAAGACTGGTAGATTCATGAGATATCGCTTTATGTCGTCAAATGCTCGTTGACATTCTTCGGTCCAAACGAAAGATACACCCTTCTTCATTAGTTGAGTAAATGGTCTGCAGCGTCCAGACAAATTCGAAATGAATCTCCTGATGTACGCAAGTCGACCTTGGAATCCTCGCAGCTCTTTAAGGTTGCGTGGAGGACGCATCTCTTGAATGGCTTTGATCTTCTCGGGATCCACGTGTATACCCTTAGAGGTAATAACGAAGCCGAGAAATTTGCCACTAGAGACACCCAAGAATGACTTGGTGGGATTCATTTTGAGTTGGTGTTGGCGCATGAGATTGAAGATAGTTCTCAAGTCTTGGATGTGATCTTCCTTTAGACGACTTTTAACAGCAATATCGTCGACGTAGCATTTGACAGTTTTGCGCAGATGATCTCGAAAGATGGTACTCATGGCTCGTTGGTAAGTTGCACCAGCGTTCTTGAGACCAAATGGCATGACAGTATAGCAGTAGACTCCGCGAAGAGTGCGGAAAGAAGTATGCTTTTCATCTTCAGGATTCATCCGAATCTGATTGTATCCGGAGAATCCATCCATGAAAGATATTCTTTCAAACCCACAGGTGTTGTCGATCATGGCGTCCGTGATAGGGAAAGGAAATTCATCTTTTGGACAGGCTTCATTAAGATCCCGAAAGTCGATGCAGACTCGAACTTTGCCGGTTTTCTTTAGAACTGGGACGACATTGGCTACCCAATCAGGATGCTGCTCTTCTCGAATAAAGCCGCAAGTGATGAGCTTCTTGACTTCATCGTCGATTGTATCCATCATTTTTGGCTTGAAGCGCCGTTGTTGCTGCTTGACCGGTTTTGCATTCGGCAAGATATTCAATTTGTGAGTAGCAACTTTGGGATCTAGACCTGGCATGTCTTCATAGCTCCAGGCAAAGACGTCAATGTATTCCTGAATAAGAATAATTAATTCTTGCTTATCTGCCTCTGGAAGGTTCTTGCTGATGAATATTGGACGGGGTGACCCGCTCTCTCCTACATCAATTTGAACCAATTGATCTTCAGTAGGAGGTTCCCTTTGTTCGAACCGGAGTTCCCATTGGGTATCCATTCGTTGAGCCCAAGGATCTATTTCGGGACTTTCTTGAACATCCTCGTCATAACATTCTAAAAGTTCGACGGAGACCATGTTAGAAGATACAGTCAATCGATGAACTTGACCGATGCTGGTGTCAGAATCCCATGATCTGGAATCAGAAGAGTTAGAGTGCTCTTCACTATCGGATTCAGAAGCTGCTGGGGATAATACCGGAGGTGAAGCATATCCGAGGCCACTTTGGTCCTGCTGTAGTACATCTCTGACTTTCCTTTTGGAATAGCCGTACAGATAGGAGTTCTTCTACCCTTATCGTAGTTGAGGCCACTCTTAAAGTCATAACCCATCTTTCGGATGATGTTTTTTGATTGTTGACTGTAACGACGGAATTGAAGATGTCCCGTATCGTTACTTTTGCTATCATCCGTATAGGCGAATTGTTGTTCCGGTTCTTTACTAAAAAGTATTGGACTCTCGCCTTTCTTTCGAGCTGGAACAATACGATATGAATCACTGGGATGTTCAAGTAAGACTTTTGTTTGAAGAGATTGCACAACTCCCATTGTAAATGATTGAAAGCTATCTAACATATCCAAATAGCACTTAGCATGATAAATGACATCAGTATACTGGAAAGTAGATGCTTTTTCATTGATTTGTACATTTGTATTTACAGCAGGACCTTTAGCCTTAGCAGACTTGGTCAGATTGATTACTAGAGGGGGAGAAGAAGAACGTGGAGGAGGATTGGCTTTGTTACGACGGAGGTCGATAACAAGCGGCTCAGAGGAGGTGAGCTCCCTTTTATTCTTGTTATGAGATAAATCTATAACAAATGGCTCAGAAGAGGTGAGCTGCATTTTTTCCTTGTTACGACGTAAGTCTATAACAAGTGGTTCAGAAGAGGTGAGTTCCCTTTGATCCTGGTCATCATCAACTAGTTGCTTCTGAACTGGCAAGTGAATAGCCAGTGGCTTGGAGGATTGAGGACGAGAAACACGCCTTTTGACAGGTATGATGAGGGTGTCATTAGGCACTATTTCTTACTCTTCTTCAGTGTCCAGAGACAGGACAACCTTCATGAATTCATCCTTATACATACGAGCATCGTTGCAGTATGCTTCGATGCCTTTGAAAGGATAGAGATCAATAACCTCCTTTTGTACCTCTCCATTATCATCAACATATTGAAAACATTGATGGAGAGTCGAAGGAACAATGTTATGCTAATGCAGAAATGGCCTTCCCAACAAAGCGTTGTAAGAACAACCATGATTGTCAATGATATAGAAGGTCACCTTTGTGCGAAGATTGCCTATTTGGAGTTTTAGGCGAATCTTGCCCAGAGGCTCACTCTTTCCCTGATTGAACCCAAGGATGGTGGTGATTGTACTAGAAAGACTATGCACTGGGATCTTCAATGCATCCAATATTGTCTTCGGCATGATGCTGAGAGCAGACCCTGGATCTATCAGAATACGATCGACTTTCATCGAGTCGACATATCCTGTATAGTAGAGAGGACGATCATGCCTATTGTCTTCCATCAGCATGTCATCCTGTGTGAAAGTTATGTTTGGAATTAACTCCATCACACTATGACAATGGAGGCAAGAGACTGGCTCTGCTTTCGGCTTCTTTAGCAGGGCTAGACAAGTTTCAGCTTGCATGAAAGCCTCACTCAGAGTTTTTTGAGTCTCTTTGGAGAGGCACAAGAGCTCGAAGATGGACAGCCGGGCCGGTGTATTGGCCAACTGAGCCAAGATATCAAAGTTGTAAGGCTTTTCAAGTCCGAAAGGAGATGACTTCTTCAAAGGTTTGTCGAAGCGTACTTGTTGTTTGCCTTTGTCAGCTATCGTCGGCTTGGGAGGAGTAGACTCTATAACCGGTGAGGATGCTGTAGGAATATCCTCAGTAGAAGCAGGCTGCACTGGAGCAGGCTCAGAAGAAGAAGCAGGATTCTCTTGAGCTTCGGGGTAATATTTTAGATAGGCTTTCCCTGATCTGGTGCCCAGCAAGATTTCCTCGTCAACTATGGGGTCAAAAGACACCATATTGCAGATCTTTGTCTTGCCCTTAGAGCGGTCTTTCTTCTTGGAGGAAGAGGGAAGTTTGAACTCTGAAGCAAGATCCGGATGAATCCACATAATCTCGCCGTTGTCAAGAGACAAGGGGCCAAGACCTTCACTTCGTGGAGGAGGGAGATTCTCGATCTCAAGAGTAGCTTTGGGGATAGGAATGACAACATGCTGTACCATCTGCGGAGGGAAGTTGCCGAATTGAACTGAGACCATGTTTGCGGTAACAGTCTTCTCGTCTTGTTGCAGAGTGACAACACCAGCATTGACCAGCTCTTGAATTTTGCCTTTGAGCACATAACATGCTCGAGTGGGATGCCCAATGAACCTGTGATAAACACAGTACTTAGGATGATCAGTCTTATCGACTTCATCGGGCTTCTTGGGATCTGGGAGTTGGAGCTTATTACTTTTGATCAAGCAATCAAAGATGCTCACTGTGTCATTCTCGTCAAAGGAGTACTCTACTTTCGGACGAGGTTCCCTTGGTGGAGGTGTGAAGGAGTAGAAGTTGACGTAGGGGGAGCTACGTTGACCGCCAGAGATTTTTTGTTCTTATTCGTCAAGTTGATATTCAAAGTTTCTTTTCCATTGCGGTTGTTCTGGCGATTACCACCACCCGATGTCTGGTGTTCATTTCGGTCGGGGTTAGACATTTGTACCCCTAGTTGCTTGAATTTGTCAGCGCTAACTTCAGCTGCTTTAGCATTGACAATGAAGGATGGCCAGTCTTGGAACTGAGTAGATCCCGTCCACATACTGATGATAGGCAAAAGATTTGCCTTGCAGGTGTCTATAGTCACAGCGGCCGGAGTTCCAGGAGGCATTTTTAAAGCTTCATGGCGGAACCTTTCAATGAAACTCTCAGCAGTTTCATTGTGTCTTTGTTTGATTTTATTGAGAGCTGACATCGTCATGTCGTTGATCCCCTCATAGAATCGTTCCAAGAAGATTTGTTTTAGGCCAGAGAAGGAGGTGATACAACCATCGGACAAGCTTCTATACCAATCGTATGCTACGCCGGCTAAACAACCGACGAATACTCTGGTAAGAAGAGCGTCATTTGGCTGAAGCTGGACAGTCATTACCTCGAAGTGGTTAATGAACTGACTAGGAGAAGTACTGCCATCAAATAGCGAGATTGTTGGGATTTTGTACTTAGGAAGAAACGGGACTTCCTTCCATTCAACTGGGTAAGGTTGCTTGATCCCCAACCTCTGCAAGTTGTCCCTCTCTTTGAAGGCCTCGAACTGAGTGCGCGGTAGTTTGACAGCTTCATTGGCATCTTCCACTGATGTAGAAGGAGCAGACTGAGTCACAGTGTTAGGGGGAGGAACATCGTGGTAAGCACTACCCCCAGCACCTGACTGACTGGGCGTAGGTTGAATCTGTACAGGAGGTACTTGAGTAGATGCTATCCCCAGTCCTGTATTGACAGGCACCGATGATGTTATGATTTCAGGACTTACAGTAGGTACGGTCGGTGGTACCGTATGCTGGGCCACAATGATAGAATGCATACTGGCAACCATTTCAGCCATGGTCTTCAGCTTATCTTCTAACGCAGCTATCCGTTGTTCTTGACTAGCCAAACTGGAAGCATCTGGATCTTCAGTGACAACATAAGCTGTCACTTCTCTAGGTACAGTGGAAGACACTGTCTGTTCCGAACTTTTGCTGTATGCATCGTAATCGAAGAAAGAATCATCTCTTGAGTGAGAAAGAGGAAGATGACCGGAAGGATCTTGAAGATTCCTTTGACCGATTGTGTCTCGGCTTCGGGATCGGGTATGTTGGAATACTCCTTCAGAAGATTCTTGGAGTAGATCCAAATACCGTTGGCTTGGCTTGCGAGGCTTACCGTGCTTGGAGCACTTCCTACCCCCAGTGTCTCTGGAAGTCGTGTTGACAGAAGCGTACAAAACTTCATCTTCATCTTCTGACATAGGTTCAGAGTTTGTAAAGTTCAGACGATCGAAGACAGATCGTCTTATTGTCTGACAACAACACTTGATGACAACTTTGTGATTACAATGGTGTCCAAGTTATGGCACTGGAGATGTTGAGATGTTGTCCCATTTTTGTTTGAGGTGTTCTCGGAGATCGGGAATAACGACGGAACGAGAAGAAGTCCGAGGGATGTGTTCTTTGACAACATTCGGAACATGGTTTCGGTTTTTCAAATATTTTGTCCCTTAAGTGTACAGGGAAGTACTCACTTCATTGGCATACGTGTCCGGATTTTTGATCCTGGAAGTTTGCTTCTGATGCTGGTTGGTCTTCGGCATTGGCTGTGTGCATTTCACAGAAGTTGGTCTATTGAGATAAGTTCTTAGATTAGCAAACTCACCCCCAGGGGTTTCAGTCTGAGACACCAGCAATTTTCCCTGTCTTGAACGGAAGATTTTGAGAGTTAGGAGATCTTGGAACTCTGCTACCGGAGTAGGCAGAATACCTCTCTGATCAGTGCACTTCCCTTTGGCAAGGAGGGAAGAAGAACCCTTATTGGAAAGAGTTCTTGTACTGATCGGTGCCGGAGCACGTTCAGATTGATCTTCTACGGTAAAAACTGAGGAAGACTGAGAAAAGACCAAAGGGCCTTTTTCTATGTTTTGTAAAGAAGGGTTAGCTAAAGAGTGTTTTCCTCTGTTGTCTTCCAAGTCGTGGGAAGAGGAAGTTTGAGAAAAGACCAACGGGCCTTTTCCTTTGTTCTGGGGAGGAGGAAGAATAGCCAAAAGACTACCCCCAATGGATTGTGCAGGAGCAACATGGTGCTTGAGATGAGGAGCAGAGCTTTTCCCCTTGCTGTAGGAAGAGGAGAGATTAGCCAAAGGGCTGTCTCTCTTAGACTGCGCTGGCGCAGTTTGCGCACGGGTTGATGGCGCACTGACAGGTTGCGCATGAGTAATTCTGGCAGAAAGTCTTCTGGCCTCAGTTACAGTGGCTTGAGCAACAGGAGTCTTGTTGCCAGAGTGTTTGTGTTGCACTCTGGTTGCTGGAGTGGTGGATTGTGCAGGCAAAGTTGCAGCCAACTGCGCCAGAGAAATATGAGTCTTGCACTTTGACAGAGCAGCATATGAAGTGGTTTATGTACTGGAAAGAGGAGCAGCATACTGTGCATGAGCAGTAGCAGTAGACTGCGCAACAGAGACAGCAGTCCTGGGAATAGAGGCAGTAGACTGCGCAGCAGGCTGAGTAGAAGCAGTGGACTGCACAACAGTCTTAGGGACCCACACTGGGTGCACTTTGCTTGTGGCAGAAGTTGTTACAGTACGAGGGGTGGTCCTGGAGTTGATCATCGCCTCGTAGGCCGTCTGGTTGACCTTTACAACCAGCGTCTTCTGCGTCTTTCCGATAGACGCAACGTCACATTGAGTTGTCACTTCCTCGTCGGAGGAGAAAGTCGTCTCCAGCAAAGTCGTCATTTTGTTTACAAAAATAAAAGTTGATCTTTATTTCAACAAACTTTGTAAGAAGATTACAAAAATTCTGGGAAAGTATAACTATAGGAATCCGATCTGAATGACGATCGCTTTATCCCTTGGACGATGTGAACTTTGAAGACGATAGCCTCTGAAGATTACAGCAGCACTTTGGTAAGAACTCCTGATCTCTGGTGATGATTTCTGATATATGTATGTCTGTGTGATGAAGGCTTGAAACTCTATTTATAGAGTTCTAGAAATAACTAACTTTTAGTTATTCTGACTTGCGCAGGTTGGATTGCGTACACTTTGGATTGCGCAGGCAATGAACTGCGCAGGCAGTTACTCGATCGTGGACCATCTGTATGTGATGCGTGGCATTGTTTGATTGAAATGCGCTTGATCGTGTACAGACGGTTGCCACATGGTAAGTAATTGATGGCATGAAGGCCACGTGTACATTGTCAGTTGTCTTGATGGAGTGTGCCACTTGAATTGCGCTGGCTTCAGATTGCGCTGGGATGGACCGCGCTGGGATGGACTGCGCTGTAGAGAGTCTGGCAGATTGTGCTGCATGTACAGCTGTCCTCGAGCGCCGTGCTGCACGATAAACGAACAGTTTTCTCGTTCTCCGTGCTGTCAGTTGTCAGAAGATCTGATTCTTTGTCAGGTAATGATGACGAGGCCACGTCAGCTTGCGCACTTGGATAAGTGTACAGTTCAGCCTGCGCAATCGAATTGTTACACAATCTATCTTCTTTGCAGTTCACTTGAAAGATGCATAATTTGATTTTCATGACTTTGTTGATGGGTGCAACTTGATTTTTAAGACCTACAATGTCACGACCCGCTCCCGAATAATCGGATACGAGTCGGACACGCCCAGCCTTCATTGTTAGACACAATGAAGTAAGCTGTACCAAACTAGGGAAACTAACCAGATAACATGAAAGTATAGAATCACAGCATCTATATAATATGTCCCAACCAGAAAAGAGATACAATATCTGAATTTATTACAATTCAACTATAAGAGTCTGCTAGTCTCAATACATGGAAAGATAAATGGAAACTAAATGAAGTACTAGGCCTCTGCGGCCTCTAGGTCACAAGCAGCTCCAGCTGGCTCAGGAGGGAAGGCAGTATCCTGTCCATAGTATGTGTCACACAAAGCCTCCATCTCACCTATCATAACATATCCAGTCAGGAGCGGAGCAAGTACAATTCTAGGTAATGAACAAGACATCATGAAATGAAAGTACAAGGGAACATGGAAAGTACAGGAAAATACAAGTGAATAAGTACATGAAGAACAGGGTAAAGTACATGAAGAACATGAATGTAAGAACATGAAAGAACATGATATGTAAGCACCTGAAAGAACATGATATTACAGGAAATAAGTACAAGGTAATCTCCTGAACATATGTGTAATGCATTTGAAATATAACTAAATATGTGACCGGCTAGGGTAAGAACCTGAAAGCACCTGAAAGCACATGAATGGTGACTTAGGACCCGCGTGCACGATGCGGGGTCTAAGCTAAAACACACCTGAGTTGTTACTTGGGATTGGTCACATAGATAGTATATTTCCCCTCCCCAGATACAAGTAATAAGCACAAGAGAACAAGAGCACCAGAAAGAACATGTCGTGTTGCAATTGTGTCACTCAAGGAAGTACAGGAAAGATAATGTAAAGTACAAAACCGTAGAGTGTACTTGCCTTGCTCCAGGAAGTACGAGTAGGTAAAAAGTGCTGGAGGATCTCCTGTAAGTAATAATGATGGGTACAAGTTGGTTAATAAACAGCTAATTCTAAATTGGTTTATCAAGATTCCATAAACCTTAATTTCTATGGTTTCCTATAGGGTATCAATATTACTCCCTATCCTATACTAGCAAGAACTTTTAAATAAAACTAAACACATGATGATATGGTATTTACAAAGCTTTAAAATAAGACTAATACATTAGTTAGGAGTTGATTCCATTAATACTATTTAAACCTTCATATACTTAAGTAAAAATAGAGTAATTAACCTCAACTTAAAAGAATGAAAATTTCCTAAAATTGAACTTTGTTTGGAACCCAATAACATATTAGGATCCTAAAATAAAACAGGAACCTTGACATGTGGCTTGGTTCTCCACCCAGTCCTGTTCAGGATAGAACTTAGTCCAGGTTCCATTTTACCAAGTTTCAGACTTCTAAACTAAGTGTAAAAGTGATAGCAACACAGTGGAAGTGTAGACTACTGAAATTTGTATTCATGCCTCTCTGTCCAAACAGGACAGTTAGCTCTCAACAAATCACCCCCCCTGCTATAGGTTGCAATTTCCTAGACTACACAGGAATACAATTTCTGGGTTCAAAATACTACATTACTGCAAGTATATTCTCAGATTTTCCTGAGATGGACTGAACCTTCAACCTCCTGATTCCTGAGATACCCAGGTTTTCCTGATTACTGAACTATTGAAAATACTCCAGATTCAACTAACTGAAGCAATGATATGATTCAGGTTAAAATTAAAATACTCCTTGGCACATAAGTTTTCAGCTTGAAACCAATGTTACCAACCATCAGATTTAAATGAATCGAGCCAAGGACTGGAAACTTGGCCACAATCCTGACAACAATAAACAGGAATACTACAATGCACCACAGCCCATTGGATTAATGGCAGCAATGCAGGGACAGCAGTAAGTAAAACCAACATCCCAAAGCTCTAAACTCTATTAGTCCATAGGCTCTTGAAACCCAGTCACACACCTAGGTAATGCCCAGGTTCATCCATCATGATAGATTCGAGTCCATAGATTGGATCAGTTGCACCACAATCTCGTAATCAAAACCAACATTGCACAACATCAAAGTTCAATGGAATGAACCAAGGTATTACACAGGTATTTAGGGTTCAACTCAAATGAACTAATTCAATGTAAATCTCAGTTTAAAATCAACAAGCTGGATACGAGTCCATGCTCTTGCCAAAATACTGACATAATATCTCAGTTTAAAAATCAACAGGCCTACCCATGCTTATCAGGATTAGTTCAAGATGATGGAACCAAGTCTGAAACCAGCACTGATATGCCCAGGATCTTTAATTGCCTACTATCAAATCTCTGAATTTCACAGGTATTTACTGAACAAGTATGAAAAGAGGACTCTAAAACATAAGGCCAAGTTACTGCAATGAAAGGAAGGTTCATCCCATATCCCTAATGTCATTACTCTCAACCAAACCAATTCATCTTACTGATAAAACATTCACAAAGACTTGAGGACTGATCTCAGATTCATTCTGAATCAAAGAATTCCTCAAAGAACCCATATAGGTTATACATGATCACAGGTGATCTGATTAAGAATCAGCCCCCCCCTTTAATCATGACTGATGTAAACTTGTTATGTTCAGCTGATATAGGCCAGCCACAATAATCCCATCATCCAACTGAAATTAATATAGGAGACTTACTAAAATGCCGTCTCAGAACAATTAGCCCCCCTCTTACCCAGTACTAACATGGCTACTTGTATGCAATTAAGACATCTGTTAATCTATCCAGCCCAAATAACAGAGCATCAAGTTACCCACGCCATAGCTGCTAGAGCTACAACATCCATATGAAGTTAATTCAAGGATTTACCTGGAGTATGAATTTTAATTTGGAAACGAGTTGAAACTGAGATAAAATCCAAAGTATTCTTCAAACGATCCCGATCCACTGTAGTTTAATACATCATCTGGTTGGTCAGATCCAGGAATCAAAACACCCACACTTGAATAATCAAGAACAACCAAAGATAATAAACTGAACAGAAATTACCTTAATATTTCTAGGAGTTAACAAGTAGGATTTCAATGTTCTTCATTCCTGATTTCTAGATCTGTTGAATCGAAGGCAACTTCCCAAGTTCCTCAAAACCCCAAGAATAAGAGTCGATTGACTGATTCTTCAAAGAAAACAGAGTTACTAAATCGATATCCTAAAATTTAGATCTGAACCAAACTTCTTTGTTCTCACCTGATGCTGTTGTCGATTTGGCGAAGGAAAGAGAACTCAATCACTGCCTTCCCGATTCCAAAGTGCCTCCGCCATGGCCGCCATTGCTGTGGAAAGAAGAAGGGAACAGAGGAGGAAGAAGGGATGATCTGGATAGAGAAAGGAATTTGAGCTCTGGAATGGGAAATGAAAAGAAAGAATGAAAGGTTTGTTTAAATAGCCAAAAGTTGAGGAGGTCGGCACTTGCCCTAACCACCTAGGGAAACTTTTGGAGGGAAGAAGAAATTGGCCAGGTTGTTAGAGCCATGTGCTCTAACAATGGCGTGGAGAAGGAGGTTTGCTCCTGAACATGAATTTCAAAACTCTAGGTTAAAATAGTTGATAGGTTTAGTTGGCCCAATTAATATAACCCAAAACATAGGAAAAGCCCAAGTGAATGGGCTGAGGAAAACAATTTCAAGAGAAATCAATTAGGGTTAAATGATTAAAAATAAAAATATCTCTGAGAAGTGGAGTTACATACAGCGACGACCCCGTCGCAGTCGTTGAAATCGGCCGTTATGGAACCCACCTTGCACGAGGCAATCTAGGCTCGTGTGGCATCATGCCTTAGCGAGGACGATCGTTCCTACGGGAGCGGAGAGTGACATAATAGCACGGCTTTACGTACTTAGACTTTTGATTGAATTCTTTAACTCTGTTGTTTCGACAAACTCTGAAATATGGCTTTTGTATGTTGAAATCGTTGGTGCGCTCTCTCTCAAATGTCCCATGAATGTCCATACAGTAAGTCTAACTATTTGGCAAAAACATAGGAGAACAGTTTTTGACAAAACAAAAAGATGGTTCGCGTAAGCACGGTTGGCTAAGTCGGGCTGGACATATACACCAAAGTTGTGTCGACCTTAGAAAAGTCGAGTACGGTATTCGAATTGTGTCGAGCTAGAATGAGTTGAACTCGATTGAGTAAAATGAGATGACTATCGATAGGGGTGCTATCGAGCGACGATATCGTCGGTGCGATATAGATAAACGTGCTTAAAAATTGAGGAATGGTTTAAACGAAAAATTTGAAGAAGTCGACTTTGATTCGAATGATAGTTTTGAGTAGGGCTGTGCACAATTAAGTCAAATCGACCAATTCGAACCAAGCCAAACCGAACCGATGGTTCGGTTGGTTTGGTTCGGCTTTAATTTTTTCAAAATCGATCGGTTCGGTTCAGTTCACGGTTTGGTTATGCCAAAAACCGTCTAAACTGAACCGAACCGAACCAAATCTTTGTTAATTAATTAGGGTTGGCCGGTTGGGTATGTGTTCATTGGGTTGTATAATACATGTTTGGTTTATTTTTTTCACATCACAACCATTTATCAAGTTAAAGTTGAAAGAGATATCTCTCTTTCTAGTCTCGAAGAGGAGTGTTGACGGCTTCTATTCTTTTCTAATTGCTCATGTGCACATGAAAGAGACTTTTGGTTGAATGTATATCATTTTTTAATGTATAATTGGCATTTTTCTCCACATACAAAGCGCAAGTTGAATTGAAGCTGCCGAATTATATTTACTGTTGCAAAGTGGAAATTAACTGAGGTTTTACAAAAGAAAAAAACATACAGTCGATTTTTTATGTGATCAAAATCGACCAAGTCGAACCGATCCAAACCGAACCAAGTCGGTCAGTTTTAAAATCGAACTGACCATTTGGTTGGTTCGGTTCGGTTTTGTTTATTTTCAAACCGATTAACTTCGGTTCGACTTCGGTTGGGACCAAATAGGTCGACCACCGACCGATGCACACCCCTAGTTTTGAGGATTTGTTGAATGACTTCATCCCTGAGCGGTGTATGCGATAGCCTCATGGATGTCGATCGATCGATTGAGGATGTGGGGTGTCGGTGAGTCTATCAGCAAGCGTTGCGTTATGCAAAGCCTTAGATTGAGTGTCGTTGAATAAGTTTTTAGTCTTGAGATTTGACGAGTCGATTCAAACAACCTAGAATTGACGTGCACGAGACGTGAACGAGATTGAGGATTCTGCGAGTATGAAACGCAAAAATAATTGAGTAGGTGAAATTGAATCGAGGAAAACTTAGGGTGTACGATGACTTGTTCGAGGAGATTGATACGGATCGTATACGAAAAGTTAGCACGACAAGTAGGTAGCGTGCATGAAAGGTCTGAATTGAAGTTACTAAAATAATACGAAGGATTGGAATGAATGTTGGTCGATGACTTAAGATAGACAGATGAACAATACGCGAATTTGGGTTTGAGAAAATTGATGTTGTGAATGATTCGAGGGATAATGATCGAACTTGAATTTGAATGTCGAGGAGACTATCCAGTCGGACGATAGCGTCGTTCGCACGACTCGAAATTCGTTACAAAAAAAGATTGTCAGGTTACGCATATCATCGATGGTATTGAGACGTATCAAAGATCGATATGTGATAACTCGAGGGCACTCTAATTCGGCGAAAGACGATCGTGCAAGTGTTATTGTTCGGTTGGATGCTATACTTAAAATTTTGATTGAGATGAATGTAAGATGAAAATGATCGTATCTTGATGGTTACGTTGATAATCACAACATCGACGATTTTGTCTTACGCGAGTGCAACTCTAGTCTCGCACATGCGTTGCGTCGGATTTGTGATGATCGTTCCGCGTGAGCACTGGCATGGTGATTCATGTCGCGGGAATGATCGAACTCGGAAAAATCAGGAAACGACAACTTTGATTGTCTCGACTTGTTGGTTTGATGCGAAGGAAAATTCGAGGATGTTAGGACTTACGATTGATGAATGAAATAAACTTGAGGATTGAGTAGGTCCAATCCGCGCATCGAGAATGAATTAGTCTAGACGCAAAATAAGAGTTACGTCCCGATGAGGATAATTATCCCGCGGGAGCGTGCATGGTGATTCATGCCCACCGTGGATAAGCTGACTCGCGTGAGATCGGGGTACAACGTATTGTTAAGTCAGATGACCTTTTGATCGATTACGTGAATTGGAATAGATGATTTAGGAATTGTGGAATATGAAATTTTGGTTAGCGACTAAATTGTGTCATAGCGTGCTTGACTTGAAAGGATTGATAGGCGAACAATATCGAACGTGTTTGAAGCGATAGACTATACAAGATAATTTGTTGAACGAGCGATATGTACATGTTGAGTATTGGTTGAACGTGAGTTGTAGTAGGATGGCTTTGCTGAATGACTCGGACCCCGTGCGACGAACGTTGGGATGTGTGTAGGAAATCGATGCTCGATGTTTAGAAATCAGAGTGATACGAGCTTGGATAGAAAACCCCGTACTATCAACTTGGTTTGACCTTAGGATGGGGTCAGTGTTGATATTGTTGTTTGGAAACTATGATTCCAATACTGACGGAAAGACATAGCCTAGCGGTTAGGCAGACGTCCGACTGCGAAGTGGTAGGATTTGTGGAGGCACCACTCGCGAGTATCGATTGACATGCATGTATATCAGGGACGCTTGAATATGTGCATGAACCGACTCGAGTGGTGATGGCGGGATTCACTATCACGAGGCTTCGTTAAAATGCATGTATTTTGGGGAAGCCTAAAATATGTGCACGGTCCATACTAAGTGACACGTTGAATTCAAGTAAAACTTGATGAACAGAAAAGTGTCGAGGATTTTGAGATCGTAAGTTTTGAAAAAAATATTTTGGCTAGCACGAGCGTGGCTCGCATTTGGGAAATGCATAGGAGTAAGTGTGTGCGAGAGTCCTTGAATGTTGAGTAAAGTGATAAGTCAATAAGTGTACTCAGTTAGTTTCGAGGACAAAACTTTTTCTGAGTGGTGTATGATGTAGTGCCCCATCCCGCTCAGTAAATCGGAAGAATCGAAACGCCAACGGCGTTTGGACTTAGCCTTACAACGGCTGCTCGAAGACATCGCTCGGTCGAGGCGACCGCTCACTCAGGTCGGGTAGTTTCGGTAAACTTGTCTCATCTTAGCCTTCACATAATAAATCGTATATTTTTAAGTTGCACAAGTAGGCTTGAAAATAAAGAGACGAATTCACATAGCTAAAGAAAATAATTCCGACGGGTCGAATTGAGTTAGAATATGGAAAGGTTCAACGGTCGGCTTAGAGTTGGTGCACGGCGTGCTTTGAAAATGACACTCGATCCTTCGTCCCGTGGCTTGGGAGAAGGAAAGTTGGTTAAGTAGACAAAGTTAAGATCATAGCCTAAGTCATAGGCGTCGTCCGCATGAATGCTTCATAAAGTGTCACGCTCTGATTCCGTAGAATCGATAGTCGTCCTCCGGGCGTGATGTCGTGCGAACCTAAGTTGCGATCGCACAAGGCGTTGTCATAAGGTCATCCGAAACACAACATCAAGTTAGGGTACGCAGAGAAATTGATTGACACATTGAAATAGAAGTAAACTTTTTCATTGATAATAAAACTTTATTTACATTGACTTCATTACATTCATTGTCGCGCGGGCTACAACATGACTCGACTTACAAAACGAATGTCGATAAGATAATCGTTCCATACATTACATCCCTTTTTATAAGCAAAATATAATACTTTTCACCTGCTATCGAGGCGAGTCGAGTCGTCATCTTCTTTTGGACTGAGTGCGGGGTCTTCTTCAAAAAGAATCCAAAAAAAAGCCTTCACAAGCGGACGAGGCTTCAAAAGTGTCCATGCCGCCTTGAGATTTTAAGCGGCACGCCCTTCGTAGTTTAGGGTACCTGCGTGGAGAGCGAAGATTAGTACATTACACTTTGTACTGGTGCGTGGCTATTTAAGTTCCAAGCTCTCATTTGGTTGAAGAGTTTATATGACTTAATGTATGAATATTTCTAACCATCCTAATGGATTTCAACAAGCAATGACAAGTATAATATAAAAATACGTTGAAACTTACCCCCGGCGGACCGCGCCGCGCCTTATGAAACTTACCATGTTCTTTCCTGTCAATTGTTATCATTTTCATACCAAGTGCAATACTACATGTGATTGGTCACTGGCATAACAAGCCATCATGGACTCTATAGCTTTTGTTAGCCGGGGCCCTTACAGCGCAAGTAGCGAGCCCCGCTGCAAGTCCCCGTTTAACCCTTGCTATCATCCAGCACAGCTATACACCGTGTTTCCTTTATTGGCCGAAACGGTCCCATGGCCTTGGGTTGTCGTTACGGGGAAACTTTACCTTGTCGACAAGTTGTCCAATGATCGAGTTCAGACAATATTTAGTTATTAAGGTCTAGCTTACATTCTCTTTGAAACTTGATCATTTTACCATGTCCGTGCCCTTGCATTCATTCTTTCATCCGCAACAACACTATCGATTTACCTTAGAAGGGGTCGAGAAGAGAAGGGTCAGCCACTCACCTTGAGTTTACTTCAGACGAGAGAACTTGTTGGTCGCGCTAGACATCGCCTACGCGATTACCTGAAATTGCACAAGCAACCGATTAGAATACTGCATTATTCAAGAAATTCGACAGGAAATGCGAGTTCGAAATGCAAGTCATGAAAACCATCGAAAACATTCACGAAAATGCATTCAGAAAACAAAGCTAAAATCATCGCAAGCGGCGTGAAAAGCAGAGCAACGGGAGGTCTCTCCCGACTCAGCCGCAGAGTCAATCCTTGAGGCGCAACCCGCTGAATATGGGACTTGGTTCTGAAGAAGCCATTCCATAACGAGGGATGGATCTTAATTCAACCGTTCCCGTTCGATCGATTCGATCGATCCCGACCTATCGGTCCCGACCGAGTCGATAGCGACAATGTTCCTTTCTCGCGCACCCCGTGGACGGAGTACGGGACACGATGTAGGGACGGGACACTACACCATAACCAACTAAGAAAAGTTTCGTCCTCGAAACTTAAGAATAGAACCTACCTCTACGAGAACAATGAAGGGAACTTCTCCTTCATTTCTGACTCAAGCTCCCACATCGACTCCTCGACCGAATGGTTTCTTCAGAGGACGTGAACAAGAGGGATCGCTCGATTCTGCAGCAGCTTATCCTTGCGTTCTAAGATTTGAAATGGCTCTTCAACATAGGATAAGTCAAACTTCAGCTCCAGCTGGCCAAAATCCACCACGTAGCTAGGATCGTGCACGTACTTCCGCAATTGAGAGACGTGGAAGGCATTGTGCACACCTTCAAGCGCCGGTGGTAGGGCAATTTTATAGGCCACTGGGGCGACCCGCTCGAGTATTTCGAACGGCCCAACGAATCTCGGACTCAGCTTTTCCTTCGCGCCAAACTGAGTAACTCCTCGCATGGGCGACACCTTCAGGAACACGTGATCGCCTACCTGGAACTCAAGCGGTCTTCGATGGGTGTCGGCGTAGCTCTTTTGCCGACTCTGTGCAATCTTCAGTCTTTCCCGAATTAGCTTGACCTTCTGTACGGTCTGCTCCACCAGCTCCGGATCGAGTACCTGCCGTTCCCCGACTTCATCCCAGCAAATGGGCGATCTGCACTTCCGGAAGTACAAAGCTTCATACCGTGCCATTTGGATGTTGGACTGGTAGCTATTGTTGTATGCAAATTCTGCCAGCGGTAGGTGGACGTCCCAGCTTGATTTGAAGTCAATCGCGCAGAGTCGTAGCATGTCTTCGAGAATCTGATTAACGCGCTCCATTTGGCCGTCGGTCTGAGGATGGTAAGTTGAGATGAACTGCAACTTGGTACCCAGTACCGACTGAAGGCTACTCCAGAATCACGACATGAACCGTGAATCCCGATCAGAGACGATGGATACTGGAACTCCGTGCAGCCGTACTATCTCGTCAAGGTAAATCTGTGCCAGGCGATCGACGCTCCAAGTAACTTTAATGGCAATAAAGTGCGCTGACTTAGTTAATCGATCGACGATGACCCAGATGGCATCGCTCCCCCGCGGTGTCTTCGGCAGTCCAACGATAAAGTCCATAGTAACGTGATCACATTTCTACTCTGGAATAGCGAGATTCTGCATCTCCCCGCCCGGTCGCTGATGCTCAGCTTTCACCTGCTGACAGGCCATGCATTGTGACACGAAGAGCGCCACATCTTTTTTCATCCCGTGCCACCAGAAGGTCGTACGGAGGTCCTTATACATCTTGGTACTGTCCGGATGCAAGGCATATTTCGCATAATACGCCTCCGATATTATCTCCTTTCATAGTTATAAATCATTCGGAACGCATAGTCGGCCATTCAATCTCAGCACGCCGGTCTTATCTTCCGCAAAGTCGGTCGCACTACCTGTTGAAATTCGCTCATGCATCTTCTTCAGGTACGGATCATCCTTCTGAGCGGTCATAATCTTTTCCAGCAAACTCGGCTCTAACTGCAGCTGCGCCAACCGTACATCCCTGAATCGAACCCGGAGGTCGATACCTATTTCTTCTAGGTCTTGTAGTAGTCTGCGGTTGATGGATAGCGAGGCAAGATATTTTTGACTCAGAGCGTTCGCCACAATATTTTCCTTGCCCGGAGTGTAGTCGATCGTCAAGTCATAGTCTTTGATCAGCTCGAGCCAGCGCCTCTGTCGCAAGTTCAATTCCTTCTGGGTGAAGAGATACTTGCGACTCTTGTGGTCGGTATAGATCATGCATGCCACGCCATATAGATAGTGACGTCACAATTTCAACGCGAACACAATCGCCGCTAATTCCAAGTCGTGCGTAGGATAGTTCTTCTCGTACGGCTTTAACTGTCTGTAGGTGAAGGATATCACCTTGTTTCGCTGCATGAGCACACATCCCAAGCCTTGGCCTGAAGCATCGCTGAATATCTGAAAAACCCTCTGGCCCATCCAGAAGTGTGAGTATAGGCGCCGAAATTAGTTGCGATTTATTTTAGCTCCTGGAAGGAAGCTTCACAGTCATCCGACCACTCATACACGACTCCCTTTTGAGTGAGGCGAGTCAATGGCGATACAATCTTTGCGAAGTCTTTCACGAAGCGTCGATAGTATCCCGCCAAACCAAGAAAGCTTCGAATCTCACTAGCAGACGCAGGCCGCTTCCAATCAGTAACAGCTTCCACTTTCTTCGGATCGACTGTAATGCCTTCGGACGAAATGATGTGACCAAGAAAGGATACGCTGCTTAGCCAAAATTCGCACTTACTCTGCTTTGCATACAACTTATTCTCTCGAAGTGTCTGGAGCACGGCCCGTAGATGTTCTGTACGCTGCACCCTGTCCTTCGAGTAGACGAGAATATCGTCAATAAAGACTACCACAAATTTATCAAGAAAGGGTCGAAATACCCGATTCATTAGATCCATGAAGGCGGCAGGGGCGTTTATCAGGCCGAATGGCATCACCAGGAACTCGTAGTGGCCGTACCGAGTGCGAAAGGCTGACTTTTGCTCATCGTCTGACTTGATCTTGAGTTGATGATCGCCCGAGCGGAGATCAATCTTCGAAAATACCGAGGCGCCTTGCAGTTGATCGAGTAAGTCGTCTATGCGGGGCAATGGGTACTTGTTTCGGATGGTGGCTTTGTTCAGCTCTCGATAATCGACGCACATACGCATGGACCCATCCTTCTTCTTCACGAACAATACGGGCGCTCCCCACGGTGAAACACTAGGCCGAATAAATCCTCTATTGAGTAACTCTTGTAACTAGACCTTGAGTTCCTTCAGCTCGACGGGGGCCATTCTGTATGGGGCCTTGGAAATCGGTCGAGTATCGGGGAATGTATCAATACTGAACTCGACTTCTCGGTCGAGGGGCATGCCGGGTAGCTCGTCCGGGAACACATCAGAGAATTCTGTCACAACGTCGGTATGACCCGCGTTTGCACCATCCTGTCGTATGTCTCAGACGGACGCCAAATAACCTTCGCACCCAGAATGCAGCATCCTTCGAGCAGAAATTGCCGAGATCAGCATGCAGGTCGACGTCGCCTCACCACACGAAAAGCAGAATTCAGGGACTCCTGGTATGCGGAAGGTGACCGTCTTTCCGACGTAGTCTATGGTTGTGTTGCACGGCCCGAGCCAATCGATTCCCAGAATCATGTCAAAGTCCTTCATGTCTAGAACTATCACGTCCAGACCGATCTTTTGACCGTCGATACAGATAATCCCACCGGCGCAGGCTAAGTTTGTGAGTATTGGTGTGCCCGAAGGTGTACTTACGCTAAGGTCGAGATCTAATGATATTACAGGAAATTTGTACTCGACGGCAAAGTCCGCCGATATAAAACAATACGAAGCGCCTGAATCAAATAATACACGAGTAGGCATATTATTGAGTTTTAATATACCGGACACTACTGCATCTTATGCCAGCGCTTCGTCTCGAGTCATGGCGTAGATGCGGCCCTGAGTGTTGGGACGACGATCTTGGCCATTTTATGATGCGGGTTGAGTGGGCGGAGGAGGTCGGGGAGCCTGCCCTCGATTCACTTGGCGATATTGTTGTGGTGGTGCGTTGGGATGATTTGGTCTTCGGCCCATGCAGTCTCGAGCTCGGTGGCCCCTTTCTCCACAAACGAAACATGCTTCCCCGGTGAAGCAGTGGTTGGCATCGTGTCCGAGATTGTTGCACTTGGTGCATCGAGGTAGTGGGTTCTGTCCTCTATAGCCGCCGTTGTTTGGACGCTTTGACGCATAATTGTTGCCTTCCGTATAGCTAGGACATTTGTGATTGGAGTGGCGCACAACGTCGTCAGCACTGGAAGGATGCAGGTTCTCAAGGAGGAGAGCGTGATTCAGAGCCTCGTCCATGGTCTTGTACTCCGGGACCCCGACATGCGCACCGATAGAGTGTCGCAGACCCACTTTGAACCGTCGTATACGGCACTCCTCTGTAGGCAAAAATGTACTAGCAAATTTAGACAACTTGTTGAATTCTGCGGCATACTGTTCCACTATCCGGCTCCCTTGCTTCAACTGCATGAATTTATTTTCCTTCGCTTGACGAACGACTGACGGAAGGTACTGGACTTCAAAAGCTTTGCGGAACGTAGCCCAAGAGATCAGCACGGTGGTATTGTCCGGTCGGATTGCTCGCTTGTGCATGGCCCACCAGTCGTGCGCGTTCAACCATAGTTGAAGTTGTGCGCAGGCGACTTGCTTTGATTCTTCAATGCGGAGAAGCTTGAAGTAATCTTCCAGCTCTTCCAACCAGTCGATCGCCATGGAAGGGCCTTCGGTACCGCTAAAGGAAGTGCGATACGTCTTCTTAAATTCTGACACTTCAAAGTTGTACTTTTTTGGTGCCGCTGGTTGACGCTCGGGCTCCTCCGTATCGACTTCAATGGGTTGGATCGTTGGCACGGTGGCAGTAGGTGCGGTGACGGTAGGCGCAGTCACAGAATTTCCGTTGGCCGCTATTGTTTGTACAATCTGCTGCAGGATATCCAGCTGCTTTTGTTGAAGTTTGGCATGTGCGTCGAAGCAAGCTTCGAACTGGGCCTGTCGTTTCTCTGTTTGTTGATGTCGGTTCTCGGACTGGTTCCGCTGTGCCTCTATTTTGCGCAGCATCCTTTCGATATTATCGTTAGAAGGTCCGGCCCGCGAACGATGCGAACTACTAGAGCCGATAGAAGCGCTCTGTTCTTGCTCGGTCATGGGTTTCGACACTTCTGCAATACGAAGGCAAACGCATCAGTCTCAATTTATTACGGACTCATTGTATGGAATAACTTATCTCATCGATGCGAGGTCAAAGGTTTGAAACTCTAGGCGCGAGGCCAAAGAATGTAAAGCCGTGCTCTGATACCATTATGTACGCCTCGATTCCGTAGAATCGATAGTCGTCCCCCGGGCGTGATGTCGTACGAACCTAAGTTGCGATCGCACAAGGCGTAGTCATAAGGTCATCCGAAATACAACATCAAGTTAGGGTACGCAGAGAAATTGATTGACACATTGAAATAGAAGTAGACTTTTTCATTGATAATAAAACTTCATTTACATTGACTTCATTACATTCATTGTCGCGCGGGCTACAACATGACTCGACTTACAAAATGAATGTCGATGAGATAGTCGTTCCATACATTACATCCCTTTTTATAAGCAAAATATACCACTTTTCACCTGCTATCGAGGCGAGTCGAGTCGTTATCTTCTTTTGGACTGAGTGCGGAGTCTTCTTCAAAAGGAATCCAGAAACAAGCCTTCACAAGCGGACGAGACTTCAAAAGTGTCCACGCCGCCTTGAGATTTTAAGCGGCATACCCTTCGTAGTTTGGGGTACCTGCATGGAGAGCGAGGATCAGTACATTACACTTTGTACTGGTGCGTGACTATTTAAGTTCTAAGCTCTCATTTGGTTGAAGAGTTTATATGACTTAATGTATGAATGTTTCAAACCATCAATAATGGATTTCAACAAGCAATGACAAGCATAATGTAAAAATACGTTGAAACTTACCCCCGGCGGACCGCGCCGCGCCTTATGAAACTTACCATATTCTTTTCTGTCAATTGTTATCATTTTCATACCAAGTGCAATATTACGTGTGATTGGTCACTGGCATAACAAGCCATCCTGGACTCTATAGCTTTTGTTGGGCGGGGCCCTTACAGCGCAAGTAGCGAGCCCCGCTGCAAGTTTTCGCTTAACCCGTGCTATAATCCAGCACAACAATACACCGTGTTTCCTTTCTTGGCCGAAACGGTCCCATGGCCTTGGGTTACCGTTACGGGGAAACTTTACCTTGTCGACAAGTTGTCCAATGACCGAGTTCAGACAATATTTAGTTATTAAGGTCTAGCCTACATTCTTTTTGAAATTTGATCATTTTACCATGTCCGTGTGTAAGCCCCTGTTTTTCAAATTTTAGTTAAATTAGTGCTAATTAATTTTAATGTTAATTTTAGCCTTAAAATAATTATTAGGATTTTTAGGAATTTTTTTATAATTTTTTAATGAGTTTTATATATTAAAATATTAATTTATAAATTTTCTAAAAAGTTTTAATTAACTTTTGTAATTAATTAGATTGTTTTAATAGCATTTTGTAATTTTTAGAATTAATTTAATATCAATTTGTAATTTCTTAAAAGTTTTAAACTACTGAATGCAAATGATTATTTGCATTTGACAATTGCTAGGACTTTTGTGCATTTTCCTAAACTATAGGGGCCTAAACACAAACCCTAAACACCCCCCCCCGATCGGGCTCACCCACCCCCGACCGACGACTGCCACGCCGACGGGCAGCCTCCGTAATTTCCGGCTGCCCCGACCGACTTTGAACCCCTATTTAAACCCCCCCTCGCCCCCTCAGCCTAGCTACCACTTCCCCCGACCACCATCGACGCCCTAGCTCCGCCCTTCCCCCAAAAACCCTAACCGGAACCCTAACTCCGCCTGACGCCCAGCGCCACCCCCACATCAACCAACAGCCCCATCCGCCACCGCCATCTGACTCGCCACGCTGAGCCACGCCCAGCGCCACCGGAGCGCCGCCGTCCCGACGTCTCCTCCGCCCGCCAGCCCCTTCGAAAACACCCTCAACCGTCGGACGCGTAGGTAACAGGACTCGAATCGTGTCGTGCGTGTCTCGTTTTTACGCACGAGACTCGCCAGGACACGACGAACCTAACGCTGTGCTTGGACACGCGTTTTAGCATTCGTACGTGTCGTGCATAGCACAGACACGTAGATACCTGTGTCCTTAACTGTCTGGACACAGGACCGATATTTTATTTTTTATATATAATATAAGCCGAAACGAAATAAAATAAACGAGAACCCTAATCCTAACAAGACTAGCGGGCTGACCCCCTGGCCAGCCCATCCTAAACTAAACCCCCCCCCCCCCCCCCCCGCTGGCTCAGGTTCGAGCCCCCCCCCCCCCCCCCCCCCCCCCCGCTGGCTCAGGTTCGAGCCCCCCCCCCCCCCCCCCTTTTGTTTCCTTTCTTTTTTTTTTCTGTTTCTTTCCTTTTCTTTTTCTTTTTTGTTTTTTATATGTATTAGTATATATATATATATATGTATATACTGTATTTTGACAGTATTATATATATATATATATATATGTATATTTTATAGTTAGTAAATTTTATATATATATGTATATATTTTCATGTGTATATATATATATATATTATTATATATACACTTTATTATTAAGTGTTTTCTTATATATATATATATATATATATATATATATATATATATATATATATATATATATATATACACTTTATAAATTAAGTATTTTTCTTATACATAGATATATGTACTTTTTACATATGTAAGTATGTATTTATTTTGTATAATTTTACCATATTAAAATAATAATATTTATTTTGCACTATTATCAAATTATATTTTAGTATATTTAAATTACTGCAAACCATTTGGTGTCCAAGCCTAGCATGGGTATTTGGGCCCAAATGTGTTTTCACACATTCAAGACCTGTACAAGTCATATTGGACTTGATTCATGGCCTTGGGTCCTGTATTTGAACTTTGGTTCAAATTATATACATGGACAAAATACGCAGATAATTAATTATTTAAATTCAATTGTGTGCAAATGTTGTTTTTGATTTTCTAAAAATACTTAAAGTATTGTTAAAATTATGGAAAAATAGTATTTAGATACTATGTTAAGTTAGCTAATTTAGTATAATTTTTATAGTATTTAATTTACTGATTTGCCACTAGTTTGGCATATGAAACCAAAACTCATTTTCTGTATATTTAGGAGAACTGATTTTTATTAAATACTTGTACTGGTTAATAAATTCCAGAAAAATTATAATAAATTTCTATGGTTAACAAGGATCACTTTGATACTTTACTTTAAGTAAAACTAGGCTTTTTGTCTATCTCTAAAATTGTTAGAACACAATGGCCTTTTGATTTATTTATTGATTAATTACGACTTGTAGCTTTTTGTGTTATTTTGAGTTTTAGCCGTATTGAACCCTACCCCTCACTAGTGTAAAGACCCTAGAAAGTTAGTTAAAGTAGTGTGTCATCCCACATTGGTCTCCTATGCCAAAGTCATCATTTTGGCTAGGTGCCCAGTCACAAGTCGTGTCGCACCAATTAGTGTCCTAGTATTTTAGCTTAGTGTAAAAACTAAGTTATTGTATTTATTTCTACAGTGATGAGTTACCGGACATCCATAGCACTGTTATCGCAGCTTGTTTTGTTTTGCTTTGCTAGAGGCAAGTACTTTCTACGAACTTTACATATTGTCACATAAATGAACTGCAAACCCCACCATGTTAAATGCTGATCCTTGGGGTAGCAAGTTAGATCCCTACATGTTGTACTTTCAGTTACTACCATGCTTAGAACAGTCTTGATGTATCTCTCACATGATTAGAATATGGGTTATAGGGAAACTGTTAGTAGCGTACGTGATCATGCCCCCTTACTCGTACGTACGTACCGAGCAAGGTTGACATTCTATGTATACCCTGTCGTAGGCACACCAGCTGTATTTGTACGTATGTACATCTATCGCTTGTTTTACTTGTACGGAAGTACATTTTATATACTTGTACCACAGTATATTTTACACCTATTGACGATCACGTACCTGCTACCGTTTTAAACATTACATATACATCTGTCTCTATGACATATGTGTCCTTGCCATGATAGATTGTGTGATGCCATGTTTCCAGTCATTCCTTCTATGTTCATTTTTATGTTTCATATGCTAGTTTGTTAGATTCAGTACTTGCTCCCGTCCTGACAGGATAACGTTGTAGGTGTCCTTACCGAGGAGGAGTTACTCTGCGACACATATTATGGGGTTACTGCCGAGGACCCGGCTCTGCTTTACGAGGATGTTCCTGCGGGGAACCTCGCCTAGTTGTCTTTTGTTTACTTAGACTTTTGAGAGTAGACATGTATTAGACTATATCTTTTTGTAACTGGACATGTATCCAGTCTTACTTTTCAGTTCACTTGTACTTGGACATTTTACTATATACGACGACTTTTGTGTTTGGAGCATTTATGATTCTTCTTCACTTATAGAACTGTTAGCACATTTAGTCTTATCATGTTGTCTTTAGAACAGCTTACTATGTTTTATCTCAACGTAGGCTGGGCATGACTCGGCCTGGCCCAACAATTTGGGTAGCGGGTCGTGACATATTTTTAGTGGTGGTCCATGCAGGTCCTGACTAAACTGTTTGGTTACGTTATTGTACCAAGCATGCCTACAAATAGGAACTTAAGGTAATTAGACAACATTAGGAAAGACGCTTAGAACACTTAGAGGAATGCTAGGATTGCAATATAGGAAATACATCACATACTTGCTATTATAATTAGATTTCCTTGCATATGATTGCTTACTTCAAATAGGTCCTTATAAGTCCTTTTATTTTGTAATTTAGATGGTGCTTACTCGTTCATCCCAGTATGTTACCCCCGAGAATGGGGCCCTCCTTATCCAGTCAGCTGACCAGTCGACTGATACACCTCCACCTACCACATTCCCCCACTCCACGGATCCACAAACTCAGATACCACAACCACCTTCCACATCACAGGCCCAGCAGGACCCGATACTTCCACCACCCCCTATCACTATACCCACCCAGGCTTTCGTCACACTCGACGGGAACCAGCTGCTCACACCGACTCAGGGGTTCCTAACAACCCATCAGGAGCAGACTACCCTACTCCGCCAGAGCATGGAGCATTCTGAGGGACATTCCGTGGTCCCACCACATGTAGAGCCACGGCAGAGAGCGGGGACGATCAAGGACTTCATGGGTCTGAATCCCAAGGAGTTCTTAGGGACAGAGGGCATAGTAGTAGCAGATGACTGGCTAGATTCAGTAGAGAGGAAGCTTCTGGGAGTTAGGATGCCGGATGACCTCCAGGTCGAGGCAGCAGGATTTCTGCTGATAGACTTAGCAGGAGTCTGGTTCCGGAATGAGCCGTTGTTTGCGAGAGGGAGAGCCACTTGGGATCAGTTCAAGACCCAGTTCAAGAAGAAATTCTTCTCGACCACTGCTAGAGTAGCCATGGGGCTACGATTCCAGAACATCCAGCAGGAGAACCATTCTGTTGATGAGTATGCGGCAGAGTTTAGTCGCCTGAGCCGTTTCGCTCCTAGTCTGGTTGCTGATCCAGAGGAGATGACCCGTAGGTTTTGCCATGGTCTAGTTCCAGACATTGGCATTCTTATAATGGCGAACAGTACGACTAACTACTACCAGAGCCTAGAGTTGGCCCGGAGCATTGAGGAGCGTCTTCTGTCATGCAAGAGGCTGGCTTCTGTACATCATGAGGGACCGTCCAAACGTCAGGCTTTCCAGCAGAGAGCACCGACGCCATCCCAGCAGACTTACCGTCCCCCTACCTCACATCACCCGACCCCGCCAGTTCGAGCCCCGGGACCTCGACAGCAGCAGAAGGGAGCTATATGTTCTTTCTGCGGAAGACCAGGGCACGATTACTCCATCTGCAGGAAGAGGCTGAAGCAGTGCTTAGTTTGTGGGTCTGCCACCCACATGATACGGGAATGCCCAGTATCCAAGGGACCTAGAGGACCGCTTCCGACTCAGCAGCAGAGGTTTGGGCAGCATCTGCAGCAGCAGAAGGGACCTCAGGGGAAGGTCTATAGCCTAGCCCTCGAGCCGAAGCCGGAGCAGGTTTCGGAGCCGAATTACTTAGCTGACGTCATCACAGGTCATGTTTATTTGCATACTTTTCTAGCTCTATGCTTGTTTGATTCTGGTGCATCTCATAACTTCCTGTCATTAGAGTTCATGCATGAACATCACTTAGTATCTACACATACTGCGAAGATTAGTAGAGTAATGACGGGAGGAGGACCAGTGCCTATTAGAGCTAGCTATAGATGCTCTATTATGATAGCCGGGAGAGAGTTCGAGGGGCGATTCTTTGTGATGCCACTCCCTGGTTATGATATCATATTGGGGATGGACTGGCTTAGCTATGCCCATGCATCTATAGATTGTCATGAGGGTAGTATTTTGTTCAGTCCCCCAGACACAGCACCATTCAGTGTCAGGAGGACAGGGCCAGAGATCAGCCTAGAGCCGAACTGTTGTGCTACAGTCGGGGATGCAGCACCGCCACACCCTATCATTAGGGAGTTTATGGATGTATTCCCAGGGGATCTTCCAGGACTTCTGTCTGACAGAGATGTGGAGTTCACTATAGATTTAGTGCCGGGTTCATCACCAGTATCCCGGACTTGCTATAGAGTGAATCCCAAGGAGGCCATAGAGATGAAAGAGCAGATTGATGACCTGTTAAAAAAGGGTTTCATTCGATCCAGTGCTTCTCTATGGGGAGCGCCAGTGCTCTTTGTGCGTAAGAAGGATGGTACAGTCCGGTTATGCATTGACTACTGGGCCTTGAATGCCATCACTATCAAGAACAAATATCCTCTGCCCAGGATAGATGATTTGTTCGACCAGTTGAGCGGGGCGAAGGTGTTTTTCAGGATAGACTTGAGATCCGGGTACCACCAGGTGAAGGTTAGGCCAGCAGACATCCAGAAGACGACATTCAACACGAAGTACGGGCAGTACGAGTTTCTGGTGATGCCATTTGGTCTCACAAATGCGCCAGCTGTCTTTATGAATTTGATGAATAAGACGTTTCACCAGTATCTGGATAAGTTCGTCGTAGTGTTTATCGACGACATCCTGATATACTCGAAGACGCCAGAGGAGCATGCAGAGCACTTGCGGATAGTTTTGGGGATTCTGAGGCAGGAGAGATTGTTTGCCAAATTGCCGAAGTGCGAGTTCTTTTTAGACCGAGTGGAGTTTCTCGGCCATGTAGTCACTGGAGATGGAATCTCGGTGGATCCCAAGAAGATTGCTGCAGTTGAGACGTAGAAGGCTCCGACGTCAGTTTCAGAGATCAGGAGCTTTCTGGGTTTAGCAGGCTATTATAGAAAGTTCGTCCAGGACTTTGCTAGGATAGCTGAACCTATGACGAAGCTGACGCGGAAGGACGCAGAGTACATTTGGTCAGAGGAATGCCAGACAGCGTTTGAGGAGCTGAAGAGGAGGCTGACGACCGCTCCAGTTCTGACTTTACCTTCAGGTTCTGGAGGTTTCACCATTTACAGCGATGCTTCTGGAAAGGGGCTAGGATGTGTCCTACAGTAGCATGGGAAAGTGATTGCTTATGCATCTAGGCAGTTGCAGACTCATGAGAGGAATTATCCTACCCATGACCTAGAGTTAGCTACGGTGATCTTTGCACTCAAGTTATGGAAACATTACTTATACGGAGAGCGTGTGGAAATCTTTACTGACCACAAAAGCTCGAAGTATGTGTTCACACAGAAAGAGCTGAACATGAGACAAAGACGATGGTTGGAGTTGATGAAGGACTTCGACATTGATTTACAATATCACCCCGGAAAGGCAAATGTGGTGGCGGATGCGCTGAGCAGGCATCCGATGGCATGGTACCTGATGATAGATCGGCATTTGTGGGAGGATCTGGAGAAGCTCGGTATCGAGCTAGTTCGGCCAGGATCAGTGGTACAGATGATGGCGCTTGACATTCAGTCAGGTTTGATGGAGCAGACCCGGAAGACACAGTCTACAGATGAGAGCCTTCGCAGACTTCGACCCCAGGCGTTAGCTGGATTGCTGGATGACTTCACGATAGCAGAGGATGGATCCTTGAGGCATGGCAGCCGATTGTGCGTGCCGAAGGGAGAGCTGGTAGAGGCAGTCTTACAGAAGGTGCACCGATCGAGATATTCTATTCACCCTGGTACTAACAAGATGTACCGTGACTTGCGGAAACATCTTTGGTGGCACGGGATGAAGAGGGATGTATCGCATTTTATCTCGAGATGCCTAGTTTGCCAGCAGGTCAAGGCGGAGCGCCAGAGGCCAGCTGGTTTGTTCCAGCCGTTACCCATTCCCGAGTAAAAGTGGGAACATATTACGATGGACTTCGTTTCAGGGCTTCCTCGTTCCCAAGGAGGGAAGGATGCCATCTGGGTCATCGTAGACAGGCTGACGAAGTGTGCACACTTCATACCCTTCAAGGTGGGGCTTTCCACCGAGAAGTTGGCAGAGCTATACATGCAGCAGATAGTTTGCCTACACGGAGTGCCGGTGAGCATCGTGTCAGATAGAGACAGCAGATTCACATCCCACTACTGGAGGAGCTTGCAGGAGGAGTCGGGCAGCAGGCTCAAGTTCAGTACGGCGTACCACCCGCAGACAGATGGACAGTCCGAGAGGATGATACAGACACTGGAGGATATGCTGAGGACCTGCGTGCTGGACTTCGGAGGATCATGGGAGAGCCATCTGTACTTGGTAGAGTTTTCATACAACAACAGCTACCAGGCCAGTATCGGTATGTCTCCTTTCGAGGCGCTATATGGACGACGATGCCGCACACCGCTCTTTTGGGATGATGTCAGAGATAGAGTTATGCTTGGGCCAGAGATGATCACGGATGCAGCAGAGAAAGTCGGGATGATCAGAGACAGGCTCAGAGTAGCTCAGGATAAGCAGAAACACTGGGCTGATGCTAGTCGCAGACCGATGGAGTTCGCAGACGGTGATATGGTGCTAGTGAAGATATCACCTACTAGAGGGACGATCCGATTCGGACGAGGAGGGAAGCTGAGCCCCAGATACATCGGGCCGTTCGAGATACTTGGCAGGATCGGAGAGGTAGCTTACAGGGTTGCACTTCCACCCAACCTAGCAGGAGTTCACGATGTCTTTCATGTATCTCAGCTGAGGAGATATGTTCCAGACCCCAGTCATGTGCTAGATCATTCAGAGTTGGAGGTCGGACCGAGCCTTACAGTTTCTGAGCAACTAGTGGAGATATTAGATAGGAGAGAGAAGAGGCTGAGGAACAAGGTTATACCCCTAGTACGAGTAGCTTGGAGCCGTCACTCCCCAGGTGAATCTACTTGGGAGAGGGAGTCGGACATGAGGGAGAGATACCCTTACTTGTTTGATCCAACCGCTGCGAGGGAACCACCCGTTCCCGCTTGATACCTTAGAGTTTAGTTTCGATCGCAGCCTTAGTCATTTTGTTGCATTGCTTGCTATGTTAGAATATTGTCGGGTCTTCAATCCTTGTGAATTTCGAGGACAAAATTTTTCAAGGAGGGAAGACTTGTAAGCCCCTGTTTTTCAAATTTTAGTTAAATTAGTGCTAATTAATTTTTAATGTTAATTTTAGCCTTAAAATAATTATTAGAATTTTTAGGAAATTTTTTATAATTTTTAAATGAGTTTTATATATTAAAATATTAATTTATAAATTTTTTAAAAAGTTTTAATTAACTTTTGTAATTAATTAGATTATTTTAATATCATTTTGTAATTTTTAGAATTAATTTAATATCAATTTACAATTTCTTAAATGTTTTAAACTACTGAATGCAAATGATTATTTGCATTTGACAATTGCTATGACTTTTGTGCATTTTCCTAAACTATAGGGGCCTAAACACAAACCCTAAACCCCCCCCCCCACGATCGGGCTCACCCACCCCCGACCGACGACTGCCACGCCGACGGGCAGCCCCCGCCATTTCCGGCTGCCCCGACCAACTTTGAACCCCTATTTAAACCCCCCTCGCCCCCTCAGCCTAGCTACCACTTCCCCCGACCACCATCGACGCCCTAGCTCTGCCCTTCCCCCAAAAACCCTAACCGGAACCCTAACTCCGGCTGACGCCCAGCGCCACCCCCACATCAACCAACAACCCCATCCGCCACCGCCATCCGACTCACCACGCTGAGCCATGCCCAGCGCCACCGGAGCGCCGCCGTCCCGACGTCTCCTCCGCCCGCCAGCCCCTTCGAAAACACCCTCAACCGTCGGACACGTATGTAACAGGACTCGAATCGTGTCGTACGTGTCTCGTTTTCACGCACGAGACTCGCCAGGACACGACGAACCTAACACTGTGCTTGGACACGCATTTTAGCATTCGTACGTGTCGTGCATAGCACAGACACGTACCTGTGTCCTTAACTGTCTGGACACAGGACCGATATTTTATTTTTTATATATAATATAAGCCGAAACGAAATAAAATAAACGAGAACCCTAATCCTAACAAGACTAGCGGGCTGACCCCCTGGCCAGCCCATCCTAAACTAAACCCCCCCCCCCCCCCCGCTGGCTCAGGTTCGAGCCCCCCCCCCTCCTTTCTGTTTCCTTTCTTTTTCTTTTTTTGTTTCTTTCCTTTTCTTTTTCTTTTTTGTTTTGTATATATTAGTATATATATATGTATATACTGTATTTTGACAGTATTTTTTATATATGTATGTATATTTTATAGTTAGTAAATTTTATATATATATGTATATATTTTCATGTGTATATATATATATTATTATATATACACTTTATTATTAAGTGTTTTCTTATATATATATATATTTGTATATATATATATATATATATATATATATATATATATATATATATATATATATATATATATATATATATATATAAATATATATATATATATATATATATATATATATATATATATATATATATATATATATATATATATATACTTTATAAATTAAGTATTTTTTCTTATACATAGATATATGTACTTTTTACATATGTAAGTATGTATTTATTTTGTATAATTTTACCATATTAAAATAATAATATTTATTTTGTACTATTACCAAATTATATTTTAGTATATTTAAATTACTGCAACCATTTGGTGTCCAAGCCTAGCATGGGTATTTGGGCCCAAATGTGTTTTCACACATTCAAGACCTGTACAAGTCATATTGGACTTGATTCATGGCCTTGGGTCCTGTATTTGAACTTTGGTTCAAATTATATACATGGACAAAATACGCAGATAATTAATTATTTAAATTCAATTGTGTGCAAATGTTGTTTTTGATTTTCTAAAAATACTTAAAGTGTTGTTAAAATTATGGAAAAATAGTATTTAGATACTATGTTAAGTTAGCTAATTTAGTATAATTTTTATAGTATTTAATTTACTGATTTGCCACTAGTTTGGCATATGAAACCAAAACTCATTTTCTGTATATTTAGGAAAACTGATTTTTATTAAATACTTGTACTGGTTAATAAATCCCAGAAAAATTATAATAAATTTTATGATTAACAAGGATCACTTTGATACTTTACTTTAAGTAAAACTAGGTTTTTTGTCTATCTCTAAAATTGTTAGAACACAATGGTCTTTTGATTTATTTATTGATTAATTACGACTTGTAGTTTTTTGTGTTATTTTGAGTTTTAGCCGTATTGAACCCTACCCCTCACTAGTGTAAAGACCCTAGAAAGTTAGTTAAAGTAGTGTGTCATCCTACATTGGTCTTCTATGCCAAAGTCATCATTTTGGCTAGGTGCCCAGTCACAAGTCGTGTCGCACCAATTAGTGTCCTAGTGTTTTAGCTTAGTGTAAAAACTAAGTTATTGTATTTATTTCTACAGTGACGAGTTACCGGACATCCATAGCACTGTTATCGTAGCTTGTTTTGTTTTGCTATGCTAGAGGCAAGTACTTTCTACAAACTTTACATATTGTCACATAAATGAACTGCAAACCCCACCATGTTAAATGCTGATCCTTGGGGTAGCAAGTTAGATCCCTACATGTTGTACTTTCAGTTACTACCATGCTTAGAACAGTCTTGATGTATCTCTCACATGATTAGAATATGGGTTATGGGGAAACTGTTAGTAGCGTACGTGATCATGCCCCCTTACTCGTACGTACGTACCGAGCAAGGTTGACATTCTATGTATACCTTGTCGTAGGCGCACCAGCTGTATTTGTACGTATGTACATCTATCGCTTGTTTTACTTGTACGGAAGTACATTTTATATACTTGTACCATAGTACATTTTACACCTATTGACGATCACGTACCTGCTACCGTTTTAAACATTACATATACATCTGTCTCTATGACATATGTGTCCTTGCCATGATAGATTGTGTGATGCCATGTTTCCAGTCATTCCTCCTATGTTCATTTCTATGTTTCATATGCTAGTTTGTTAGATTCAGTACTTGCTCCCGTCCTGACAGGATAACGTTGTAGGTGTCCTTACCGAGGAGGAGTTACTCTGCGACACATATTATGGGATTACTGCCGAGGACCCGGCTCTGCTTTACGAGGATGTTCCTGCGGGGAATCTCGCCTAGTTGTCTTTTGTTTACTTAGACTTTTGAGAGTAGACATGTATTAGACTATATCTTTTTGTAACTGGACATGTATCCAGTCTTACTTTTCAGTTCACTTGTACTTGGACATTTTACTATATACGACAACTTTTGTGTTTGGAGCATTTATGATTCTTCTTCACTTATAGAACTGTTAGCACATTTAGTCTTATCCTGTTGTCTTTAGAACTGCTTACTACGTTTTATCTCAACGTAGGCTGGGCATGACTCGGCCTGGCCCAACAATTTGGGTAGCGGGTCGTGACACCGTGCCCTGGCATTCATTCTTTCATCCGCAACAATACTATCGATTTACCTAAGAAGGGGTCGAGAAGAGAAGGGTCAGCCACTCACCTTGAGTTTACTTCAGACGAGAGAACTTGTTGGTCGCGCTAGACGTCGCCTACGCGATTAACTGAAATTACACAAGCAACCGATTAGAACACTACATTATTCAAGAAATTCGATAGGAAATACGAGTTCGAAATGCAAGCCATAAAAACCATCGAAAATATTCACGAAAATGCATTCAGAAAACAAAGCCAAAACCAACGCAAGCGGCGTGAAAAGCAGAACAACGGGAGGTCTCTCCCGACTCAGTCGCAGAGTCAATCCTTGAGGCACAACCCGCTGAATATGGGACTTGGTTCCGAAGAAGTCATTCCATAACGAGGGATGGATCTTAATTCAACTGTTCCCGTTCGATCGATCCCGACCTAGCGACAGTGTTCCTTTCTCGCGTACCCCGTGGACGGAGTACGGGGCACGATGTAGGGACGGGACACTACATAAAGCATGCACGATCCCGTTGTCCAAGGCTTGGCATAGCCTTGGTTTGCCCATGAGTTAAGTTGCGTTGAGCGGCTTGTGACCTAAGTCTAGGCACCCGAGTGACTTGGTCGTTCAAAGTTGAATGCGTGTACGACACGATCCGTAAAGGCAAAGCTTGACGCAGCCTTTGCTCGTTAAGTTATTGCGAAGTTAAGTTAGACAAAGTTATGACGGTCGACCTAAGACATTACAAGTACCGTCCTGCTCTTTCGCGGTTTGTCAAAGTTAAGTAGTCCCACGATCTCAAGGCCCGTCGACTTGGGCAAGAGTGTCGCGTAGAGCACGATTGGCTTGAGGCACGATGCCCGGACTTAGTGTTTAAGGCAAGGACTACAATTGATTCAAAGTAAGTTTTGAGAAAGGACTATCAAATAGGCGTTCATGAGTTGAACCAAATGATAGGATAACAAGGAAAGAATGCTCGCGACTATGGGTCGTCGAGGGGTCTCAAGGAAAGAATGCTCGCGACCGTGGGTCGTCGAGGGGTCTCAAGAAAAGAATGCTCGCGACCGTGGGTCGTCGAGGGGTCTCAAGGATAGAAGTCTTGAACTTGGTTTTGATAGAATGGTAAGATTGGAAGAGGAATGACTGTGTGAGACGTCAGTTTGTATCGAGTCTTGCATGGTCATGGACAACTTGTACAAGGAAGAAAGGGTTTCCTCGGATCGACAACCTGGGACCTCAGGACCGATCCGGCCTAGGAGGAAGCAGGAATAGCTGTGCCAGGTAGAGGCAACAGTTATTCGGTGGACGGTCATTGGGGCTCGCTACCTGCTTTGACCGGACCATCCTATACGCTAGCTATGAGTCCAGGATGGCTTGTCATGCCAGTGATCCGTGTTCATATAGATGTCGGCAAAATGGCGGCTATCCGCGCATATGCCTTTGGAATTGAGTCGAGTCGAAGGTGTATACAAGTTAGAACATGATGCTTGGGGCCTAAGATGTGGCTTCAACATAGGCGACATGCTTGTCACAGGGGTGTGGCGTCGAGTCATAAGTCTTGGCATATAAGTTTCATTTGTTGGATTTGAGTTGTCTGGAGTTTAAGTCAGGAACTGCCGTAAGGCAAAGTCGGTCGAGTGACACTTAATCCACAAGTCTTGATTGGATCGGTTGGAGATCAAAGTAGCAAGGGCCGCGAGGCGACGATATGGTTAAGTCTGACTGAGTTGCGAGGTACGACCTCAGCAAGGGTTTATAGCACGGTCACACGAAAATGGAGTCTATCGTGTAGTTACGTCTCTGATTTGGGCCGTAAGGCAAATACGACTTGATAGGTTAACGTTGTTGGCACGAAAAGGGTCTAGAGGCAAGGCATGAGTTAATATTGTTGACGCAAGCATGGGATGGTCTAGCGACACAGAATAGGCCAAGGCGTCGGTCCTAAAACTGATCCAAAGACAAGAGTAGAAAGACAATTGATAAGAAGGGACTATGTTGCACAAAGTAAATCAAACGTGTCAATTTTTGTATGGGTGGGCGAGGAGCTCATTCTACCAGTACAGTTGAGTACTGATACCCACATAGTTTTCATGTGCAGGCACAGGTAGAAGCTCATGGCGCAGAGCTCGCTTGGATGCGTCGAGGCACGGAGTTCCTTGGCGATTCGAAGCGTGCGGCCGCATGGAGTAAAGACTTATACGGAACATAATGTATGGACATCGCCTTTCGAAGCTTCCGCTGGCTCAAGCATTGTAATCGAGAGATGGGAGAGAGCAGAGTGACTTGTAAAGTGAGAAGAGTGAGCTTGAGTGTTTGTAATCTTGGCCTGGCACCCCCAATGTAACCGTTGTTTCAATATCAATAAAGAGCTTCTTTGTATAACTTGTGTTTATTTTAAATTTTCGCTGCGTGTTCAATGTCTCTGCTTGGGACTTCTGTGTGATGACCCCGTCGCAGCCGCTGAAATCGGCCGTTATGGAACCCGCCTTGCACGAGCGCAATCTAGGCTCGTGCGACATCACGTCTTAGCGAGGACGATCGTTCCTACGGGAGCGGGGTGTGACAAAGAGTCCCTTCGACGGGACCGGACTGTTATATGGTTTTTTTGGAGCTTTTGCCGCTGGATTTTGATGAAGTGCTTTTGCGTCGTTTTCTGAATACAATTTACGAATTTCGAAGCGAAGGAATAAAGAAAGAATCCTAACTAAGTGTTGGTGCCATTGCAGGAGCTCGCGTAACTAAAGCTTGAACGTTGCGAAACGCTTCGACGATCGGCACGATTCAAAGAACTTGGTGGGTGATTCGGCCCCTTCTTTTCTACTCTGTCCCGCAAACAAAATTCCTTTGCCTCGAATTTATTCAAATCGACGATGCCAAGTTAAATGCATGTCAATCCACTAAGGTCGAGAACTCGAGAAAAACGTATCGATTTGGAGTAATCTACTCTGAAAATACAAGTTTCTCACATAAACGAGAAAGTTTAAGGTTCTAGTAAAAAGATAGACTATTTTACGTGCTGCAAAATAATATGAAACGTCGATCTTGGGTTATGATGCCTCGGACAATTTGGTGCCTACGGGACGCTAAATCGGGAGTACGGCTTTGGGGAAAATGAATCGTTGCATGAGTTGGAAGAAATGATAATGTCGTTCAATATTGTCCGCGCTATATAAATCTGTTTGCATATATTAAACTGTTCACGCATTGGCATGGTCATGGACAGCTTGTGCACAAGTTTGATTTTTCTCAAATTGGTATCCGGGGCATCGGAATTGAATCGACCTGGAGGGAATGAATAATCGTGCTTCGGCACTTATGCATTGCGGGACCGTCAGTCAGGCTTGCAACCTAGACTGAACGGACCGAAATGCCGTTGAGATAGTCCCACGTGGTGTGTAACACCAATGACCGCGCATATAAGATAGTAGCATGCTCACCTATTGTCTTATACATGTAGTAAGTATTATCTCTGTTTTTATGCAGGGACGAGCACGGCCGTGGTAAGAAATGGGATAAATCGCTATATTTTACTGTATGCTTTATTTCTTCAAGATGGCTATCGATATGAATTGAATTCATTTAGTTCTAAATAGAAAGACAACTCTAAAGCATGCCTACCTTAACAATCAGAGTCGGTTTAGACGAGTGGGTTTGTCTCGTCCACTTAGCAAGTGTGCTAATCCCCTCCCCCAATTCCCCAGGTGCGGCAGGAGCTCTAAATTGAAGCTGAAGTGCGGAGAGGCATTTTGAAGCTCTTTCTATCCTGAAGTATTTTGAAGCCAATTCAATCGAAGGCTTATGTATAAAGGGACGAATGTATGGAACGACAAGTGTTAGTTCAGGCAGCTTGTCGAGTATGTTTTCTTTTGTTTTCAATCAATGTAGCCGCAACGACATCCAATGTAATTACGACTTGCACTTCGTTGCAAGCTATGAATGAAAAAGCATATTTCTATCTTCCTATACCGCGTCTCAATTTGATGTGATTTGTGAAGTTTCAACTTGGCGTTTCAATATAAAAATCAACGTAACGTTCTTGTCTTATACGAGTGCAATTCCAGACTCGTACGGCATCACGCCTTAGTGAGGACGATCGATTCGGCAAAATAACACCGGGAACGAACGGTTTGTCGATTCGGGGCGTGACATTCTCCCTTGTTCCACCGCTGCCACCTTTGTCTCCTCCTACAACGGCAACGATGACCCCCATGTTGCTCCGTCATAGTCCGACGTAGGTGCCGTCGTCACCGTCGTCTCCTCCTCCGCCGATCCCTTCCCCTCTCCCCCCTACCGCTCCGCCTTCCCCGTCACGTCTGTGGTGTCGTCATCGGCTCCGCGGGTGCACCGACTGTGCACCCGTGGGTGCCAAATAGCAAGTTTGCAAAATTATCTGTCCATCCAATTCTTCCAAACTTTTTTTTTCGATATACCCAATTTCTTATAAAATTTGATCAACACAACAAAACTTCTATTTTTTGTTTAAGTGGTTCATAAAAGAGAAATCAATTACCTTGTATTTTTCATGGGGATAAAAAGTAGGATTACTATCAAATTTTCTTTTATGTGCTTGGTAAAAGAAGGAAAACATTTAAGTATGTGTTTCGTAAAACAAGAAAAATATTTAAGAAATGCCATTTGATTTTCATTCAAGTGTTTAGTTGGTATAGGAAATAAAGAAATAAATAAATGTTCCAATAACATCTGATGTCAATATAATACGAAAACTAGTTGGTAAAATAGACAATAACTTTTTGTCATAAATTTTGGTAATAAATGCTGGTAAAGGAGGGAAAATAAATTTCAATAATCCTGAGAGAAACCATTTACTCTCCTATTTTGTTCCTTTTCCAAGTTTGTGTCTACCAAATAAAAAAGAGAGAATAAGTTTGTGGCTACGAAACAAGACATAAGTTATTATTTTTTTAAAGTTTAAAACTATTGTATATCTTCCACAATTATTACCCAAGCTAAATACAGAAAGAAAGTTGAGGAAAATCTAAGGTAATAAATTTGAAATATTTCTAAACGGTCAACAAATCCTCTCTTCATTTACTCCCACCTCCACTGAACCTTCCCTCAAATCCCTAAAAATTCAAAACTTTTAAAAACACAAAACCCCCAAATAAAATCCCTACATTCAAAGCTAACCCCCACCGCCTCCGCCCACGCCCACGCCCACGCCCATGGACGACGAGCTTAAATCCCTCGAGTCCGCCTCGGCTCCGGGTCGCGTCTCCTTCGCAACACGCCGCCGCCGCCTCCCGAGCCGGCTCGTAGCCGAGCCGGGGGTCCGGTTCCGGTGGTCGGCTTGGCTGTCGCTCCAGGGACGGCTCGTCGGAGCCGAGGCGGCCACGTCGGCTAGGTCCATCAAGGGCGGCTTGGGCCGCGAGGCGGCGGCGGCTTGGGAGCTTTTCAGCCCCGCGGAGAGAGTCCTGCTCGTGGCTATCGTCGCGGCGGCGGCTAAGGAGTCGAGGAGGGAGGAGACCATCGCTAGGTTGCAGAGATCGGTCGATATCAGGGTGATTTTTGCAAAAAAAAAAAAAACACTATTTTTTTCCCTTCCTTTTGCTGATAAGCCTTCATCAATTTATTTATTCACATTTTTATTTCATATAGGATGAAGTGCTGTTGAATATGCAAAAAAAGCTGGAGGATCTATGCGAGCAAATGAGCTCGAAGGAGGAACCGAAGAAAGAGGACGAGTTTTGTGATTGTGGGGATGTGATGGCGAAAGTGAGTTCTGAATGATTATTATGGTTAGTCAATTTTGCTATGGTTACTGATTTTTTTTTTTTTGGTAATTTTGTTTCGTAGGAGGTTATTGGGATGGAGAAGGGTAAATGTGAGATTTACGGGATGGGCGTTGTGGAGCCAGAGGAGCGCCGGATGTCGGATTTCTCGGACTTTTCGAGTGTCACCTCGTCGGTTGATATTCAGGTGAATTTTAGTTGTATAGTCATCCTTATGTTGCATGGAAAGAAATAGGACACGGCACGACATGGACATTGTAGTATCCATTTTGGAGTGTGTGTATGACTTGTCGTTGTTGTTACAATAAATCGTACAAACTTTTACGAGTTTCAATCACAATTGGGCGATTATAACAACTAGGACTTAGAAAATTACAAACTACTTAAAGGAAAGCTTCTGAAGAATGCAACCAAGTTACTACAAGCTGGAACATATGATTTTTTTTTGAAAAATTTTGAGTGGCACCCCACTTATATTACCCATATTCGTAGTGCACCCCACATTGTTCCACATATACATAAGTCACCCCACTTCTAACAGAAAATGTCAAATAATAACGTTGGTGGCCTTTAAAACACTTTCCATGACCGTAATACCCCTCCCCCCTTCCTGTGGTGCTCTCGACCTGCCCTGCCTCGGCCTCTCCGGCCATCGCCGGAGCCGACCCCCTTGACCACCGCACAATTTACAGCCCTTCTGTCGTAACCCCCACCCTCTCCCCGGAGCCTACCAACCTACCATTTCCGGCCATTCCCGGCAGCCCCAGCCATCGACCTAGCTCCCCCAACGGACCCTCCGACCAACACCACCTACAAAAACTCCACGCCCATCTCCTCCTGGCCTTCTCCACCAAAACCAGCCCTGCCAAGCCCGGCCGTTCACCACCCCGATCACCATCCACCACCATAAATGCCACCTGCAGCCACCTCCCTGCTCCTCCATAACCCCACGACCACCGCCAACATCTTCATCACTGAGCACCTCCACTCGTTTACCGCGGTCGACCTTGAGAGCCACCACCAACGACCGTCATCCCATCCCAAAATACAAATAAAACCCTAAGCTACCGGCCCACCTACCTGGCCAGAGCCTAACCTAAAGCCGATCGCCAGCGCTGAAGCCTAGCACCGGTTCTCCGCCGTCTCCCTCGCGCAGCCATCTCCGGCAGACGTCGCTGGCCCCGACGACGTGCGCACCGCCCCGCTTCCACGTCAGTGAGCGTCGCTTGCAACTGGGACCGCCGTCCTTGCTCCAGCACCGCCACCGGGAGGTCGCACGACCACCAATTCGCACGGCCACCAATTTCTACGGAAGCTCCTCCTCAAGTTCTAGATCCGCCGTCGTGCCACCGACGGCTGCTCGGGCCTTGCGCCGACGAGCATTGCTGTCGCGCCATCAGCCCGCGTTGGTGCTGCATCATAGCGTTCTCTCCGCCTCCACCTTCTTGGCCGGCATTTTTGAATATAAATTGGGAATTTTTCCTTCCACTCAACAGCAAGGAAAGGGGGGAGGGGTATTACGGTCATGAAAAGTGTTTTAAAGGCCACCAACGTTATTATTTGACGTTTTCTGTTAGAAGTGGGGTGACTTATGTATATGTGGAACAATGTGGGGTGCACTACGAATATGGGTAATATAAGTGGGGTGCCACTCAAAATTTTTTTTTTTTGCTTGTTTGGGTGATGAGAATCACCATTGCTCAAAGTGAGATTCAACCTCTTTCCATCGAGTCGCTCTTAGAAACCAGTAAGTTCAAACGATGAACTACTGGAACACACCTTTGTCACCTTCTGGACGATGAACAGAACTTAGACATGACTTCACTGTCGCTGCTACTCTTTGCTGCTGCAAACTCTCCTCTCGTTGCATATACTCTCTTCGTTCTGTGTACTAAGTACAAAAATTGAGAGAATACATAGGGGAGCCCAAGCCCCTAGCAGCTATAACCGCCCACTACATGATGTGACAAGGGCATGTCACCGTTTCTCTGTTCTTGCTTTCTTTAAAGCTGTTGTTGGTATTACGTGTCGCTGCTGCATCTGCTTTTGGGATGAGTTACTGGTTGATTTCAGAGTATTGCAGAGATATGAACACGATAGGACACTGGTTTTGCATGTCAATTGTGTATTTTGGAGTGTCTGTCGTGTTCCATTCGTATCTGAGTGTCTGTCGTGTTCGACATTGGTTTTGGAGTAAAGGTGATTCCTAGTTTTCAGACCTGACAAACATAGGACTTGTACCATTGATTTAACCCGAGGTTAAAATTATCAGTTATTGGCAAAATTTTTTTGAGAGGACAGAACAATAGCTTTTAACAATTACTTAAGTTAAAAGTGCTTATTAGTTGATGCCTAGAACCACGCTCTGTTGTATAAGAAAGATTTACAATAGAATGGCATATATATATATATATATATATATATATATATATATATATATATATATTTTTTTTTTTTTTTTTTTTAATGGCATATATATATATATATATATATATATATATATATATATGGTAGTGTTACTAATTTGCTTGTTAGTTTTTCCATATAAATGATCAATGGGAAGCTTCTCTCTATGGGTTTCAAGTTTCAACCTTGAGTTGCCTTGAGCATTTTGATGGCAAACTCTTTGCTTGTGCAAGTTCTCTAAAATCCTAAATTACATGTCGTTTCCAATTTAATATTGGCGTTTCCCCTCTTAATATTTGAGTTTCAGTGTTTCTGTTGGGTTTTGTCTTGCACTCTTTTCTAACACTGGGTTCATGTAAACCTTGAAGCTAAGCACATTAGCACAAGAGCAAGACTTTTACAATCTTCGAAAGGAATGTGAAGAGAAGGATGCTGCCATAAAGGAGCTAACAGCTGCTGCTCACGAATCTAGCATTGCCGGGTCTAAGGTTGCATTCTTGTTATTGTTTAATTCAAGATTCAAGAACAGTACTAATATCTGTCAGAGTATTAAGTCATCTCTCATAATGTGCAATAGAGGATTTTGGAGTTGGAAGAGATCATAAGAAGGAAGAACATGGTTATCACAAAGCTGAAGAAGGATATGGTGGTTCTGGAACAAAAGGTACGAGTGGTCTTTACTGATATTTATTGTTTTGGAATAAATTTGCAGATTTTGTTGAGGTTCTCACTCTCAGCCGCAAACGCAGGTTATCCAGCTAACGAGGCAGCGAAGACCTTCCACAATAAATATGGAGACCACCAAGCTTCCAGCAATGGCAACTAATCTGCTTTATGACATGAGTAGCTCTAGCCCTTCATCTTCGGATTCCGATTCTCCAGATGAGCATAGAGCTTATCAAACCCAAGCAGTAGTTAAGAGCCAGATTCAGTCCTCAACAAAGTCACTTAGCTGCTCGAAAATATTGTCCAGTAAACCGCCAAAGCAGCGATCTGAAAACCTCGACAAAGAGAACTTTACTATCAATAGAGGTATTTTGATTGATACTTCAAGACAGAAGCGATTGATATCTTCTAGTGGAGAGCCGAAGAGAAGACGTACTCAGCAGGAAACAATTGGCAGTGCTCCACAAAAGAGATGGACTTGAACTCAATATCAGCATGGTATGTTTTCTTGCTTCACGTTTCGTGATTGTCTCATAACCTGAAAATGGTAAATGTGAAGTGTGAACATGCACTGTATTGAAGATGGAAGAAGCTAAAGTCACTCTCGTCGGAAACTAGATCGTAAAAGTACAGAGAGGGTCTTGTCAAGGAAAGAGAGGGTCTAAGTGTCGAGGAGCAGGAGATGGAAACTTATTAAATATTAATTTTGCAAGAAACAATACCACTTAACAAAACAATTTAAGGTAACATAAGATGGATGTAGTTGAAAGGATACAAACTGGCGTAGCAAGAGAAGGATACAAAAATGGTCAACGTTGCTTCAGAATGATGCATATGACGTTCTCAAAATTCATACAAGTACCTTTAAAGATTCATTTTTTCTTCATTCTGGTTGCGTAAATTATATGTGCTTGAGTAGATATTAGCTTACCACCTATGAAATATTAAACTGATATATCATATTTCTTCATGTAAATAATTGGAATTTAGATTATAAAGATAAAGATGTTTGATGGTATTGTAGCGACTCTCACTGATGTTATCCATGTTTCGGATGTTAAGAAGAATTTGGTTTCACTAGGAGCAACATGTTTCGTATTTTAAGAAGAATTTGATTTCACTAGGAGCAATTGATGCATCATGTTGCAGATATATGGTAGAATTTTGAAGGTTTAAATTGAGCAGTGGTTTCTATGGAAGGGTAGAGTAATAAATTTATACAAGATGACAAGAACACTCTTATTATCAAGAATGTGCCTCGATTGCAATTGCTAGAGAATGAGTTGACAAATGCTTTACAAGGTTATCTTTCAATTTCACAATTTTCTAAAAGTCAAGCATCTATGTTCGGAGAGCTCAATTTGAATCCAGAGGAGTCAACTTCGGAGGCTCGGATGAAGTGCAACATCATTTACGGGCTTCATCGGGAGTGCATTCTATATGTTACATCAATTCAAGCATAGGATCGACAACCATCCTTGGTTGGAGTTTTTTGAGAATCTACTTTCTTCACAAGAGTCTTTGCCTCGTGAAATGGATGGTTCCTCTCTAACCGAGGGAGAGGGTGATGCTCTCTTTTTTAAGCAAGAAGAAGAATCATGAGGAGAACAAAAATGATGGCGATCAATCTTCTTCAAAAAGTGATGGAAACGAAAAGAGGGTCTGGTGGTGGTGGTGGTGGGGGGGGGGGGGGGGGGGGGGGGATTGTTGGGGGCCTGGCGAGCAAGAAGAAGAATCATAAGCCAAGGTGGAAATTCTTGAGCTTATTACTTGTATTCAGTACAAATTGCACCAAGAACAGTATACTTTAGAAATGATAGAGGGGTCTGGGGGCCATTATGTAAATTCAGTAATCTTAGTTCTATCTGAGTTAGTTGTAATCAAGTAGTCTAAACTTTTCCGAGATTAGGTCTAATCAGGTATAAATAGGGATGCATGTTAGCATTAGGGGATGTATAATAGTATAGATCAACTTGCAGCTGGTAAGGTTGATAATGATAATGTTTCGAGATACTTTCTGCGTTATAACCCTAATCAGATAAAGGAAGAAACAAATTCCTATTTTGCCGTGGTGGTAACTAGGCACCTTGCCTTGTGTTTGTGATTTTATCTTCGTTGCTATAAAGGTCTTCTTCATCACCAAACTTTGCCGACCTCACCGTACTATTCAGTCAGTCCTCATGTTGGAAGGTAGACTTTAATTACTGTTCGAATCATGGATTTTGTTTTTTAATCGTGTTGGAATTAGAAGGCATCCATATATTTTTGTCATGATGGAATCCATCATTTGAACCACATTTTTTTTGTTCCTATTACGAGTTTGATGTATTCATTTAAGAAGAAACGATCCCACTTGTTGCTCGTCTTGAAGTTGTTCAAGATGTGGAGTATTTTTAGTCTTAATTTTCAGTTTAACTTGCTGAGTCCTTTGTCTCTTTGCCGATACACATGGCTTTTTAGTGTTGCCCCTGTGAATTGATAAAACGCAAATCATAGATGCTCCACGTTTTGTATAACCAAGGTTCTAAACGGCGGTAGGCGGGTGCGCGGCGGAGAGAGTCAGCCTAGGCGGTCGATATATTTTGAACATTTTTTTTACTATTTTATCACTGTTTTTTTGCATAATATGCATATTTTAAGGATGTTTCATGCATAACTAAGTTGTAGAATGAAGATTTATAAAGTTTTAGTTTTGTAGAAGTGAACCATAGGCCCATAATGCTTACAAAACTTATTTTGGCCAAAATATCTTGTTAGGTATTGCTCCCGCCTAGGCGGCCGCCATTTAGAACAGTGTATAACAAAGTACTGCGCTAACAGGCAACTTGTACTTATCTAGAGTGTTATAGTTGGTAAATGAGATTTCTTATGCCTTAGATGTCCTCTTGCTTTCAATGTTTCCTATCTTGGTTGAAATATCTTCTGAAGTAAGACTGATATATTACTTTCCAACTACGGACTTCAAGCTACTTTTTTATTATATATCAAAGTTGTTATGTATCTAACGACATTATATTTTCTGAATTTCAATTCCAGATATTAGAGTACATCTGAGATCTCCATTTGAACTGGGATGTCGGCTTGGGATCTAATGTACAACTTTTCTTAGTAGCGCAACGCAAGCAAAGGAGCTCGAGCCAGATAGTATCTTATAGACGAAATGGTGGGCAGTTTTATGATCTCGCGTGTTGGATTAGTAACGTGTACCTGTTGCTCGAGTTAAATGGTGTTTACTGGTTGAATTATCTATAGCCCTAGATGGAGAACTGAAATTATGCAAGCTTTTAAATGGAAAACATTATAATCTAGTAGTCTTCATTTGTTGTGTTGATCTTTGGTTCCTGGCATGGAAGAAACTTGCACATTACTGTGGTAACATGAAAGATACTATGAGAAGAAATCTGCTGTTAGTGACTCTGTTCTCAAAGGCGTCCCGCCTAGGAGAAATTATTGGATGGTCCGGCCTCACCACGTGGCAATGGTGAATGGTGAGTCCGACCACTCGTTTCTTGACACTTGGCATAATCCATTATATCATTGCATTTCTCTTATTTTCTAGGTCAATTTCTTTTAATGTTTTTAAAAGATAAAGAAAATCTATTTTTTTCCTAATAATATGCCAAGTGAATTTATATACATTAACTATATTTTTTTAACCATTTTTTGAAATTTTTTATGCCAAGTATTATGCCAAGTGTCAAGAAATGAGTGGCATGGCTCACCATTCACCATTGCCACGTGGTGAGACTGGCCTCACAATAATTTCTCGTCCGCCTGGGTCGCCTAGGAATTTTTTCCTATAATCTTTAGTTTTTTTTTTTTTTTTTTTGAATTCTGTGAATTGCCTAGATCTAGGCGGTTGCCTAGGCACCACTCTTAGTCGGGCTAGGCACTAGGCGGTAGGTGTCCATTGGTTAGTGAACGAAATAGAGAGTTGCAGCATGGGCATTCGCTTGCAGCATGGGCATGGGATCTAGGAGCTGTTTGGTTGGGGCTGTAAATATATTTCATGCAAAGAATGTTGCACCATTTACATCATTTCAGCATTTTTTTTGGGGTATAAATGATGCAATTTAGTGAATAAAGGCTGCACTATTTCAATCAGTGAAGCAGTTGTTGCTGCCATCCCAATTACTTACTGCAACATTTGTTTCAGAAGATTTCCAGTTGCAGCCAATCAATTTGCTTAATACTGCAAAAGTAGAAAACATTGGAGATGTTGCAGTTAGTTTTCACTATATAATGTGTGTTATCATAATCCTTAATCATATCATTGATATCATCTTCTACGCCTTAAAACGGCTCAAAAATGAGTCGTCTAAGCCGTATATATTTATATCATGGTCTATTTTATTTTATTTTTAAAATAAATTATGTTAAAAATTGTCGAAAAATATTTAACATGAAAAATAGAACTCAACCAAACATGTAGAATACCTCATAACTTAACCACATGAGTTACAAACAATATTTAACTAAAATTGGATAATATTTTTATTATACATGCAAAACATGCATTTACTAGTATCTTGTAAAGTATGTTAAGCTAATGACTATTATAAATACGTTGTGGAGACCTCTTCAAGGGGTTCAACCACTAGAGATCATATTATCAGTCAATGATCATCTCTTTCTCTCATTTCGCAGTCAATATTTGACTATGTCATGTTATCAGTACATCGCTTTATCATCGATCGATAAACCTGAAGTTTGCTCAAGTAAATCTACAAATTTTTGTCTGATGATCTAACATATATTTTTTTTTATCGATCCCTAGTTTGCTCAAGTAAATCTACAATTTTTTTTCATGATGATTTATCATAATTTTTGTCCATTACCCAACAATGGCTTCTTTGCAGAAAATCATGTTTTCGTTTTTTAGATCAGCCCGATTACCGCCTTGATTATACCCAAAAAAAGACTTAGAACTTGTGTTACATTCTGATCATCATCAACATCGTGCCGAACTTTAGATTTTGGGTCCTGAGGCAAACTCTAGAAGTGGTACCCCCAAAGTTTAATGTTCATATTATATATTTTTTCTGCTCCAGCCAATTATTTTCTTATAGGAGGCATGTTTGCTTCCCTAGTCTATTAGTGCTATACAAACATTTTTTTTACCAAATTGTTTTATTACATGAGGCATGATTGCTCTCTAACCTAATTTGCAGCATATCATATTTCCAAATGAATAATCTAGACCACACGGATACTATGCAATCAAATGATATTATCATAATTTTCTAACAAATACTAATAAGTAGTGACAAGCAAACAATCAACAACAAACATAATTTTTTTTTTCTTATTTTCTCTATTAGTTGATTTCAATCTCAATAGGAATAACTATCAATCAAATGGCAAGTACATGTTTTTCAAATAAATTAGTCAAACACAAAAAAGATAATCAACAACAATTTTTAGGCAACAACATATTTTTTCCAATAAATTAATTTATAAGTCTGTTGCAATTTTAGACTTCACTTACATTGATCATAAAATATAATTATGAGACTTTACAGATAATGTAAGTGACTCCTCAAATGTAATGTGACAACGAGAAGGCATCATTGACACAACAATTAAGAAATAGACCAAAATATGAGTTCATCAAACAAATCTAAAAATTAACAATGATTTATATTATTATATAAAAAAAAAATCAAAGTCTTACCTGTGGAAACATGTGGAAAGGGAGGGACTGACTGATACTTGTCTTCTAAAAAGAATTATTCCACAGTCGACCATAAACAAGAGTCTCTCTCTAAAAAAAAAAAAAATCCTAAAAAATAACTCAGTCGGCAGCCATAAAACTCTCTTTTAATATTTGTCTTTTCAAATCCAATTCCAGGCCACAAGAGTAGCTTAGAAATTTGGCCTTTTTAGCATCATGTGGACATGATACCACTTGTCACAGTTCAAATCTGGTAGGTATAAGTCCACATGATACTTACTACTTGTCTCTTCAGTCAGCTAGCCTTTTTAGTTGCCATAGCCACCTAAAATTTCAAATCCAGGCCCTTTTAGTTGGACTTATATACACTAATTTTTTTTGGTGCCCTCACAATATTTGGGCTTGAAGTCTCACGGGCCTCATATTAAGTCCGGGCCTGACATCACCAATGCTAAGAACTAACAATCACCATCGTCTCTTTAAAATTAATATTAATATTAACATTAAATTTTTTTGGATAATTAATTTTGTGGGTTACAATTTGCCATGTCAGCTGCCATGTTAGATGTCACATGATGCTATTTAACATATCACGTCAGTTGCCACTTTAAGAAAAAATAGTTTGGAGGGACATTTTGGAGATATGAATAGCATTCTCTTTTCACACAACCTCACCCAGCCATCGACAGGCCGGCCCTGGCCCAGGGTGGCCAAGGCGACCGCCCAGGGCCCCCGGATCATGAGGGGCTCAAAAAAATAATTTAAAGATAAATATGTTAATAATTTATATCTCAAAATTGAACTATTATATACCATGGGCCTTTTTAGATATAAAGTTATTGTGGTGTAGTGATTAGTACTTTACTCCTTACTAAAGGTCCTAAGTTCAATCATTTGTTGTAGCTATTTTTTTAAAATTTAATATTTTTTTACATTATATATGGGTGCCTAATTTTGAAAGTTGGACTTCTATCAGCTCAGGACCGGCCCTGGCCATCGATGAATATATTTGCAGGCACCAGAAACCAGTTATAACCACACCCACTAGGGTTGTAGTACTTCTAAAGTTGGACTTCTATCAGCTCAGGACCGGCCCCCCCCCCCCCCCCCCCCCCCCCCTCCCCTACACAATGTAAAAATAAATAAAAAAACTAAAACAAAAGTGAATTTTAACATCACAAAGGATTGAACTAAGGACCCCACATTGGCAAATATAACATAGTAACCATTACAACATAATTATTTTATGTTAAGCAAGACCCATAAAATATACTAGATCTATTTTAGATAAAAATATATATATTTATATTTAAACTGAATTTTTTTGGCCGTCTAGAACTGTGAGTCCTGGATGGTCGTCCTGACTGTTCTGGGCCAATGCCGGCCCTGATGCAAGGCTAGCTAGCTAGCTTTATTCTGAAACTAAGTTAATCTGAGATGTAAGTGGAATTAATTGTTATTGGAGGCTTCAACAAATAAATAAATAATAATAATAATCATTCAATCAAAGATATTCCATATGAAAGACACTATTTAAACACGAGTTGAAAATTCTTATTTATTTTTATTATATTGTTAGGAGGATCTATATTAATTTTTAATTAAATTCTCAGTATGAGCCAATGATGGACATATGGAACTATTAACTAATTAAGTCCATCCTTCTAAGTTGTGAAGCATGGACACTTCCAAACTAGTTGTCATGTTCGTACACATACCAGATATGACACAAATACTCCATAGATGCTATAGGAGCCATTTAAAACTGTCATGTACATATATTATATCGACATTTCATATTGTGTCACCTACATTGGTTTGGTCGCCCATTTAAAACTGTATCATGTACATATATTATATCGACCCATTTAAAACTAGTTGTCACGTTCGTACACATACTAGACAGTACACAACAATGCAAGCATTTGTTTTTTTGTCGCTTCCGGATACACAAAAATGGAGTTCAATGTACTTTGGTGCGCATAGAATCCTTATGCATAGAACTTGCAGACATAAAAATGTCGCAAAAATAATCACATGCGCAGAGGATGGCTGCACAGGGATTTTGTGCACAGGATAACTGCCTTGCAGAGAATGCTAGCACATAAGTGGCCGCACAGATAATTTGCGTGCAGATGAACTGTCCCGTAGAGAAATCAAGTGTATAAAGTGGCCACGCAGTGATCTTGTGCGTATAAATGCCCCACAGAGATCACTGGTGCATACAGTGGTTGTGCAGAGAACTCGCGCACATAAATGTCCCACAGGGATTCAGTAACACACACTGTGGCCGCGCATAGAACTTGCGCACATGAAATATCCCGCAGAGTTCAAATGCACACAATCAGCAGCTGACGGATAATCCTCCTTGTAGCTTCTTCGAGCAGGTTACAAACTGACACGAAAAAAAAAGCAAAAAATCGTTTTATCTTTGCAATCGCAGTTGCTACAATTAGTTAGAACAAACACATAAAAAGTAAAACATGTTCTTCTTTTTGCAATCTCAGTGAGAAATGACGTTTACAATAACAAAGTTCTATAACTAAAAAACACGAAGGAAAACTCCTTACTAGGGTGATGAAGATAACCATTACTCACAGCAAGATTGGAACTATCCGACGGCTTCCAAGAACCAGCAAGTTCAATGATGAACTTCTGGAATGCTCTAAGTCACTTCGAGATGAACTTGGACAAGCAAGATCTCACTTAAGCTTGTCGCCGCGCATAGGAATTCCCACGCATAGAAACTTACGCACTCAGGGTGGCTAGCCCTCTCTCTCTCTCTCTCTCTCCCCCTGAGGAAGAACAACAACAATAACGACAATCTTTAAAGAGCGAGCTCACATATTTGTAGGAAAGATTTTTACCTACCCTTATGTGCGTCCATACTGTAATGCCCGTAGCTCGTATTACGTATTTTGGAATACGTGTACGTATCTTGACTCATATGACATGTTTTCTTGCATAATATATTTGGGCATTCTATTACTTGGTTCGGTTTGGCTTGGCTTGGTTTGCTTTGGGTTCATCATGAACCAAAAAAAAACCCCCATCTACCCCCACTCCTTTCCTTTAATAGCCGCCCAACCCTCTCTCTCCTCATTAATTCTTCTCCATTACTTCTTCTTCTTCACCATTACTTCTTCACCTACCAGGGAGAGAGAGCTTAGGCAAGTGCAGCTTGCTTCATGGAGGAACTTAGTTTTTATTGTTCTATTCTCTTCCTCACAAGATTCTAACACACTTTAATACTTGGCATTTTCAATTTCCATGGTTCAAATTCTGTAGATCTAAGTTTATTATATTTTCGAATTTTCTTGGGCTTGATCTATTTAACCTTGTTATTATCTAGTTTTGATGGTTCCATGTTGTAGAGAATCTCGTTCTGCCCCATTTTGACCTATGGAAGTCTGGATTTAGACTTGGGAGGAAGGATTTATGAAGCTTTGAAGGAGGGAGTCCATGACTCTTCTTCTCGGATTCAGTGGAGAAGAAGAACAGTGCAGCCGCATGGCAGTTCATGGCCGGATAGCCTTTCCTGGCCGCATGGCTGTACTTGACCGCATGGACTTCCATGCGACAAGATTTCTCAGTCGCATAGGCCATGGGCTCCTTGCCAGCCGCATGAGACTCTTTTTTTCGTAGCCTCATGAACTTTCGTTCTTTCAGCCGCATAAATCATTTATCTCAGGCTTTGGCAATAACGGCCGCATGACAATCTAACCGCATGAACACCAGCATCCTTAGCCGCATAAAGCTGTGGCAACTTCCAGCCGCATGAACCCGATCATCCGCAGCCGCATATGACCCGTTTCCCCCACAGCCGCATAAGGCCTTGGTCCTTAGCCGCATGAGCTGCCCTTGATCCCCAGCCGCATAAGCCCCCATTTCTTTCCAGCCGCATGGCGCTGCTCCCCCGCAGCCGCATAAGTCCATCCTTCCTGAGCCGCATCCGCCCACTTCCAGCCGCATGAGCGCACATTCCTTCCTGCCGCATGAATCCAATTATCACTGAGCCGCATGAATCCAATTATCACTGAGCCGCATGAGACCCGTCCTTTACTCAGCCGCATGAGACTCCTATCTTTTTAGCCGCATAAGGTTGCCATCCCGTTGCCGCATGGCTCCTTCAATACTCGTCCCTTTTATTATTATATTATTATTATGAAATATCACATTTATGCTTATGTCATGTAAGTTCTGATATGTTCCATGGACACGATAGTGGTCCGCCATGGTGCACTCTTAACAAGTAAACTGACATGATATATCACGACATACTGTTACGACAGCTAGCCTGACATGACAAGTATGAATGACCTGGATACCGTGGACAATTGTGTTTGTACAAATTAACCAGTACTATCTTGTATCATGTCTAGGATAGAGATCCCTGAGTACAACGGTCAGGATACCTACTGCAATTTGTTTGCCATTAAAATTCTTTGATTGTAAATTTCAATACAAACAGAACAGTGTTATAATATAGGACTTAGGCGTAGTCCTAGGAGTACACTTTTGTTTAATCTGGGTTCCTTGTGCCAATGGAGTGAGTGGTAATGCGTTGACTCCGTTGACGATCTGACGACGGTTATCGGTTCTCTGAAGGTCTGGATTGCTCTGGGTGCTGGAGCTTGCTGAGAGGAGGAAGACGTTGAGTGTCTGTATCTGCCTCTCTGGTGGTGCGAAGTCTCTGTCTGTTCGCTGTGGAAGTTGATATGTGTCAACGTAGGTTGGTCCGTGTGTCCAAGAAGGAAATGATCCCTCTATTTATAGTTTTGCAGGCTGGCTGCTCATGCGCGCATATGTAGGATGCGTCTGTACGCGGGGACGCCACATGTTGATTGCTGATGGAGGCGCATGGACGATGCGCCCTGATCGAGGGGGTTGACTTTTTCATGTTGCTGTTGTGAACCGGCACGTAGCGGAGAAGAAGATCTTTCTGTTGCTGAGATCTTGGATGAGTTGAGTCAAAGGACACGTGTCGTCGACCCATGGCTCGGAGATCTCAGATTTGGTGAGGGAAATGATCTGGTAGGATGCGCCTAGGATTGGGCGCATGAGGAGACTTTGGCTCGTAACCTTTAGGAGTCACGAACCATTCTGGGCGCATGGCTTTTGAGGCGCATGCAGAGTTCAGTAGTGACTTTACTCCTGTCTTTTGGGATCAGGGAGAAGTCTGGGGCACATGGATTTTGAGGCGCATGCAGAGTTGTAACAGTGACTTTCCTTCCGTCTTTAGGGATCAGTGAAAAGTCTGAGACGCACAGCTTTTTGAGGCGTATGCAGATTTGGGCACATGGCCGCGGAGGCGCATGCGAGATGGTTGGGTGGCCACGTGGCAGTAGCCGTCGGAGGGGAGTAATGATGATGCTGACGTTGGCGATGCTTCATCTTCTGAAAAAGCTGCTGACTGTTCAGACTTTGGGAGGCGTGCTGCCAACTCTGTCAGTTCAGCATTTAATGTTTGTGACATTCGATGGACAGCTGAGTGGGCGCGTCGGTTGGCGTTCCACTAGGCGCATGGGGATGCATGGGGGCGCATCCCCTGTGATGCTCTTGGTACTGAAGGGCGCGTCTATGTGATGCGCTTGATGTTAAAGGGCGCGTGTCTGGCCGGCGCATCCGCTTCGTGAGACGTCTTTGATGGTGCAACTGTTACGTTCTTCGAGTGCTTTAAATAGCCGTTTTGACTTGGCTGAATTCGAAGCATCCGGTTCATCCATTTAATGCAAATTTATTGCACGAAATTCGGAGAGCCATCCACTTGGCGCATGGGTTTGACCTGCCCGGCCTATAAATAGTGGCATGGAGAGAGGGTTTGCTTCTCGTTCTCTCACGTCCTTCCGACATGAATTCCTTTACTCAAATGCATTCTGTTGAGGAGATGCTCCCGAGGGTGAAGATGCGACGCAATGTCTTCATTGATGCACTTGAAGGTGACTGTTACATCCAAAAGTCGGAGTCGAGGGCTTCCGAGGCAGGCGGAAGGTGCCTGTTGCATCCAAAGATAGGGATGTACGAGCCTCGTCTCCGTTGTGCAGGAAGAGCCGTAGATCGGAATTGCGGTGCCCTGACCGTCTTCCTCGAGCTTTGGCGAGCTCCTTCTCTGCGTGGGTGTTGCCCATTCTGGTTGGAAGCTGCTCCCTTAGCCGCGGGTCGATTGCGGTGCTCTTCTCTTCCTTTGGCTTTTGGATGGGGGGTTAATTGCCACCCTTGTCCTGCTCGGCCAGGTGAGCCTGGCTGGAAGATGGCACATAACTGGGCTGCTGAAAAGGATGCGCCTTGCTGAGGGCGCATGGTGGGATGCGCCTGGCTGAGGGCGCATGTTGATTGCTGGCTGTAGACTTAGGATCTTTTCTTTCTCTTTTGTACAGTCTTTCTTAGACATGTAATAGACTTTTATATGTTACAAAAAAGTCCTCTTTCAATGTCTATATTTGTTGCTTTTTGTTGTGAAGCACTTTGTCCAAGCTTTGGCGCATGTAGTCTGGCGCATAGACTTTCTGGTTCTGAAATTCCATGCTTCTACACAATTGACTAAGGCTAATAAACTAGAATAATTCAGTAGTCATGAAGAGATTTTCCAGCTACATGCAATCCCGTTATCTGGGTGCACTAACGGACTTGTAGCCTACCGACGAGTAGGACACATTTCCAGCACACAGTCATGTGGTGCACCCTTCATAAACGGACATTCGACCCGGATAACCTGGATGGTCTGCAGGACTTGTGGCTATTGGAATAATCTCATTGCATCTTGCTAGTAACTAGGCCTGTGATAATCCTAGTTAGTTAAAGTATCAAGCCGTACTCTTTGCGTGGCCGTGATTGATTGTTTGGAGTCTAGCCCAGCTTAGTCTTGTCTTGATCCTGTACAAGATTGTGACATGACATGATTAATTATGCTTGCCTTTATAATAACGATCAGGAGTCCAGTTCTGTTCAGGCAAAGGGTTACAATCCCGGTTCTTGTTTGGTTTAAGGGTTCACTACCAAAATTTATCGTTTTAGCGACGGCCACATCCGTCGCTAAACCGACGGTAATTACCATTAGCGACCGATAACCGACGGATTTTGGCCAAAATAATCCGTCGGTAATCAGCTCGTCGCTGATAACGTTCCGTCGCTAAGTTGTCGTCACGGCAACGGAATAGCGACGGATTTCTGACGTCACATTACGAAGCATTAGCGACACGTTCCCGACGGATTTCCGTCCATTTCAACTATTAAGTATTGAACTGTGTAGGAAATAGCGACGTAACTTTTCGTCGGTAACCCGTCGTAACAGCGTATCAGATCATATCGATCCGTCGCCAAGCCGTCGGTATCCGTCGGTACTTAACGACGGATTTGCGACGGTCTTATGACGGACTATCCGTCGATCAGGTTCTGGAAATGCTTGGCATTTCCAGCACCATGGCGACGGAATAGTCGTCGCGGACACGTCGCTACCGCGATGCCACAGCGACGGATTGCTGACTGATTATCCGTCGCCATGGTTCTGGAAATGTTATGCATTTCTAGAACCATGGCGACGGATAACCAGCCGCTAATCCGTCGCTGTATTTAGCGACGGATTAGCGGCTGGTTATCCGTCGCCCTGGCGACGGCTATTCCGTCGTTGTTCCGTCGAAGCTTGTACCACCAGAACGTTGCCGACGGATGATCCGTCGCTAAACCGTCGCTGACTGCAAACAGTTTAAAACTCCAGGTAGCGACGGCTTATCCGTCGAAACCCCGTCGGCAACTGGGAATATCCGTCGCTAAACGGTCACTAGTCCGTCGCTAACTGGATTTTTTGGGGAAAAAATTTGGCAGCACTTTTCCTGTTCACAAATATATGCATAAACCAAACCAATATATAATGCACACCAATTATCCAACAATCACACAGACCAAATATATAATGCACACCAATTATCCAAGAATCACATAGACCAAATATGCACATACGACCAATTATCCAAGAATCACAGACCAAACCAAATTAATAGAAAATAAATATCAATTATCCTAAAGAGTAACATAATATCCGGTGCTATAAGCCGATTATAGCACAATTAGTTCAAAGCTCTCACAAATAATCCAAATTTTCTTAATACAACATTTTAAGGAGGAGGTCGATTGTCCGTTCCCGTATTCGACCGACGCATATACTCCTCCACAAGGTACGGAGGCAAGGCGTCGTAGACATTGCTCGGAAGTCGGCGAAGCTGCTCTGCGGACATGAGATCCAGGAGTACCGTCACAGCCGTAGGCGGTAGCACAGGGGCTTCAGGGTTGAAAGAAAGGTGGCCCACGGAAGACGGACCGACACCTGCAGTCGACGGACCAGTAGAAGACGGACGAGCACCATCAGCAGACGTACCGGCAGCAGCAGACGCCCCGGCCGCAGCAGACGCAGGCGAAAAGTGCGTGGCAAATTGCTCCCGCAAGGACGACACCGCCTCGTGCAGCTGCGTAAGCTGCGACCTAACATCACCGTCTGCCTGGGCCACGGGAGGAGGCGGTGTCGGTGGAAATCTCTGCGTCGCCATATGCAATGGCCCTAGGGAGCCGACTCCGTACAGGTACCCTTTCTTAAAGCCGCCGACGGTATCTACGAACAAGTCGTTCCGAGCGGCCAAAGAAGAGGGCGTCCGGAAGGGCGTCGTTTCACCAACATCCTCGGTGTCAGTTAACTGAGCTCGACTAAGGGCCTCACGATACGCAGCCTATCAAATGAATGTGTTTATATTATAAGATTTACCTAAGTTGTAATCTAAATCCTATGTTTCACTAAGTTAAGTGTGAATCCTAAGTTTACCTAAGTTATAGTCCGAATACTTTTAATTCTAACGTTAATCTCATAATCATAAGTACTTCCATCAGTCTCCTTCGCCCTCTCGTCGACGAAGCTCCCGTCCTTCCGTCTTTTGTGCGTATGCTGGAAGACGTCGTGCATGGTGACCGATTCTGGCGCCCTTCCCTCCTTCACCGCCCGTTGGGCCTGCATACGAAATTTGCGTAGAAAATAATTAACTCTTTTAATTAATAATACCTAATTCGATAGTGAAATAAATTTATGGTTGCTCACCAGATCTGCAAGTGTCGCTGCGTGAGATCTTGATCCCCCCGTATGAAGGCCCGCGGCAGATCGGTTTACCTTCGCCTTCTCCGATTTCTCCTTGTATGCAGGGTTATCCATCATGCCTAAGATGTCCTCATAATAGTCCTGCCGGATCCAATTCAGTCTCGTATGCCCCATCTTTAGGTCATGAATCATATCCCGTATCTTCTTCGAGCATGCGCTTCGGTAGGTCCTGCGGATCCCCTCCTCGCGATGGGGGGGCCACCAGTACGTTCTCTAACACAGAAAATCAATTATCACGTAATTTACAAAATGGTTGATTAAAGAATCACATAGACTTAAACAAAAAAATATAGATATATACCCTCAACTCGTCGAGCCAGACGTACTGCTCGATTGGGGGCACCGACGTAAAGTTGAGGTAAGGACCGTGGAAGTTAGCCCTGATAATTTCTCCAAGGGCCCTGCCAACATTAAACGGAAAAAACCTACAAAGAAGAAACGACTGGATTATTAACTTGAATAAATGAAAGAAATTTAATAAATTAACTTAAATTTACTTAAGAGGTCCCCGCGGGCCATAGCTCTCGTCGGAACTCGCCTCTCGGCCTCTCTGGTGCCGTCGGAGGATCCGCGGGTCCGCGTATGTACTCCCCAGTAACCGGATGGAACTGAGTATGGGGGTACTCCGGGGCCCACTATGCAGTAACTGGGGCATCCCCTGGTGGATCCGCTGCTGGTGGTTCCGATAGCGGATCAGATCCGCTAGCAGATCCGGACTGATGCCTCGATGAAGTGGTCGATCGAGGGCGGGATGCGTCTGTGCCCGGGGTACTCTCCGGGTCGGGCTCGCTCGATGGGGTCACATCCCGGGAACTCTGAATGCGACCACGACCACCAGCACCAGTACGACCACGACCCGCACCACCACCACCACCACCACGACCAGCACCACGACCACGGCCAGCCATCATGACCTGTAAATATAACACATAAGCATAATTAACAATATGAAAGTGTAAATGGATATAAAAAACTAAACTAAAATATACATACCACCAGTAGGGAGACGAGTGCCGCCGCGACGAAAGAGACTAGGAGTGCCATCTGCAATAAGTAAATAATCGAATGAAAAAACATGAATTCACGTAATTGCTTTTATGAGGTCAAACTTAATTCACGTAATTGGAAGTGTTTTTACTATACAACAATATTTAACCTAATCATCGTCTTCGTTCTCATCCTCGGCCTCGTCTTCATCATCATCCTCCTCATCCTCATCCTCATCCTTATCTTCATCGTCGATTTCATCTGTATCCTCATCCCCATCAAATTCTTCTTTTTCTTCTTCTTCTTCTTCTTCTTCTTCTTCTTCTGCCTCAAAATTTGGGACAAGATGCCTCTTTCTCCCCTGGTTGACAGCTAAGTCTTGTGTATCAACCTCTTCCTCCCCTCTATTTTCCTCAACAATATCTTCAACATCCATTGTATCTGAGTGTTGTCCCAAGTATTGGGACTTTTCGATCTGGTCCTCTTGGTCTGCTGGGTCTCCAACGTTGAATGTATTTCTAGATTTAATCTTGCATACTGTCCACCAGTCAAATCGATCTCTACGACGCCTTGGGTAGCTTGTATAGTAGACTTGAACAGCCTGATTTGCTATTGCAAATGTATCGGACCCTCTATACCTCCTGCGATGATTTATATCGACGAATCCAAATTGTTTATCGATTCTCCAACCGATATTTGGTATCGTATCGAACCACTCACATTTGAATATCACAATATGTATATCATATGGGCCAGTATATTGTAAATCTACAATATCCGAAGCACTCCATAATAGTCAAAGTCCGGCTCGTCGTCATAGACGGTGCCTCTTATGCAAACACCGAAATCCTTGGTATTGATGCCCTCATTGATAAATTCGACATTTATAGCATTCTGAGTTGACTTAAACCTGAAGCCATTAACGACATAGCCTGGCCAAGTCTTTATTTGCTTCTTCGGTCCCAGTGCCAGATAACGAACACTCTCATGAGTGAGTGTTGTTTCAGGCAATAAAACCTGTAAACAAATATTTATAATTTAAATGTTTCAGATTATATATTAATAATCTCAATTATAATCACAGTTACTTACGTATTTGTGAAACCATGACGGAAATGTACAATCAACCTCTCTTTGAAGTCCCTCATCGGTAATATCGGGTCTCCTCATTTTGATTTCATCTCTAAATACACTATTAGAGAAAATAAGAATATATAAGTGTAGTCACTTACTTCATCAAATTCGAGATTATAACGATATTTAGTGTACTGACTTACTTCTCCAAATCTCTCACTTCTTGTATGTCACAGTTTAACAAGACATATCGGTGAGCGGCATCATACTCGTCGTCTGTCAACCATCGTCTTTTACTAGCCCCAACAGGCTTGCCCCTTACATTGAATATTCCTCCATCCTCAACGTCCTCGTCATTCCTTTGAGGTCTATTTCGATTTGTTTTAACATGAGTATCGAAATAAATGGAGCAGAAGTTTGAAACCTCTTCGATAAGATATGCTTCGCATATCGAAGCCTCTATATGAGCTTTGTTGCCAACTTTCTTCTTTAGATGGTGTAGGTATCTAGAGAGACAAATTATCTTGAGAATTAAGAAAGAATTTTAAAATAAATAGAAATTCAGCTTAAATTATATCGATATTTATGTACCTTTCAAATAAGTACATCTATCGATAATGAACAGATGCACCGACACGGGCTTCGTATGCTAGATGAATCGGTAGATGTTCCATGCTGTCGAAGAAGCCAGGAGGAAATATTTTCTCCAACTTGCAAATTGTTAAGATAATCTTCTCCTCAAGTTCAACCATGTGTTGCACAGTCAACTTAGTTGAACAAATATCCCTAAAAAATATTGATAGTTCGGCCAACGGAACCCATACAGCAGAAGGCAACAACTCTTTCAAAGCAATGGGCAGTAATCTTTCCATAAACACGTGGCAGTCATGACTCTTCATTCCCGTTAGCTTGCGTTCATTGAGGTCAACGCATCTAGACAAATTCGACACATAGCCGTCGGGAAATCTTAAAGTAGATACCCACTTGCAGATTATTAATCTATCTTCTTTGCTCAATGTGTATTGTGCTATCGGCTTACTTAATTGTCCAGCAGCTCCCCTTTGTATCAAGTTCAGATAAGGATGCTTGCATATCTCGGCAATGTCTTGTCTTGCTTTTGGATTGTCCTTCGTCTTTCCTTTAATGTCCATGACGGTATTGAAGACATTATCGAACACATTCTTTTCGATATGCATAACATCAAGATTATGCCTTATAAGATTATCTTTCCAATAAGGCAAGTCCCAGAAGATACTCCGTTTGGTCCAGTTATGGGTTTGTCCGAACCCATCGACACGATTGTTCGATGGATCTTCCATTACAGTGGAAAAATCCTTTACATCTTCCCAAATATCGTATCCCGACAATCTGGCAGGCGGATGAGAAAATTCTTGTTTTCCAGCTCTGAATGCGTCCTTGTTCTTTCTCCAAGGATGACTCGCGGGCAGAAATTGACGATGACAATCAAAGAAAGAAGTTTTTCCTCCATGCTTAAGGCGGAACGCCTTACTATTTTGTATGCATATCGGACAAGACAGGGTGCCGTGAGTACTCCATCCCGACAGCATACCGTATGCAGGAAAATTATTGATTGTCCACATCAGTGAAGCTCTCATCTGAAAGTTCTATTTTCGGGAAATATCATACGTCGTGACGCCGATCTCCCACAGCTGTTTTAGCTCATCCACCAACGGCTGTAAATATATATCGATATTCTTCGTCGGATTTTTGGGACCCGGTATGATAGCTGTCAAGAACATATAAGGAGTTTTCATACACATCCATGGTGGCAGATTGTAAGGGGTCAGAATGACCGGCCAGCAGGAGTATTGAGATCCCGACTGCCCGAAAGGGGCGAATCCATCAGAACATAGCCCCATGCGTACATTTCTGGGCTCTGCAGCAAAATCCGGATGGCGAAAATCGAAATATTTCCACGCCTCTCCATCCGAAGGATGTGACAATTCTCCATCGTCCTTTGTGCGTTCTTCGTTGTGCCACGTCATGTGTTCTGCTGTATTCTGAGACATATACATCCTCTGCAAGCGCTTCGTGATCGACAAGTAATGCATATACTTGTAAGGACGTCGTTTTCTAGTTGACTTTCCTTTTTCCCTGACTTCCTTGTAACGATCCGCATTACAGAAGCGGCAACTTTCTACGTCCTCGTTCTCCTTATAGTACAACATGCATCCGTTGCGGCAACAATCTATCTTGTCGTACCCCAGTCCCAGTTGTCGGACCATCATCTTCGACTTGTAGAAGTTTTTTGGAAGCTCTTTTGATTCCTTCGGTAACACCTCCTTCATTAGTTGTGTAATCCGATCATAGCAAGTTTGTGGCAAGTTAAAATCGGACTTTATGTTCAACAACCGCATCGTCACTGACAGTACGGAATGTGGATCACAACCAGGATATAAAGAAGTTTCAGCATCCTGAAACATATCATAGAACTCCTTCGCCTCGGGATTAGGATCCTCCGGATCAAAATTAGGCCCTGTCGCGTCGTACACCATATCTCGTGCAAGGTTCTGCATGTCTCCATAATCAACGGAGCATTCGTCGTCATCGACGACAAAATCCGCTGCAGCATTATCATCAAAAGCATAAGTAGCAGCATTCGCAATCTGTCTTTCGGCATATAGTTCACCTTGCAATGACCACAGGCCGTAATCACGTACGAAATCCTTACGGGTCAAATGATCTCTTACACTCACCACTTCTTCGTAACGTCTATTGCGACAATTACGACATGGACACTTGATTTTGTTGCCGTCCATAAACTGAGCTTTGCTCATGGCATACTTAAGAAACACTTCCACGCCTGCCTGAAAATCGTCACTCACACCTATTCTGCTCTCGTGTTGTCGTTTGTACATTCATGTACGATCAACGAAATAACGATCCATCACAGATTAGATGTAAAAATCTGTATAGTAAGACAAACTAAACAGAATTAGTATATAATCATGTAACTGGTGGATCCGCTAGTATTCTAGCTCGAGAAGAGAAAAATATAAATACAGTTGTTACTAGTAGTTCGATACCGATACCGATACCGATAGTGCGATACCGATACCGATAGTTCGATACCGATACTGCGATACCGATACCGATACCGATAGTGCGATTCCGATACCGATACCGATAGTGCGATACCGATACCGATACCGATAGTGCGATACCGATACCGATACCGATAGTTCGATACCGATAGTTCGATACCGATAGCATGGTTTAAAGTATCGGCCGATACCGATCCGATACGGCCGATACCGATACGGTTTGGCATGTTCCGATCCGATACCGACCGATACCAAATATTGACCGATACCGACTATGGGGATCTTTGTTCCGGTCAATTCGGCAAAACCAATCGGTACGGGTGACTACTATTTCATATAATTTCAAAACTACTAAGAAATAACGCTGAAATACTTAAAATTATGCCTAAATGTATAAAATATATGTTTTTAAACGTAAATAATTTATTAATAATTGTTTGTTTTTCGATACCAATAGTCACACTAGCGTTAATTACCTATAATTCCTACCATGTCTACAATCACACATTACACCCCAAGCCGTCCTGCATGCTAATTATAATAGGCACATATATATATGTATATCACAGTTAGATGTATAGACCATGAACCCAAACACTGACTTACGCAGATGAAGAACTCGCACTGTCCTTGACACAGTGAACATATACACCATGAACCCAAACGCCATATTCACATTTACTAATCCAAACACCACCAAACTAATAGATAACACCCAATATGGATAACACATTATTTAGCCAATATATAAATTAGATGAATTTGATAAGAAAAGCCCCCCGTCGCCCCCGACCAAAGCCCGCCGCCCCAAGCCCGCCGCACAGCCCCCGACGCCCCCGCCCCAAGCTCGTCACCCAGCCCCCGACGCCCCTGCCCCAAGCCAGCCGTCCAGCCCCCGACGCCCCCGCCCCAAGCCAGCCGCCCAGCCCCCGACGCCCCCGCCCCAAGCCCGAATGTCCCCAAGCCCGCCGCCCCCGCCCCAAGCCAGCCGCCCAGCCCCCGACGCCCCCCGCCCCAAGCCAGCCACCCAGCCCCCGACGCCCCCGCCCTAACCCCGAATGTCCCCAAGCCCGCCGCCCCCGCTGCCCCTACGTCGACACCGCGACACAGAGAGAGAGAGAGAGAGGAGATTACCTTCGGGAGAGAGAGATGAGAGGACGCCGTCGTCGTTCACGAAGCCGTGCGAGAGAGAGAGAGAGACAGAGACAGAGACAGAGAGAGAGAGAGAGAGAGAGAGAGAGAGGAGAGAGATTGAATTTGGGGGGAATGCCAAAAGTTCCCCCCGCCTTTTCATTTAAGTCTGGAACGCTCATTTAGCGACGGAATCGCGACTACGAAACATCCGTCGCCAGGTAGTCGCTATTATTGATTATCCGACTGAATATCTGTCGCTACGTAGTCGAAGATATGTCCCGCCAATTATATACACAATTCCCGCCAAATAAACGACTACGTGGCGACGACCGAAGATCCGTCGCTATAACACCGACACACTAGCGACGGATGTGCGACCTTTCCTGCCCCTAAAATTAAAATAAAAAATGGCAAATGTTTGTGGTCGGTAATCAGTCGCTGAGCGGCCACGAAGCCGTCGCTAATACCGACGGAATAATTCCGTCGCTAAACCTCCGTCGCTAAATGAGCGTATTTTGGTAGTGGTTGTAACCTGGCTCCCGGAACAGTTATGTGTCTTCTCTTCATTTATTGTGTTATTGCTCCCCATGCCATGTTTGTCATGTTTTACCTTACTTCAACAGCATGATTATTTATACTGGCCTTAACAATAAAGATTAGGGGTCCAGTTCTGTTCAGGCGAAGGGTTACAACCCCAGTCCTTATTTGGTTTAAGGGTTGTAACCTGGCTCCCGAAGAAGTTCTGTGTCTTCTCTTCGATTATTATCTTATTTCATCCTATGCCAAGCTCATCATGTTTTACTTTACCAACAAGTAGTTGAGACGGGTTTCTATTCAGGTGAAGGGTTCCAACTCCGGTCCTTGTTTGGTTTAAGGGTTGTGACCTGGCTACTTGAATGGTTTTCTCATACTCAATTTACTGTTGTTATCTTTATTATTATCAGTTTCGTTTATAATCATCTTTAATATTCTATTGTGATATGCTGGTTTTAGTTCCTAAGTGAAGCCTCCTTTGTGGCACTTGCTCTTTCTGGGGTCTGACCCAGCTGATTTTGTATGGCCAGATATCGGAGCAGCACTAGAAGATCTACCTACCTTCCAGCCAGATGGTGACCATCGGACGTAACCCTAGCAACGAGTGGATTTTTTTTTGTCCTCCCACTTTATTGTAAAATTATTCTTTTGAGACGTTTAGCCGGCGAGCACGTGTTAGCTCGTATTGCACCTTTATTTACTGTCTTCCTACGGGCTGTAACATGATTGACAAATCCTAGGGTTGATCATGTATGACTGAAACTCTTGCAAGTCTTGACATTTTATACGACTAGCTTCATGATCATCCGAATATGTAATGTATGGGACGTCTTACTATTGTATATTTGGTGCTCTGACATCTTGTGACTATTATTGCTTGCTTGAGATTGAGACAATAGGCTTGTTCATGACCATAGGTGACTGATGGATTGTAGTTAAACCCTCATGTATCTAGACAGCCGTGACCGTATAGCGAGGTGGACTGCACTTCATATACGTAGCTGGCTATGTACGCCCCCGTTCTCCAGTATTCTGGTTCTGGGGCGTTACACATACCCTGTCCCATCGGTCTGTCACATCAGTTTGTGCACAGACTTATTTGACAACGCTATACCTATATGCGACACATGCAATCTGCAACAATATGCTCTGACAACAATATGTCTGTGATATGCGCATGCAATCGCAAAGTCCACAGAGACCTATGCGTCGAGTGCTTATGCGCAGAGAGCCATACGTGCAGATGGCCTCGCGCATACAACCTTACAGACGATGGTTTGCGTAGGCAGTCATGCGCATAATGCCGTGCACATAAGACGTCGCGAATAATAAGACATGTGCATAATGTTGCATGTTCATCTAGTCCAAAGTCCGCACTTAAGCAAGTGACAAAACAATATTATTTTCATGGAGTCTTGATCCTTGCCCTCTTGGAGAATTTTCTCACAAACCACATGGGCTACCACACCCTAATTACGTGCACAAGGCAATATAAAGATGAAGGATTATATTGAGATGTACACTTGAAATTCGAGTGTCCCACCAAAGAACCCCCAAATTTTTTCTCTCTGCTACTACAATTCAAGGAAGAGTTCAATGTGGAAGAATTTTAACACTTATACTGAAGTTCATGCTGGAAGGATAGGTTATGAGTTATAATAAGTAATGGTATATTTTAGCAAATACCTCCATTACAAATATGAAAACTATCATATATTCTCACTTTTTTAGAACAATAGCAAATGCTCCCATTCTTTTGTATGTAACATTTAAAAATTTAAAAAATACCCCCACTATTTTAACCTAAATTTTGATTATTTTACACATAATAGGGACATTTGCTAGTTTTTAAAATAAGTGAGGATAAATGTTAGTTTTCATATTTGTAATAGGAACATTTGCTAAAATATCCCTATAATTAGTAATGCTTTGATTTGTATGTATCTTCCCTCCCTATAATTAGTAATGCTTTGATTTGTATATATCTTCTCTCCTTCACAGTAACATCACATTTTGTGCATCAAATTAGAGAAATGGAGTAACAAACCATTAAGCAACTTAACTCCACCAAACATATTTTAGTACAAGAGAGACTGATCACTCAGAGAGAAGTAACCTCCTCTGATCTTATTGCACTCTTCTCTTCTAATCTCTATATTACATTGCTAAGATACATAGTCCCAACACTAATTTATTCTCACTAGTTACGTAGCTTTAGCCTCCCTTTTTCCTCAGACAAGAAAACCTGCATACAAAAAAACGAAATGATTATCTACCAAATACCAAAAAAAAAAAAAATCTTTTTGATAATGGAAGCGATAAATGGCCCGCAGTTTCTGTCCGCGGACGTGATCGCGGGTAAGGGCGGAACGGGAAATTTGAGCTGGGGTAGGTTAGAGTGGATTAGGATGGACTAGATATAGCTTGACTCACAAAAATTTATAAAAATAAAAATTTTATACTAAAAAAATCAAAAAAAATTTGGGGTGGTCTTGAGCCCACCCCAGCCTGTCACATGGGTCCGCCCATGACCGCGGGCCTCCGTGGCCGAACCTCATTCGTTCCTCATATTTGCATGCGGAGACTTGCTAATGGGAGGCTGCCACGTGGACTGTGGATCAAAATTGCGATCCATTTTTTCCTTTTTTCTTACATGGTTGAAAGTCGACAGTGCACATGGCGGGGAGCTGCATGGCCATGTTGCGGTCGATGCCGGTGAGCGGAGGCCTGTTGAGGAGCGCGCAGAGGCAGGGCTGCCCGAGGGCCCTGACGGCGCCGCAGCAGGCGTCGCTCGGCGGGGCCGGGCTGAACGGCACGACCGCGGGCCTGCACGGCATCAGCTGCACCAGGGCCGAGAAGAAGGTGGTCGGGCACGGCTGCTGGCCCGACACGGGCTGGCCTAGGCCCGCCCCTGCGGCCCACGCCAGAACCATTAGCCAGGCCCATAGTGCAACGGCCTTCATTCTGCAGTCACAAGAAAGTAATTATGTATTATAAGTAGGTGATGCTGTATATGTGTATATGGGGACTTTGAATTAAATTAGCAAAGGTTGTATATATAGAGTTAGAGAGGGATGATGAGGATCATGGGGATCTCATGTGTATGTGTTCTGGTGACTGAGGTGTTTGGCATGAGTAGACCTGCAGGCATTGATCTCATGCATAGGGCTTGGTCAGTATGAGTTTGGTAGTAGCCCTATCAAGCATCCAGAAATATAAACTGGGTTGGGGATCAGGGCCGGCCCGAGCTCACGAGGGTCCGAGACAAACTTTCAAAATGAGATTTCCATACATAATGTAAAAAATATAGCAGAAGAGTAAATTAAAAGAAATATCATCACGTCCGAGCTCTATAGTCTAGTGGTATTAGAGCGGACACCCAGAGGAACCAGCAAGGTTCGAGTCCTCTAATCGTGTGCGTGCGTGGGATTTCAAAAAAAAAAAACAAAACAAAAATATCATCACGAATTGAGCTAAAAAACATATATATGCAAGCGTAACGTAGTAACCACTACACCATAAATATTTATGTTAAATAGGGCCCATGAAACATACTAGGTCTATTTTAGATACAAAAATATTAATATATTTATATTTAAACTAATTTTTTGGCTCCGGATCCGCGGGTCCTGGTGGTCGTCCCCCCCCCCCCCCCCCCCCCCCCCCCCCCCCCCCCCCGGCTACCCTGGTTTTAGAGCATTTCTGCTTGAAATATTTGAGTCCTAGGGATGCAACTTGGGCGGGCTAAACCCGAGTCCGATCGGATAAACCCGTTAATGGGTTGGGTTAGGGTTAAAGATACTCGGATTTGGGCTCGGATTTGGGTTCAAATATTTGAACCCGATCATAAATCGAGTTGGGCTCGGATTCATGTGTCGGGTTACCCGAAGAACCCGAAACACGACTTATATATATATATATATATATATATATATATATATATATATATATATATATATATATATATATATATATATATATATATATATATATTGTCATACTTTTTAAATAAAAAGTTTAAATCCTAAATTTTTTCACCCAAACTCTTCAACTCCTTATCGTAAATCTTATTTCAGTTTGTATTTTATAATCATCAAGACTTGATTGCTATTTGACTATGTGTTTAATATTACTTTTGTTTAAAATTATTTCAATTAGTATATTATAGCCCGAGTTTAGTATATTAGAGTCCGATAAACTCGATGTATCCGACCCAACCCAAGTTCAATCCGAGCCAAACCCGATCCTCCGGATTTGGTCTTGGACTTCATATGTTGAACCCGAGGTCGGACCGGACTCGGGCTCTGGCAAGACTTATGATTCATCGGGTTGGACTCGAGTTGACCTGAAGTCCGACCCAACCCGTCCGAGTTGCACCCCTATATTTGACACCTGATCTTATTGAAATGAGAGGAAGAAAGAAGAGGGTCATAAGAACATAAAATTTCTACTAAAGGAATCCACCTAAAGGTAAAATAAAAGGAAAAACCCTATCTTCAAGAACAATAATTTTATTTCATTGACTAAGTTGTCGTGATAAATGGTTGCAATTATAAAACTTTAGATCAATGCATATAAGTTATGCAACTCTTCTAATCCCTAGAATAATTAAATGACAAGTAACCATTGCACATAATTATTCAAAATTAACTCTAATGGAAGTTTCATAACACCAATTAGTAATGCTCCAAATGAATATGAATCAACCAATTTGTGTGATTCGGAAGTTTTTCAATATCAGCTTCCCGCTCTAACTCTAATGGAAGAGTAGTGCACAATAATCAGTGGCAGATCCAGGATTAAAATCCACTGGGGGGCACAGACATAAGAGAGTTCGGAAATAACTTTCCCCAAAAAAAGAAAAAAATAATGTTATTTTATATTAATATATTACTATTTTTATACAATAAAATATTGCATCTCACAATTGTTCTCTACGAACTTTCAAAATATTTAACTACAATATCATTTGTAAAAAACTTTGTTGAAACAATAAGAAAGCTTAGTTGGAGCCTAAAAATAACAATTTTATTTTATTTTATTTCTCTTTTTATTTCCTTTTAATTCTTAGTATTAGTTTTTTTTCCTCTTTAAAATAAAATTATTCTATTTTAAAGAGACTGCAAAGCTATCTATGGGCTGGCGCACAATGGGTTGTAGTTTTTAAAATATTATTCTCTCTGAATTTTTTAGACTCCAACTAAACTTTCTTATTATCTTCTCCTATTACATCAAATAAAGTAAATATTTAATTAAAAAAAAAGAAGAAAGAAAACTACTAGAATTTCAGTAGGTGCCTGTTTCATGCGAGACATGACAATCATCACATCTTAGGGGGCGTTTGGTACGCGGTATTTTTTTTTTATTCTCGGGAAAATATAAGATGAGAATCTATTACCACGTTTGTTTGGCTTATAAAAAATTTATTCCCGGAAATTATAAATACCCGGGTAAATAGTTTACCCACAAAACATGGGAATTCTATCCCTGGAGAATAGGTGGGAATTTTTATTTTGCCCGAAAAAAAAAAATTTGCTAAATTTTTTTTCGTCTTTTTTGATCAATTTTGATTTAGTTTTGAACATTTTTTTTTTTTTTTGTCGTTTTTATCGTTTTTTTTGTCATTTTTTGTCGTTTTTACCAATTTTTTTTCGTTTTTACCCATTTTTGTCACTTTTTGATTTTTTTTTGTCGTTTTTATCATTTTTTTCAAATTTTTGTCGTTTTAAGCGATTTTTTGTCGTTTTTACCCATTTTTTGTCACTTTTTGATTATTTGTTGTCGTTTTAACCCAATTTGTCCTTTTTGTCATTTTTTGTCGTTTTTGTAACTTTTTTGTTGTTTTTACCAATTTGTAGTCGTTTTTAGTCGGTTTTAGTCGTTTTGTCGCTTTTTGGTCATTTTTACTGATTTTATGGCGTTTTTTTGTCATTTTTGTTGCTTTTACCGATTTTTTTTCGTTTGTCGCTTTTTGGTTATTGTTTGTCGTTTTAACCGATTTTTATTGTTTTTAACAGATTTTTTTTCGTTTTTAACCGATTTTTTGTCATTCTTTGTCGTTTTAACCGATTTTTTGTTGTTCTTTGTCATTTTTGCCGCATTTTAGTTTTTTTGTCGTTTTTACCGATTTTATGTCGTTTTTGTCGTATTTTGGTTATTTTTGTCGTTTTTACCCTTTTTATTTTTATTTTTTGTCATTTATACATCTTTTGTCGTTTTTCATCGTTTTTGTCGTTTTTTTTATTTTGTCGTTTTTACCATTTTTTTTTCGTTTTTACCTATTTTTTGTCGTTTTTACCTTTTTTTTTTATATTTGTTCATTTTTTTTCGTTATTATTATTTTTTATTTTTTTCCCAGAAATATTTATATTGTCACCAAACATGGGAATGTAATTTTCCAGGAAATTTAATTCCTTGGAATTTGATTCCCAGAAATATAGAATTTCCGACTATATAGTATTCCGCATACCAAACGCCCCCTTAAAGTCTTTAAGCGCTCCAGACATACTTGGAGTAGTTGCACTTAGCTTCTTAAAAGAATATTATAATAGACCTTAAACTGCTTCAAAGCGTTATATTTATACTTTCTTTCAAGATTTTATAACTTTTTACTATATATTAATTAAGCGTGATAATTATAATTTTAAAAGTGTAATATCAGTGCATTTTTCTTGTAATGTTTTGAACGACTCAAGAAGTCGCAATATGTCGCTGTCTGCGATGGATTACGACTAATAGCGACAATAACTAGGTATCTTGAAAAGATGGTTGCTATGAGTTGTTGAACGTTGCTAATTTTTATTTTATTTTTTTCGACGTGTGCGATTTTTAGCGACATCTGACTTAGATGTCGCTAAAAAATTTCATACATCCAATCTTTTTTGACTTTCCGTCATTCATTCTAAATGTACCCAAATCCCAAATTTCTGTCCCAAACCCGCAGCCCTCCCTCCGGTGACCGTCCTCTTCCCGCAGCCCTCAAGTGCCTCCTCCCGCGACCCCCTTCTCCGACACAGCTCTAGCTCCAGCTCCACTCCTGCCCCCCACTGCCGCCGACCTCCCTCCTCGGACGCTAACTCAGATGCACATACATTGACATAGAGACACACATGCATGCACATACACCCTGACACAGATACACACACATACACCCTGACACAGATACACACTAATTTTTGCCCTGACACTGACTCAGACACACACTGATTATTGATGTTGTAAAACTTATACACTAGCTAGTAAACAAAAGAGAGAAATTGACATATTATATACAATAATGCTAAGTCAAATATCATTTATATATGTCTGGACGTTCTTGTGCTTAGCTACTACTATATATATATATATATATATATATATATATATATATATATATATATATATATATATATATATATATATATATATATACACTAGCTAGTAAACAAAAGAGAGAAATTGACCTATTATATACAATAATGCTAAGTCAAATACCATTTATTTATGTCTGGACTTTCTTGTGCTTAGCTACTACTATCTTGTGCTTAGCTACTATTATATATATATATATATATATGTGTGTGTGTGTGTCTGGATTCCCTCTTGGTCCTATTTTAAGCCAATCTGGCCGGCCTCTACTCTATTACCATTTGAGAGGAGGTCAAAAGAAGAGGGTGACACTTTGGGTAGTTTTCAAAATATTTTCGAATTTTTTTAAGGCTCCAACTAAGTTTTCTTATTATATTCTTCTATTACATCAAGTAAAGTAAATATTTTACTAAAAAAAAGAAAAAGAAAACCACTAGAATTTCACTGGGGCCTAGTCCCCCACTGGATTCCATGTGGATCCGCCCAGGGCCGGTCCTGGGGTAAGCCAGACAAGCCAACGGGCTTGGGCAACCCCCCTGGTGAGGGCAACCCCCCTTCTCTATCCCACCCCTAAGTCCCCACCTCTCCGCTAATAAAGCCTATGCGGTCCACCCCAACTTCTCTTTGTTAGTTGAACTAGTAATCCACCAGACCCATATTTTGAGTTTCTATTAAAAATGACTCGAGTAGTTCAAGGAGAGGAATTCGGAATCTGACATCCATGATGTCACTAGAACATGTCAATTTTTTGACATCTTCTTTATGAGTATAACAACAAATGTAGCTCCGACTAGGACAGCCCAACCCTCTGGGCTGGCCCTGGATCTGCCCATGACAATAATACACAACCACTGATATTTGTCGTGTGACGAAAGTTTATTGGAGAAAATAGTAGAGAATGGAGTCTCACTAACAGTCGTAGCCTAATAAAAAAATGTTCTCTCAAATCTTCACCTAAAATGAGAATTTGATGTGAACGAATTGAAATCTAATGGTAAACCTCTTCTTTTGGATAAACTGGTAAAATTTTCCAATTAGCCATTTGTATTTACTCTACACCATCAAAATTAAAATAGAAGTTTGTGGATCATAATTTTCTAATCATCATCCATACGAACCTCGCTAATTTTCTAATCATCATCATAATTTTCTAATCATCATCACATTATAATAGGCCTTACGACTAATAGCGACAACAACTAGGTATTTTGAAAAGATGGTTGTGATGAGTTGTTGAACATCGCTAATTTTTATTTTATTTTTTTGACGTGTACGATTTTTAGCGACGTCTGACTTAGATGTCGCTAAAAAATTTCATACATCCAATCTTTTTTTGACTTTCCGTCATTCATTCTAAATGTACCAAAATCCCAAATTTCTGCCCCAAACCCGCGGCCCTCCCTCCGATGACCGTCCTCTTCCCGCAGCCCTCAAGCGCCTCCTCCCGCGACCCCCTCCTCCGACACAGCTCTAGCTCCAGCTCCACTCCTGCCCCCCCACCGCCGCCGACCCCCTCCTCGGACCCTAACTCAGACGCAGACACATTGACATAGAGACACATGCGCGCACACACAAACTGACACAGACACTGAGTTTTGCACTGACACGGACACAAACTGATTATTGATGTTGTAAAACTTATACACTAGCTAGTAAACAAAAGAGAGAAATTGGCCTATTATATACAATAATGTTAAGTCTACTACCATTTATATATGTCTGGACTTTCTTGTACTTAGCTACTACTATGTTATATATATATATATATATATATATATATATATATTTCCCTCTTGGTCCTATATTAAGCCAATCTGGCCGGCCTCTACTCTATTACCATTTGAGAGGAGGTCAAAAGAAGAGGGTGACACTTTGGGTACGTACCACCACATACATACAAACTCATCAATATTCATCTATATATATATAATCTGGCTGGCTCATATGGCACTGGAGAGGCTACGAAAAGGAAAGATATAGACGTAATCGAAATTCTCTGTCTGTAGAGTACTGGCTAAAGCATTATTATTCGGTGGCGCAAACTATAGTAATTTTGTTTTTTGAGATGTCAATATGTTTCCGTGGCTCGATCCACTCATCTTCCGTCATTCAGTCATAATTTTATTAGGGGTGCAACTCGGATGTGCTAAATTCGAGTCCGATCGGATAAACCCATTATGAGTTGGATTTGGGTTGAAGATACTTCCGCTCGGGTTAGGATCCGGATTAAAATATTTGAACCCAAAATCATAAATCGGATTAGGATCCGATTCATGTGTCAGGTTACCCAAAGAACCCGAAATCCGACATACATATAATATACATATATTTTTATATATACACACTTTCATACTTTTTTAAATAAAAATTTAAATCCTATAAATTTCTCCACCCAAACATCTCAACTTCTTACCCTAAATCACATTTTAGTATTTGGTAATAACTGAGACATGATTGCTATTTAATTATGTGTTTAATATTAATCTTGTTTAAAATTATTTCAAGTATCATATTAGAGACCGATAAATTCGATGGACCCTATCGAGAAACTTGGACACTTTTCTTTTCCTCTGGTTCGGTCTTGGACTTCATATGTTGAACCCGAGGTCGGGAGGAACTTGGACTCGGACTAGGCTTATGATTCATCGGGTTGGATTCGGATTGAGCTCAAACGCGACCCAATCCGTACGACTTGCACCCCTAGGTCTTATATCCCTTCTCGATAACCATAAGAATAACTCGAGTTCCTATACTAATATCTATCAATCTATATATATATGTCATGTTAGTCCATGGTCTGGAAGTAGAGCATATTTTGATCGATGAATTATATGGGCATAGGCATCGGAGACATGTTGAAGTCCTACGGAATCCTCTGCCTCCTTTGGGTCCTGACCCACATTCTCCTCCGTGTCGTCCTCAATCGCCGCGGCCGCGGCAGCCGCGGACGCCTCCGGCTTCCCCCGGGCCCGTTCGGGCTCCCGATACTCGGTCACCTCCACCTCATGACTCCCATCCCCCACCAGGCCCTCCACAAGCTGTCCCTCCGCCACGGCCCCCTCATGTCCATACGGCTGGGCTCCGTCCCCTGCGTCGTGGCCTCCACCGCCGAGGCGGCCAGAGAGTTCCTCAAGACCCACGAGCTCTCCTTCGCCGACCGCCCGGATTCTAAGGCCGTGGCCTACCTCACCTACGGCTCCAAGGACTTCTCCTTCGCCCCCTACGGCCCTTACTGGAGGTTAATTAGTTTCTAATTGAGTAAATACTATTCGTACTTCCAAATTATTATTCCTTATGTGACAACAAACGTGATATCTGATATGTAAGCTGACATGACAAATTTTTAACTAAAAAAATTAATTATCCAATTTTTTTAATATTAGTGTTAATGTTACTGTTAATATTAATTGTAACTTAAATGTTAATGTTAATATTAAAATTTTAACGTTAATGTTAATGTTAACATTAATGTTAATTTTAATATTAATATTAATTTAAATGATAATTTTAGTTTAATATTAATTTTAAAATTTGTCTTGTCAAATGTCATGTCAGACGACATGTAACTTGCCACGAAAGGAGGAATTATTTGGAGGGACCAATAGCATTTTTTCTTTCTAATTACACAAAAACACACAGCTAGTACTGTCAACTACTTTTGGTGGATGAACTCCTCATATTATGAATGCATGCATTAATTTTACAATCTAATTAACTATGATCATCTCCTTAATTTGATTGGTTAATTATACTGATCTTCCTTATGTTTCATGAGTATAAAAAGGACTACCTCTATTCGAAAAATAATTATACTGACCATCCATCTCCTTTATAACTTTTATTAATTATAGGGGTGGTCAGTGTTATTAGTTTCTATAGAAAATAGAAACTATATGGAAGGTCCGTGTAATTAGTTTCAAAGCAGGAGTGGTCCTTATAATAAAAGGAGTAGTTAATACAATTAATCCTAATTTGATCAAGGTTCATGAAGAAGCTGTGCATGTCGGAATTGCTGGGCGGCCGCACCCTCGACCATCTCCGCCCCCTGCGCCGCGAAGAGATCGCGAGCACCCTGAGGACCTTCTCCGCGGCGTCGGAGGAGGGAAGGGCCGTGGACGTCGGCATGGAGCTCATGAAGATGACGAACAACGTAATCTGCAGGATGCTGATGGGCCGCAGGTGCTCGGAGAGCGAGGAGGAGGCGGAGGCGGTCCGGAGGCTCGTCACGGAGACGGTGGAGATCACGGGGAAGTTCAACTTCGCGGACTACATCGGCTTCTGCAGGAACCTGGATCTGCAAGGGTTCGACCGGAGGCTGGAGGAAGTGCACACGAGGTTCGACGAAATGACGGAGGGGATTCTCAGGGAGAAAGAAGAAGAGAGAACTAGCAGTTCCGGGAAGTCGAAAGTGAAGGATCTGCTTGATATAATGCTCGACATATCAGAGGATGTCACTGCAGAAATGAAGCTCACGAGAGAGAACATCAAAGCATTCATTCTGGTAACTATACAGGCTAAATTACAACTTAATACCCTCAACTATTCCGAACGTTCAACTTGATACCCTCAACTTTGACAGACATCAACTTGATACCCTCTCTCCAAACGATATTAACTGAGTCAGCAAATAACCAAAATACCCTTCCCATCCCTCTCTCTCGATCAGCCAGCCCCCCTCTTTCTCTGTCGTCGACAGCTGGAGGGGGGCCTGCACAGCCTCAAGCAGTCGCCGCCGCTGCAGTAGCAGCCGCAACGGCCGCCGTCGGCAGGACGCGTGCGGTATCAAGTTATAATTTAGTGTTGAAACTAACTGTTAGGATGATGGAAGGTAGTAAGTTGAAAATATTAGTTGAGAGAAAGTATTAAGTTAGCATCTATCAAAGTTTATGGTATAAGTTAAAAAAACTCGAATAGCTGAGACCTGAGAGGTATCAAGTTGTAAATGTATAAGTTGAAAAACTCGAATAATTGAAGGTATCAAGTTATAATTTAGCTATTATATAAGTGTTCACATAAATAGATACTTATTAATAGCTTCGTAACTAGTACTAGATTAATGTCCGAGTTCTCTAGCCTAGTGGTATTAGAACGGACATTCGGAGGGGCCTGCAAGGTTCGAGCCTCCCAATTGTGTGTGTGTGCGTGATTTCAAAAAAAAACTAGTACTAGATTAATTGACATGGTAATTTGACAGGATATATTTGCTGCCGGCACGGACACTTCCGCAGTCACCATCGAGTGGGCACTAGCGGAGCTGATCAACAACCCGACCGTCCTCCGGAAGGCCAGGGACGAGATCGACACGGTCGTCGGCAGGAACAGGGTGGTCGAGGAGTCGGACATACCGAACCTCCCGTACCTCCAAGCCGTCGTCAAGGAGACCCTGAGGATCCACCCGACGGGGCCGATGATCCCGCGGGAGTCGACCGAGGACTGCAGGGTCATGGGCTACGACATCCCGGCGCGGACGAGGCTCCTCGTCAACGTGTGGGCTCTCGGGAGGGACCCCAACTGCTGGAAGGAGCCGCTCGCGTTCCGACCGGAGAGGTTCGTCGGCGCCGCCGCAACGGACTTCAGGGGGCAGCACTTCCACTTCCTGCCGTTCGGGACGGGCCGGAGGATGTGCGTGGGGGCCTCGCTGGCCCTGCAGATCGTCCAGCCCATGCTCGCGGCGATGGTGCAGTGCTTCGAGTTCGAGGTCGGCGGGGACGGCACGGTGGGCATGGAGGAGGCGCCCGGGCTGACGCTGCCGAGGGCGCGTCCGCTGGAGTGTAGGATGGTGCCGCGCTTCCGTCCCTTGCCCGTTGCTTGATTGATTCGAGTGATGTGTGGCGCGCGCCAAGTGTTTGTGTTTGATTTCATCCATGCATGATCTTTGTTAGCAATCACCCAAATAAAATTCTATTATACGCAAATTTTTGCATATTTTTGCATGTTTTTCAGAAACGTATAATACTTGTTTACTTTTGAATGATTCGATAGAATCAGTATATAAATTTTAAGTATACAAAACGTGTTCCATATAAAATATTCGAGGGGTTATCATAAGTAACTATGTTTCTAAATCAACAAAGTTTATATCCCAAAATTTTGCGACCGTTGGTTATTTGGAAATATTGTCTTCCATTCAACTTTGATTAGGGTACACAAGAAAAATGTATACGTTTCTTTTCCGCAGTATGAATAAGTGACATATTTTTTATGCATTTATTCTTCGAAAGAACAATAAAAACGTCTTCAATATTTGTCAAAGTTTTGGTGCTCTGACATAGAAAATATGGTCTTGATTTCCTGGCCCTCAGCTAGGGACGTCTACATTTTAAATTTCCAAAAGTGACGTTCACGTACGATGGACGGAAATTTTTTTTTTCTTGATATTATTAAATAAATTAGATTTAAAATAGTTTAAATATAATTTTAAGTAAAAATTGTTATAATATGATTTTTAGAATTTTGTATATATATTTAGCTAATATCATGCAGTTAGTTTAAATATATTAAAATAATTAAAATTATATAGAAATTTAAATTAAATAGAATTCTAGAGTTTTGTAGGTGAATGTGAGGAATATAGACACGGTAGTGGCAGTTAGAACTATTTTTTTTTTATAATATTGACAATAAATATACGATTTAAATGGGTTATTCTTTGAGCTTGTTTGCAAGTTGCATTATAATAGTAGAGATATAAATTCTTGTCAACTACTTATAGATGACCCAAACAAAATTGCAACTATACATTTGCCATGTTAATCTGCTTCTTCTCTACGTCATGCTAACAGTTGAATTACAATCTTTAATCATGTAATCTTTAATAATGTGGTTGCTTTCTGTAACTAATTGATACTAGTAAAAGAAATTTAACAATGTAGTTCAATTTGGCATTTTGCAACAGCATCAATAAACAATAATTTAAATCATATTACAGGTAAACCAAACCATATGGTGAGTTAAATTTGGAGGTGGTATTCAGTGTAAAAGAGTTTGGAGATTTCGGGTTCATAAGGGCGTTTGTTACGCAGAATAGTAAAGAGAAATTGAGCGCACTGTCTCAACTTGCTGACCACTGGAGCAAAGAGGCTTTGACTACACTTACCTTGGATATAAAGGGGATAAAACTTCCTTTATGGGAGAACAAATGGTGTGGGAAGACCCCTCTTCAATCTCAATTTTCATCTTTACAAGAAAGCATGACGTTACTAACCACCTCCAATAAAAGCGACCTTAGAATAAAATGCTAAAAATTCTTGTTCTCGGTTACATTCCTAACACTATGTTGTAATCTCAATTATGATAGCCGATCCTTTAAGCTGTGTTTGATAGGAAGGATGAAAAAAATGGAAGGAGGAAAATCAGAAAGATTTATTTTCCATCCATATGAAAAAGAAAGGTTATTTCCTTCTTTTGTGTTTGATAAGATGGAAGCAAAATGGAAGTGATATATTTTCCTTTGTTTGGTATGGAAATAAAAATAAAAAGAAGGAAAATAAAAATATATAGTCTACCAATTATATCCTCAACTAACAACATTTATTTACCATTTGACTTTATTGAACTACTTTAAAATAATATAATTTCTATTGGATGTAATTGTAAATTAAGATGGTATGCACTTTTCCTTCCACTTTTCCTCCCACTTTTGTGATGATTAATTTTCTTAGATTATGAGGAAAAATCAATCCCTCCACTTTTCATTCCATCCACTTTTCTCCTCATGCCAAACAAGAGAAAATATTTCTTTCCTCACTTTTCCCTCGTATATTTTCTTTTCTCCCACTTTTTTCTCCTACCAAACACACCCTTAAGTATGCACAGCACATTAGGATGATCTTTACCAGAGAATATTCACAAAAGGAATGGTCTAGATACTTGTAACTCTCTTTCTTAAGCATATTCGGTTGGACATGGAGCCCTGTACCCAATCCCGCTTCCAGAATATGGTGAGTCGGATACATACAATATCCAAGCTACGTGCCTTTACGAATAATCTAGTATCCATAATCGCGGTTGTCGCCTATAAGTTCTACAAATTGAGTTACAAGCACGCAACTAACACAGTTCATAAAGATTAGAAGGGTTAAAACAATTAATTTACATATTTTTACATAAAACATAGAATAATTTGACAAAATGATCCATGGCTCGGTCCACCGGTGTTCATTCTTCGACCTCGTCCTCGGGCTCCTTCTGAAAATTCAGATTTTGTTGGTCAGCAAAGCCACACCCAAAGCATCGTAAGGCCCTAGGAAGGGGACGAAAACTATTGATTGGCTTTTACTGCTTATTATTATATTGTAGAGATTTCGTATAATGCGATCCAGTTTTCTAAAATTTGAATTTTATATGTGTATACTAATTTCGGATTTCGTAATTGGTTACTCCCCAAAAATTCTTAAAAATTTCAGCATAATCTTCTTTGTTTTTCGGCTCCGAAACAGTTTATATAACACCCAGAGCAACCCTCCGTAGAATTTTCTAGGTTTCTTTTTTTAAAAATCTCTTCGGTGGAACACGTAACACCGGACATACGCAGTTCATATTTATATAATGATTTTATATAAAAAATTGAATTTAAAGAGAATAATTTCTTACCTATAGCAATAATTTGTTTAGCAATTGGTATTGCTCCTTGATTCGCTCAACACAAATAAGTAAAACTAACAATTTCGTTAGGAAGCATAATTCATAGAAACAAATAAAATAACATTTTATAACTTGTCATTGTAAACGTAGTGCAAATTTCCAATCTCTAGGAATCTCAATTTGAAAATAATATTTCCTGCCCGTATAAAACGAGAAAAAGTTTTTTTTTTTTTTTTTTTTTTTGAAATCACACACACACACACACAATTGGGAGACTCGAACCTTGCCGGCCCCTCCGGATGTCCGCTCTAATACCACTAGGCTAGAGAGCTCGGACTAAAACGAGAAAAAGTTGAACATAACCATTGAAGAGCAAGGTTTTATTTGAAAGTTTTAGTCGTAAATATATTAGGATAGCTTTGAAAGTCGACAAATTTTAAAATAGGTCACATTTGGGAAAACGTATAAATAGTAGTCGGTGTTGTGACATAAAGGATCAACCTAAGATTGTACAAAACGTGAAAATAGAACCAATGAAAAACAAGTCTCTCTTCCAAAGTTCTAATCGTAAGTATACATAATTTTTTTTGGCTTAATTGTAGTTTGATACCCTCAACTATGTTGGAAAAGAAACGCGAAAACCTTTTCCCAAACCGGAGAGTACCTGCGAGAGGACCGAGCAATACAACGCACGAACCCAAAAACAATCACACAAAAACAATCCACGCAGACACAGAGAATTTTTGACGTGGAAACCCTTGCGGGAAAAAACCACGGGACGATCGGAGTCCAACCCTGAGAAGCCTCCACTAATGGAATAGAAGAATTACACCCTCTACAAACTCCTCCCGATCCAAATCGGATCCCCACAACACTCAGAGATAAGAACAATGATTACAAGGCTACGAAGAGCGAGAACGACGAGTAGAAATTACCCGAACACGATCTCCTTCGAACAGCGACCTTCAATCCTCCGTCTTCTTCTCCGAAGTTGTAATGGCACTCTTGCCTCCTTCCTCTCTCAAACTTGTGTTGTCCAATGCGTTGCACTCATACGATAATGAATTAGGGTTGAGAAAACTCAACTTAACTCCATAATCCCGCAACCAACCTGAACCGTTGGATTAGATCCAATGATAAAAACTCATCCTGAAATTCGCTTCAGCCCCCGACGACACAGAGTTCGGCCAGAACTCTGTGTGGGGCAACCAGCACCTACTGTCCAAACCCTGGAACGGCCAGACCGAGTTCGGCCAGAACTCGGCCTGGGACCGAGTTCGGCCCGAACTCGGATCCCCTGCTTCCAGCAGCTCCAGCAGCAGCAGCAGCAACGTCGCCTACTTCCCGAGCTTCTCCGACATCGGACGGCGCTCGTCGCACTCCGGGGTCTTCTCCACATAGGTTGGGAACCCTACCCACTCCAACAAATCTCCCCCTTCATAACTATGGGGAGGATGTCGTCATCCCGACGACCTGCCTGCAGTACTCAAACTTTCCCCTTGGTAGAATCTTCGTGAACATATCAGCTCCGTTGTCATCTGTATGCACCTTCTCAAGCTCCGCGTCCTTCTTCTCAACCACATCCCGTATCCAATGATAACGGGTCTCGATGTGCTTGGACCGGCTATGAAACGTCTGATTCTTCACAAGGTGGATCGCACTCTGACTGTCGCAAAGCAAAGTATACTGCTCTTGCTTCAGTCCCATTTCCTGCAGCAGCTTCTTCATCCACAACAGGTCCTTGCAAGCCTCCGTCGCCGCAATGTACTCTGCCTCTGTCGTCGACAAGGCAACACACTTCTGCAACCGCGACTGCCACGATACTGCTCCTCCCGCAAACATCATCACGTAGCCCGAAGTCGATCGCCTCGTGTCTATATCTCCAGCCATATCAGCGTCGGTATACCCAACCAGCTTCGGCTCGTCACCACCAAAGGAAAGTCTCCAACCAGCAGTGCCCTGAAGATAACGTAGAATCCACTTGACCGCACTCCAATGTACCCTTCCAGGATTTGAAAGATACCTGCTAACCGTACCAACTGCATGAGCAATATCTGGCCTCGTACACACCATAGCATACATCAGGCTTCCCACAGCTGAGGCATATGGAACTCGCTCCATAACTTCCTTTTTGTCCTCGGTAGATGGACACTGTTCCTCAGTGAGCTTAAAGTGAGCCGCGAGGGGGGAACTCACTTTCTTCGACCCGTCCATCCCGAAACGCTGAAGTACCCGGTGAATGTACTTCTTTTGGGACAAGTGTAGCAGCTTGGACTCTCTCTCTCGGCTGATCTCCATCCCAAGAATAGTCTTCGCTGCGCCCAAATCCTTCATAGAGAAGGCCGCGCCCAGTTGGCGCTTCAACTCCGCTATCCTAGTGGCATTCTGACCCACTAATAGCATATCATCAACATAGAGCAACAAAATGATGAAATCATCATCGGCAAAATACCTCACAAATGCACAATGGTCCGACGTCGTCCGTGCATAACCATGCTCCCCCATAAACGACTCGAACTTCATGTACCACTGCCTCGGAGCCTACTTCAGACCATACAAGCTCTTCCTCAACCGGCAGACCAAATGTGACTTACCCTTCTCACAGAATCCCTCCGGCTGCTCCATGTATAACTCCTCCTCAAGATCACCGTGGAGGAATGCCGTCTTCACGTCCATCTGCTCGACCTCCAAGTCAAAACTGGCTGCTAATGCTAGCACCACCCGGATAGACGAATGCTTGACGACAGGCGAAAAGATCTCATCATAATCCACGCCTTTCCGCTGACCGTAGCCTTTGACTACCAGCCTCGCTTTGTATCGAGGGCGAGTAGCATCATCCGTCTGCTTCACTCTGAACACCCATCGATTCTTCAAAGCCTTCTTGCCCTTTGGCAACCGCACCAGATCATAAGTGGAATTGGTGTGCAAGGAACTCATCTCCTCCTGTATAGCCACCATCCACTCCTGCCTGTGTTCGTCTTCCATAGCCTCTGCGAAACTTTCGGGCTCCCCCCCGTCAGTCAATAGCACATACTCATTCGGTGAGTATCTCGTAGATGGTCGACGATCCCTGTCACTCCTTCTCAATGGAGCCACTGGTGCTGGCTGTATACCGACAGCCTCCGCCCCTTCAGGAACTACCTCTCCGGTATGCTCATCCTCCTGAGGGACACCCTGACCACCATCAGCAGGCTGATGATCAAGGTTGGGAGCAACTCCATGTACCGGCTCCCCCATAACTGGATCCTCTGCGATGTCCTCTGAAAACTGTTCGAAGCGAAATGACTCTAACTCAGGCAATTCCTCAGCCTCAGAAGGCGTCTCAGAATCCTGAGTGTTGGTCATGGTCTGATCCTCGACGAACACCACGTCCCTGCTTCTGTAGAGCTTTCCTTCCACTGGGTCGTAGAGTCTATAGCCAAACTCATCCCGACCATAGCCGACAAAGACGCATCGCCTCGTCTTCGGCTCAAGTTTGATCCTCTCGTCCTTCGGTACATGCACGAAGGCTTTACAACCAAACGCCCGCAGGTGATTGTATGACGGCTCTTTGCCGTACCATACTTTGTCAGGCACATCACCCTGCAAAGGAGCACTAGGAGACAAATTAATAATATAAGCAGCTGTGAGAAGAGCCTCACCCCAATAACTGCCCGGCAAGTTTGCTTCTGACAGCAAACACCGCACCCTCTCCATCAGTGTCTTGTTCATGCGCTCCGCTACACCATTGAGCTGAGGTGTCTTTGGCGGAGTCTTCTGGTGTCGTATCCCTTGCTCTCTGTAATACGCATCAAAGGGACCGATGTATTCGCCGCCATTGTCGGACCGAACACACAACAACTTCTTGCCCGTCTCCCTTTCAACAAAGGCCTGAAACTCCTTGAAAGTAGGCAGCACCTGATCCTTGGTCTTTAAGGCATAGACCCAAACCTTCCTGGAACAGTCATCAATAAAAGTCACAAAGTAAGAAGCACCACCAAGAGATTTTACCTTCATAGGACCGCAGACATCCGAGTGAGTCAACTCGAGCAACGCCGGCTTCCTCGAACTTGGGTGACTTTGAAAAGACACCCTATTTTGCTTTCCAGCTAAACAGTGCGTGCAGTTCTCCAACTTTGTAGACTTGAGCCCCGGAATCACTTTCCTGTTCACCAAGTAGCTCATCCCCTTCTCGCTGATATGGCCGAGCCGCCTGTGCCACAACTCGGTAGACGCATCACTGACCGCGTTCACCTCCTGTGCCCCCTCTGCGCTCCCCTCCATATAGTAGAGACCGGACTTCTTTCTTCCTCTGGCAATCACCATCGAACCTCTGGAAAGCTTCCACTGACTGTTCCCGAAGAGACTGAAGAATCCCTCGTCATCCAACCTTCCAACCGACACCAGGTTGAAACGGATATCAGGGACATGACGAACATCCTTGAGAACAAGAACCGCACCCGTCTTCGTTCTCAAATGCACATCTCCAACGGCAACCGCCTTCGACACATCTCCGTTGCCCATCTTCAACACGCCGCAGTCGCATGTCGTGTAAGTGGCAAACAGTGCCCTATTGTGAGATACATGTGCTGAAGCCCCTGAGTCCACCAGCCAAGAATTGTCATCGCAGGCGAGGTTAGTAATGACCTCATCACCTACGACGATCACATCGCCTCCATGCACCGAGGCCGCCGCTGTAGTGTTCTCTTCTTGCTTCCCCTTGTCGCCCTTCTTCTCTCTCTTCCAAGCGAAACAATTCCGCTTGATATGTCCCTTCTTACCGCAATGGTAACACTCTGAGTCCTCGTAACGACCCTTGGACTTCCCCCTGCTCTTGTCTCTGCCACCACCTGGACCCCTGCTTTTGCCCCTTCCGCGGCTCTCTGAAACAAGTGCCTCTGAGTGGTGGGATGTGGATGAAGTGCCCTGAGAACGTCTCCGCATCTCTTCATTCAACACCCCGCTCTTGGCAAACTCCAGACTGACCACGCCCTCTGGAGCAGAAGCGATCATAGATACTCGTACGGTCTCCCACGAGTCTGACAATGTACACAGCAGCCACAGTCCCTGAACTTCGTCGTCGAACTTGACTCCCATAGAAGATAGCTGGTCAACCACGCCCTGGAAATCACTCAAGTGATCCGTAATAGACGCCCCATCTTTGTACCGCAAACCCATCATCGTCCGGATCAGGAACAACTTGTTTACCCCGGTCTTCTTCGCGTGCAAAGATTACAGCTTATCCCATAACGTCTTCGCGTGCTCAATATTGGCAACGTGGTTGTACACGTTCTCGTCAACGAACTGCCTGATGTATCCGCACACCTGTATATGCTCGAATTTCCAGTCCTCCTCGGATTTATCACTGGGCTTCTCGGATGCAAATACGGGCAGATACAGCTTCTTGACGAACAGCAAATCCTTTATCTTGCTCCGCCAATAATGATAGTTTGTGCCGTTCAGATTCACCATGCGCACCGGCTTCGCGTCCATCTCTCCTCTCTGGTTCCTCTGTCAACTCCTGACACCCTTTGAACCCAAAGCTCTGATACCACTCTGTTGGGAAAGAAACGCGGAAACCTTTCCCCAAACCGGAGAGTACCTGCGAGAGGACCGAGCAATACAACGCACGAACCCAAAAACAATCACACAAAAACAATCCACGCAGACACAGAGAATTTTTGACGTGGAAATCCTTGCGGGAAAAAACTACGGGACGATCGGAGTCCAACCCTGAGAAGCCTCCACTAATGGAATAGAAGAATTACACCCTCTACAAACTCCTCCCGATCCAAATCGGATTCCCACAACACTCAGAGATAAGAACAATGATTACAAGGCTACGAAGAGCGAGAACGACGAGTAGAGATTACCCGAACACGATCTCCTTCGAACAGCGACCTTCAATCCTCCGTCTTCTTCTCCGAAGTTGTAATGGCACTCTTGCCTCCTTCCTCTCTCAAACTTGTGTTGTCCAATGCGTTGCACTCATACGATAATGAATTAGGGTTGAGAAAACTCAACTTAACTCCCTAATCCCGCAACCAACCTGAACCGTTGGATTAGATCCAATGATGAAAACTCATCCTGAAATTCGCTTCAGCCCCCGACGACACAGAGTTCGGCCAGAACTCTGTGTGGGGCAACCAGCACCTACTGGCCAAACCCTGGAACGGCCAGACCGAGTTCGGCCAGAACTTAGCCTGGGACCGAGTTCGGCCCGAACTCGGATCCCCTGCTTCCAGCAGCTCCAGCAGCAGCAGCAGCAACGTCGCCTACTTCCCGAGCTTCTCCGACATCGGACGGCGCTCGTCGCACTCCGGGGTCTTCTCCACATAGGTTGGGAACCCCACCCACTCCAACAAACTATTCCTGTTTTTCAACTTAATACCCTAAACTTTTTTTTGTAACAAGTTGATACCCGAAAAAAAAAAACTCATAGTCAAACTTGAAAATTATCCCCCCCCCCCTTCCGCTTCTGTCGCCCCCCCCCCCCTCCCGTTTCCGGCCGCCTCCCCCCCACCCCCCTTCCGCTTCTGTCGCCCCCCCTCCCGTTTCCGGCCGCCTCCCCCCCCTTCCGCTTCTGTCGCCCCCCCCTCCCGTTTTCGGCCGCCTCCCCCCCTTCCGCTTCTGTCGTCCCCCCTCCCGTTTCCGGCCGCCTCCCCCCCACCCCGCCTTCCGCTTCTGTCGCCCCCCCCTCCCGTTTCCGGCCGCCTCCCCCCCACCCCCCCTCCGCTTCTGTCGCCCCCCCCCCCCCCTCCCGTTTCCGGCCGCCTCCCCCCCACCCCCCCTTCCGCTTCTGTCGCCCCCCCTCCCGTTTCCGGCCGCATCCCCCCCCCCCCCCCTTCCGGGAGGGGGGGGGGGGTGACCGGAAGCGCGAGGGGGGGGGGGGTTGTCGGAAGCGGGAGAGGGGGTGGCGGAGGGGGGGCGGGGCAGAAGGGAGGAGGGCTGGGGCTGTGGGGGAGGGGAGAAGGGGACAGGGAAGGGATAAGGGAATTTTCGGGATTTTTAAAATTTTATGTATGAAGTTGAAAAAAAAAATAGTAGTTGAGGCACTAAGTTGTTGAGTAAAAAAATTTAGGGTATGAAGTTAAAAAATCGGAATAGTTGAGGGTATCAAAGTGCAATTAAACCTTTTTTTTTGGAAATTGACAAATTTTCGGCAACAAAAGTTATAGTTGATATTATGACAAATGATCGACTTCAGATTGTGATAGCGACAAAGAGCCAAAAACTAAAAGTCCATGTAACTTTTGTATAAGTATGTTATCAGAAATGGAAGGCGAGTGGAGTGACCTAAAAAATCCGTAGTGAAGGAATGGTTAATTGTCAAGTCAATGATAGATATATTTTTTTTTCCCGATGCCGAAAGGCACCTAAGAGTCTAACAGTCACGTATCTGCAACTACATCCCGAAGCGACAGTCAAACGGAGGCATTTAACTTGGTATCCTCTCTCTCTCTCAGTTACAAAAGAACCAATATGCTTCATATACTTGCATCTTAGCAATTGGTCGAGGAGATCAAACAAACAGAATGGGAATCTCCTATGTGAGTACATATGGATAGGGCCTTTAGTAGTTAATAGGACAAAATCAGGATAGAGCTAATATTATACGAGTGAATGTAAATGTGGAAGAAATTTTTGGAGTAGACGAATTTCAGAATAGGTTATAATTGTAGGTAAATTTTGAAAAAATATTGACATTAGAAAATTTTAAGAATAGGTCAAATTGAGGACTAAGATAAAAACTCCAGTTGGTGTTGTGACATAAAAGGGTCAAATTGAGATTGTGATGAAGACCACGAAGTACGAGCTAAAGGTCCATGATGGCTTGGAAAGAAAAATAAACTTTGAAAAAGGCTTTAATGATTTGAAAACAAGGTTTTAAGTCCATAGTTAGAATACACATTAAGGCCTCGTTTGGTTCGCGGGATGGAAGGGAAAGGAAATCAATTCCTTGTCATTTCCTTTCCTTTGGGAAACTCTAATTCCTATTGATTTTCCTTTCCGATGTTTGGCAATGCCAAGGAATTTGGAAAGGAAAGTGAATACTTCAATGTAGGAAAGTGATTCCTTCCTTGGATGGATGGAATCACTTTCCCCCCTAATTTCCCTTCCATTGGGAATCACTTTCCTTTCCTCCTCAATTCCTTGCGCACCCAAACATAGGAAAGTAATCACTTTCCTTTCCCAACCGGGAGATTCCGCGAACCAAACGAGGCCTAAGGCCTCGTTTGGTTCACGGATTCAAGGAATCCGGAAAGGAAACTTGTTCATTTCCTTTGTTTGGTAGCCACAAATTTGGGAAACACTTTTCTAACATGGGAGAAAATATGAGGGAAAATGATTCCTCTCATGACCCATGGGATTCATTTTCCCTCCTCCTTTTCCAACATTAATTGCCAAACATTGACAAAAATAGCCTTAATTTATTACCTATTTTACCAATTAACTCTTCGTATTCTGTTGATTATAATTATGTTGACATTGGATATTATTGGAATAATAATATATTTTTTCCTTTCCTTTCCTACACCAACCAAACACTGGAAAGAAAATTTGATAGGAATTCTACTTTTCCATCCCCATGGAAAATATATGGGAATTGATTTCCTTTCCGTGAACCAAACGAGGCCTAAGGGGGCGTTTGGTACGCGGTATTTTTTGTCGTTTTTACTGATTTTTTTTTTTATATTTGTTCATTTTTTTCGTTATTATTTTTTTTTTCTCGGGAATATTTATATTGTCACCAAATTTGGGAATGTAATTTTTCAGGGAATTTAATTTCTTGAAATTTGATTCCCGAAAATATAGAATTTTTGGCTATATAGTATTCCGCATACCAAACACTCCCTAAGAGCCACGAGATAAGTGGTACAAAAGGTACAAATTAGATTGTCAAGTTTAACATTGAGATCGAAATAGCATATGACTGGAGCAACGGTGGGTGTGGACTTTTGGTGTTAAACTTATCAAAGTATTAGTCAAAAGGCATCTACTAATGAATAGGGAATAAAGAACACGAAGAACCATAGAAGGACAAGGTTTTCTTTAAAATGTCTACATAAATATTGTCCAAAACTTTTGGAAATCGACAAATTTTGGAATATGACAAATTTGGGACAAGATAAAAATTGTAGTCGGTTTTGTGACATAAATGATCCACTTCAGCCATGAGCTAAAAGTCCATGCATCTTTTGTATCAGAAAAGTATGTCATAAAAAATGGAAGACGAGAAAAGTGAGCTAAATAATCGAAGTGTGGCGACCAAAGGGAGCAGTGAGGAGAGGGAGTATTGAGTAATCGAATGACGAAGAGAGGCTGCTTGGTAGGAAGCAATGGTCAATACTAAAGTCAAGAATGACCTAGTTAGCGAAAGGCGCCAGGGACGGTCAATCGTCAAGTCAAGGATGACTTCTTTGTTAGCCATAAATATAGTTAAAAAAATTGGAAATCGACAAATTTGGAAATAAGTTAAATTTGCGACAAGGTAAAAATTGTCGTTGGTGTTGTCACATTATAGATTTAAGATTGCGATGGTGGAAAAAAAAGCCATGGAACTAAAAGTCCATGCAGTTTTTTATCAATAAAGTATGTTGTCAAAAAAGAAAGACGAACAGAGTGAGCTGGATAATCGAAGTGAGACGACAAAATGGAGCAGTGAGGATAGGGAGTAGGGAGTAACCGATTGTCGAAGAGAGGTGGCTAGGTAGAGAAGGAATAATCAGTCGTCAAGTCAACCATGACTTCCTTCTTGGCGAAAACTGCCTACGATTTTCAGTCCATAGTATAAAAAGTTAAAAAAGAACCACTGAAGTCCATGCAACTTTTGAATGAGTAAAGTATGTTACAAAAAATGGAAGGCGAGCGGAATGAGCTGAATAATCGAAGTGAGGCAACCAAAGGAAAGATTAAGGATACAGAGTAGTGAGCAATTGAATAGCGAAAAAAGACGACTCTGTAGGAAAGGTATGGTCAATCGTCAAAGCAATGATGACTTCTTTATTGGCAGGCCTAAAATTTTCTGTCCATAGCATAAAACATTAAGGAAAAAGAAAACTGAAGAACAGGGTTTTCTTCGAAAGTTTTAGTCAAATCGACAAATTTGGGAATAGGTCGAATTTGTGACAAGATAAAAATACTAGTTGGTTTTGTGACATAAAAGATCTTCATGTTGTGATGGCGACAAAGAATCATGAGCTAAAAGTCCATACATCATTTGTATGATTAAGCATGTTATATATAACGGATGGCGTGTGAAGTGAACTGAATAATCGAAGTGACGACCAAAGAGAACAAATGAGGGTAGGAATATTACGTAATTGAATGGCAAAGAGAGGCGACTCAGTAGGGAAGCACTCACTGGTCAATCATCAAGTCAAGGATGACTTAATTGTTGGTGAAAGGCGCCTAAAATTTTCAGTCCATAATATTAATTGTTAAAAAGAACCGAATAATAAGGTTCTCTTCGAAATTGTCATAAATATAATGATTTTTTTTTAAATCAATAAATTTGGGAATAGGTCAATTTTGTGACAAGATAAAAATTGTAGTTGATGTTGTGACATAAAGGATCTACTTAACATTGAGATGGCGACAAAGATACATGGGCTAGAAGTCCCTACAACCTTTGTACGAGTAAAGTATATTATGGAAAATGGAAGGTGAGCAGAATAAGCTGAATAATCGAAGTAAGGGGACCAAAGGGAACAATAAGATTAGGGAGTAATCGAATAACGAATAGAGACGAGTTGGTAGGGAAGGAATGGTCAATCGTCAAATCATGCATGGAATTTTTGTTGGAGATAGGGGCCTAAATTTGCAGTATAAAACATTTAAGAAAAAACAGAACAAGGTTATCCTCAAAAGTCCATACAGATACAAATAGGCCAAATTTGTTACAAGATAAAAATTAGCAAAAGAGGCCTAAAATTTTCAATCCATAGTGAATGCTTTTTTGGAAATCGACAAATTTGGAATATGTCAAATTTGGGAATAGTTGGTCTTCAGAAATATATCTCCATATTGTGATGGAGACAAAGAACCACGAGCTAACACTTTTGTACGAGTAAAGTATATTATATATAAGGGAAGGCGTGTGGAGAGCTGAATAATCAAAGTGAGGCGACCAAATGGAACACTGAGGATAGGGAGTATTGAGTAATCGAATGGCGAAGAGAGGCGACTTGGTAGGAAAGGAATGGTCAATCGTCAAGTCAAGGATGACTTCATTGTTAGCGAAATGCACCAAATTTTCAGTCCAAAGTATAAATCGTTAAAAAGAATCACTGGAGAACAATATTTTTTTCCGAAAGTACCAGTAAAAAATATAATAGATTTTCGATTTGAAATCGACACATTTTTGAAATCAACAAATTTTGGAATAGATCAATTTGGGACAAGATAAAAATTGTATTTAGTGTTGTGACATAAACGACCAACTTCATATTGTGATGGGGATAAAGAGCCACGAGCTAAAAGTCTATGCAAATTTTGGATGAGTAAAGTATGTTATAGAAAATAGAAGACGAGCAGAATGAGTTGAATAATCGAAGTGAGGCAACCACGGGGAATATTAAGGGTAGGGAGCATGGAGTAAACGAATGGCGAAAAGAGACTACTCGGTAGAGAAGGAATAGTCAATCGTCAAATCAAGGATTTCTTTGTTGGCGAAATGTGCCTAAGATTTCAGTCCATAGTATGAAATATTAAGAAGAAGAAAAAACAAGAGACGAAGAAGATTTTCTTAGAAAGTTTTAGTCAAAAATAAAGTGAAAATTTTGGGAATAGATCAAATTTGTGACAAGAAAAAAAAATTAGGGATTTTTTTACTTTCATCCCACTTATTAATATGACTTTGTACTTACATCCCACTTTTTATTTTTTTTAGACTCACATCCCACTTTTCGTCACTAAAATTATTTTTCGTGACAAAACAAATACTTTTTGTGACAAAATGAATGTTTTTCATGACGAAAAGTGGAATGTAAGTCTAAAAAAATTAAAAAGAGGGATGTAAGTACAAATTCATATTAACAAGTGGGATGAAAGTCAAAAAATCCCAAAAAATTATAATTGATTTTGTGCCATAAAAATCTTCATATTGTGATGGGGACAAACAACCATGAACTAAAAGTCCATGCAGCTTTTGTACGAGTAAAGTATCTTATATACAATGGAAGGCGCATGGAGTAAGATGAATAATCGAAGTGGAGCAAAAGCAACAATGAGGATAGGGAGTATTTAGTAATCGAATAGTGGAAAGAGACGACTCATTAGGGAAGGAATGATCAAACGTAAAGCCAAGGATGACTTCATTGTTGGCGAAAGGTGCCTAAAAGTTTCAATCCATAGTATAAATTGTTAAAAAGAACCACCCAAGAACAAGATTTTCTTCAAATTTTCTAGTCATAAAAATATTGGATTTTTTGGGGAAATCAAAACATTCTTGGATACAAACAAATTTGGGAATATGTCAAATTGGGATAAGATAAAAAAATTGTAGCTGGTGTCGTGACATAAAGGATCTATTCCAGATCACGATGGCAACAAAAAGACGAGCTAAAAGTAAGCGTAAAGTATGCTATCGAAAATGGAACGCGAGCGGAATAACATGAATAATCAAAGTGAGGCGACCAAAGAGCACAGTGACTAGGATAGGGAGTAGGGAGTAATCGAATGGCAAAAAGAAATGACTCGATAGGAAAGAAATGGTCAATAGTCAATTCAAGGAGAACGACTTTGTTGGCGAAAGGGCCTAAATTTTTCCATAGTATTGAACGTTAATGGAAAAAAAAACAACTGAAGAACAAGATTTTCTTAAATGGTTTTACTCATAAATATAGTCATTTTTTTTGGAAATCGAATAATTTGGTAAATTTGGGACAAGATAGAAATTGTAGTTGGTTTTTTGACATAAATGATCTTCATATTATGATGGCGACAAATAACCATGATGGCGACAAATTTGGGATAAGGTAAGAATTGTACTTGGTATTTTGATGGCGACAAAGAGCCACGAGCTAAAAGTCAATGTTAATTGCTTTGTATGAGTAAAGTATCTTATATATATTGGAAGGCGTGTGGAGTGAGCTGAATAATCGAAGTGAGATGACCAAAGAAGAAGTAAGGATAATAAGGAGTAGGCAGTAATTGAATGGCTAAGAGCGTCTACTCGATAGAGAATGAGTGATCAATCGTCAATTCAATGATGACTTCTTTATTGGCGAAAGGAGCCCCTATTGAAGAACAATGTTTTCTTCGAAAGTTCTAGTCATAAATATATTTAAAAAAAATTGAAATCGACAAATTTGAAAATGTTGGAATATTTAGTATGTCATATTTAGTAGATTGTATTAGCATAAAGAATATTGGAATATCCTGCGGACATATTTGGTATGCCAGAATATGCCACAGGATATTCCATCATTGTAATATTGACTGTAAGGCTATATAAAGCCAAGAGGACTATCAATAAAATCATCAATCAATTACATGGTATCAGAGCCAAGTTTCCACAAACCCTAGCCGCCACCAACCGGCCCACCCCTCCGCTATTCCTACCAAACCCCAGTCGCTACCCCCATTTCCCACACGCGGCTAGAGCCCCCGCGACCCCTACGTGCCCCGCGGCTGCTGCTGCTGCTGCTGCGGCTTCGGTGCTGTTGCACGCACATCGGGCGCCCCCCCTCCCCTACGGCGTGCACAACTCTGGCCAAGTCACATCAGGAGGAGAAAGTCGAGGATCATCTCGATACCACGTTCGGACGATGTCGAATAGTTGTATGCTGGCTGACTCTATCTTCAAATCTTCATGAACTTGAGCCATCTGAAGAAGTCGCTCCATGTTCTCTATCCACTCATCAGCGTAGAGGATCCCCTTCGGTCACATAGAATTCCAAGAGCCTAATGTTCATGAAGTCCTTGGAAGTTCCTGGACGAGGTCGGAGAGTGTCTCTACTCTGAAGAGCCTTTCAAACTATCGCGAAAAATATTATCATGCTTCGTCTGGGAATCAATAAGCCGCTGAAATAGACCAAGAAACTGGACACCGTCCATGGTGATAGCTGGAAAAGCAGGTGGTGGAGATGGAGTCTGAGGAGGAAACTGCGGGAGTGGTGGAAGATCATCTCTGCGGAACCTCGAGGTGTGTGGATGTGACTGATCGACCTGATGAGTAAGATGGCCTGTATGTGATGGCGGGGTCTCATCTATAGAAGTTACGCCTGCAGCTGGTGAGGTGTCCACGGAAGTGGTGTGCCTGTCCTGGGATCCATTAACTGAAATGAAAGAAAATCATTAAACGGTGGAAAGATTCAAGCAGGATACAAATCAAGGAATAATTGAAATCAAATATGGAGATCAATAGCGTGTCAAGCATGCGAAGGAGGTCCTTAAAATCTAATCATATTCGCAGGCCCACTCGGCATAATAATATAACCGAATGAAGTGTAGACCTGCATGGGCCACCATAGTATGGATGGAGTTGGGATGTGTAAATCTGGATAGAGGCCTAGAACTAAGAGTGAGAGCCAGAAGTGCCAGATAAGGAAGGAACCTAGACTAATATTGGGAAGGGTAAAAACTAATCAGGTTTGTCAAATCAGTAAAGGGATGTGCACCCTTATAGGCAAAATCAACCAAACATTTTCTACAACCAAACAAGATAACAAGAACTTGTTTCTCGATTCCTCATACCCAATATATTAGAAAAGATACTCAAACAACCTGGAAATTAACTTTCTAGAAGAGAAGCGAAAGAAACTTACATAGAAACCTCATGAGATAGGAAAATCGCCACTTTCTCAAACCCTAGAAACACACTCAGGAGAGTAATAATACAAACTAATCCCTTTCATCACGAATAGTATGACATATGACCACCATCTGATAAGTTATAATAATAGTCTAATGCTCCTCTATATGACAGTAAAGCCGCAAGACAAAAGGGATTTAATTCAGGCTAAGAAGATAAATCATGAAAAGTCCTATATAAGCTAAAATGCCAAAACCTTTCAAATAGCATCTTAAGGAGAGAAGTCAGAACAAAGTTGGACTTGGTTAAAGGTAGATAACACCAAAGAGACTGAGGATGTTCATCACGATCAGCAGGTACAAATTGGGACCGCGAGCGATTATAAAATAGTCAAAGCTCAAAGGATTACACATCGTGCTAAAACATAGCACAGGCATAACATAAACAGGGCAGCCGATTAAAATATTTTCAATTATGTGATTCTCGTAAAGAAATGTGTTTAACTATACTGTCTTGAGTAAAGTGTGCATGGACCTCATGAAAACCAAAACTATGCATACCATCCGAAAGAAAAACCACAAAAATATTACACGAGCTGCACCTTTGTTCCTACTTTGATAGTTGAACCACCTAAGCTCTTCATGGCTTGTATTTTTGTAAAATGGCATTGCTGAGACTGACTGAAGCACTGGAGTAGCTGGCGTACAGAGCGTTTGACCAGCTTCAGTTGTTGGCATATACGACGTCATACTATAGTAGGCCATTGTGGGATGCCAAAGTGCGACTCTCCAATTGGCAAGCAACCAGATGCGGATGTCCTAGTCTGAGTACCTACAAAATATTAAACAAAGTAATAGTTGGCCAAAAGTGGCACATAAAACAATAAATTTTGTAGCATAAGGTAGATGGTGATGGTGCTGATGCAAAACTATTCATTCTATCTACGAGGATTTGCTTTGTTATGGGTATCCCTCTTTTAGTATGCTTCTTAGTGACAAGAGCCAGATGAAAAAAAATTGGATAATCAGATTAAAGCACTCCAGCAAGGCCAAATTTATGATGATGCAGTTAGTTCACATTGACCATCATGCACTTAGCTTACATCGGTGTAAGAATAAAGGTAATTGGAACTCATGTATAGATGTTGATAACAATTAAGATGGGATATCTCCTAGAAAATGCCCATGACGTGTGTGTGCGCGTGTGTGTGTGAGAGAGAGAGAGAGAGAGAGAATCAGGGTGGGACCCTAACATCATGGTTGATGTCAAGTACATGTCTCTGAGTTGAAGGATGTGTTCTGAATCTACATTATTTCTCGTACGTTTACATGTTTTGGTTTATAAATCCTATATCACATCTCTTCCTCGCTTTATTTACTTGTATCAGTTGATTCAGTAACCAATTAATATGCATGATTAAGTGAAAAGAACTAATATGTTTCTACAGTCACCAATTATTGTGCATGATCAAATGGAAAGGAAAGTAAAAAATACCAAAATTTGAAGATAGCAGCATATAAAAATAAAGATAAAGGTAAGAGAGGTAATTGTTTAGGTTTGTTACCATCATATAATACAGAGCTATCAAATAGCAGGTGACGCATCATCCAAAGTCCATGAAGTGTTGTATACTACAATTTTTGCTAGACGGGGTAGTCACCAAAGTGTGCAAAGAATCTGCGCAACAGAACAAAGTTGTTAGAGGATGAAAATTTAAGAACGCTACAATTTTTGCTTCTTTAAGTTCTCATATAAAATATCACTTTCCAAAACGTTACATGTCAAGAAAATGTTATTCTACTCATTCACCAGGACATAACTATTCTACTCATTCACCTTGCACGGACACGAATACGACACAGAAAAGACCCGGAGACACTAATAAATAATATGTGTGGTCTTGGATCCGGGCCCTGTTTGTACGGCTGGGTATGGGTCCTCTACCAGGACATGGTACTCTACTCTTTTTTTTTTTTTTTTTTTTTTTTTTTTTTTTTTTTTTTTTTTTTTTGAAATCACACGCACACACAAAATTGGGGGACATGGTACTCTACTCATTCACCTTGCACGGACACGGATACGACACAGGTAGGACCTGGAGACACAGATGCAGCACCTCTTTCAATGATCCAGTAGTTCAATGACATACAAGACCTATAAGACCTTATCAAACTAGTTTGCTCGACCTATAATCAGAATCGAGAAAAAAACAAGTTGATGTTACCGGTCAAAATCAAGAAAGGAACGATAAACTAGTCTAAAAAATGATATAAAGAACATGCATCTAAAAGAAATATATATATATATATATATATATATATATATATATATATATATATATATATATATATATATATTCAAGAACATGTGATCTGAACTGAATGTGACTTTATGTACAAAATAATTAAGCAAGTTAAGTATACATATATTAATACGACTTTATGTACAAAATAAAGGACATGTCTATCAATTATTTGGAATGCTAAAAACTGAATTATAAATTTCTAGAGATAAATTTATTCTAGAATATATTCATAAAAAAAATTTATTTATATTAACAAATTTGTTGTTTTAGTATAATTTAATTATACGACTCAATAATCAATAGACCCATAGTCTTGACTATAAGGGCTATCAAATTAGTCTATGCTAACTCTCCAAACGTCCAAACTACAAGTTATTTTAAGACGAAGTTTCTCTCTTTATCACTAGAAAATCGGATAACATAAATAACATAATGTGATATTTTGTTGCCACATTTTCGTAAACCAAGAAGAAATTAGTCGGTAACATAACCGGAAATACGTAGCACTAGACTAGTCTTCTCAGAAGCACAAAATGTAATCCTCTCCATCATGGGTTCTATGTTAGAGTTTTGTTTTTTGTTTTTTTTAATTAGTAAATAGAATCAAAAGTTAACATGTCAGACGCCACATATATCACGTACGGAAGAATTTTAATATTTAATTTTTTTTTTTTTTTTAGTTTTAATTTTAAAATTTGTAATGTTAGTTGTCATATCAAATGCCACATCAACTATCACATAAGGATGAATTGTTTGGAATAATAGTTTAGAGGGATTAATAGCATTTTTTTCCATATTTATGTGCAAAGGAAAGTGGTACTTCCAGTGGGCTAACAGTCACTTCATCGTTGTGGTTGGAAAGAGTGTACGTACTTTTTTGAAGTCGCTTACAAAAGGAACTGATGCTGCAACTTCTTGGCTTTTATTTGTTTCAGCTTAATTAATTTGGTCACCAATCACGTGCACTTAGAAGGTCAAAGGAAATTGTAGGCTCATTTACAAGACCGTTTATTCACATGATACATTACGAATCCGCATTGACATGATATAAAAAAAATATATGTTAATGTATATATCTTGAGGTGTCAGAATTGTGTCAAAGACGTGTCTGACACAGCACAAATTTGGTGTGGCTAAAAGCTATCGCAATTTTTGACTGAATCTGAAGGCATCGCGACAATTGTTATAGTTGAAAATGTGCAACCTGATCCGTACAACTTTTTTCCTCACAATTATACATTTTTTGATTATTTAACTATAAATAAATATATAACTAGCTTTAATATTATAAAGCGGCTTAAAAAAAGCTAAAATGTAAGTCATGCAAGTCATATGCATATAATTAATTAATAAAAAAAACAATTTCAAACATAATTTTTAATCGTAATTGAAATTAGTCTAAATGAACCTTTAAATTCACAATTAACAAAAAAAACTCTATCTTAACTATATGATATTATCCAACTACCTACACATATATGTACATAAAATTCCCATTAAAATTAAACATATATATAACAAATCATAACTATAATATAGACATATATATAACATATTTTAAGTCAAATATTTAAACATTTTTTAAACACTATAAGAAATAAAATAAAATTAACGCATTTGAAATTTAAAAAGGGTTGGATTAGGCTCAATTTTTTCATCATGATTATTTTCGGCTAAGTTTGCAGAAGGCCCGTCCATAACCCAATCCGATTTACTCCTCTTTGTTAGATATTCTTCAATTTCTTCGGATATAAATCTGCAATAAAATAAAATTAATTAAATTGTTACCGGCCTCCGGAAAAGTCGTGCACGTAGCACTGTCCTAAGAGTTAGCTCGGGTCTATGTGCAGACCGTATCCGAACGCTCCTAGTAGTAAAATCCCCACTCCACCGGAATCTCTTTGCCGCACACGACTAGGAGAGAGCGACCCCGACTTAGCTCTGCCCAGAGCAACGAAATGAAGAACAGCAGCGAAAAAACAAAGGAGACAAGAATTGTAGAGAGTTCCGAGGAGATTATTTTTTCTGTGTAGAGAAGAAGGAGAATGGAACTGTATATATAGGCTGTTGGACAATTACACCAACGGACAGAAATTAAAGAGGTTTTAATTCGGATGTTTAAGAAGACAATTATGTTACGTTTACAGCACATGGTTCATTGAACCTGGACGGATATCAAGATCCAACCGTTACAGAATTTAAAAGGTATAGTAACGGTCAGAATTTTTAATAGGAGCAAAAAGATTTTTGGGTCTCAGCCCGAACCCGAAGAAGGAATCGGATCGGCATTCGGCGCCCGCAGATGTGGGCACGTGCCCGCACCCGTTACGCGCGCCGAACCGAACCGAGCTGAGCCGTGCCGGAAGGCGGCGGCGGCGCGCGCGTGTGGCCCATGGATCTCCTACACACTACTTTTAGTGAAGCAAAGGAAGCACAAGTAATATGAGCACAAGCTTGAACCCATGCTTGGCCGATGTGGGACTAATATTTTTGTGGTGCTTGAGCTTTTGCTCACAGCAACCAACAATCCCCCCAAAAGCTCAAGCTCAAAAATAATAGGAGGAAGGAAAGATACAAGGGAAGTAAGTGAATTTCTGGGCAGTTGTATACTATGCATAAATGAGATGGATTACATCCTTGAATCTCACGTAGTGACTATTTTCTTTGTCTGAAGAAGAGCTTGATGGACTACGCCTTGAATCAGTCTTCTTGAACCAGACTCAGATAATAGCACACATAGTACGCTAGAGGTACTTGGGTCTATCGGGTGGCGCATTTGGTTGGCCATGCGCACTTTTACACATTCATGAGAGTTGTCTAGGATCGCCCTGTCCTATAGTCGCGGCCCTCACGACCTCTCATATAGGTAAGTCCTTAAGGGTTGGTGATAGAAATCAACCCTGCATATTATGCTTGGACTTATTAAGAGTTTTAACTCAACCTATCCATATCACAAAAGGAACACTGTCACCATAGGGATGAGGTATGAATGTACACATGTACAGCCTCCTGGGCTTTTATTTTAAAGAGAATTTAATCTCAGGTCAGTGTTCCATAATAGTCACCTAGTCCAGCTTGTTTCTACCCATTGAACCGGCTTCTTGGGATCTCCAGTCAGACTCGGTTGGGTTGCCACTGCTGGTGACTATACTATGGGCTTAACCTCATCCCCCTCGATGATTCTAGGATCAATGTCCTAGACAGACCCTTCGTCAAGTGGTCTGCAAGGTTCTTTTCTGACTTTATATAGTCAAGAACCACATATTTGCCCAATAGGCTCTTTATTGACTTGAAGCGCAGCTGCAGGTGCCTGTTCATCTTAGCATTCACAGAATCATGCTTTAGTAGTTCTATAACAGATTTATTATCACAGTTTATAGAAATTGCAAGAACAGGATGAACAGAAATTGGTATATGCATAACAAGATTTCTAAGCCATTCGGCCTCTGTACATGTAGTATCCAAAGCTATCATTTCAGAGTCCATTGTACTTCTGGCTATGATAGTTTGTTTACATGATCCCCAGGAGATTGCAGCTCCTGCTAGGGTAAAAACATATCCAGTAGTGGATTTTACATCATGTGAATCAGTTACCCAATTTGCATTGGAGTAACCTTCTATGATATCAGGGTGTCTAGTATAATGAAGTTTATAATCTAGAGTTCCCTTAAGATATCTAAATACTCTGTCCAATGCAGTCCAATGCGACTGATTTGGGTTACTAGTATATCTACTTAGTCTCCCAATAGCAAAAGCAATATCAGGTCTGGTCCTATTTGTTATATACATTAGGGACCCTATCATCTGTGAATATTTATGTTGTTCTATAGGAGATCCTTCATTCTTCTTGAGAACAACATTGCTATCATATGGAGTAAGGGCAGGTTTTTTGTCAAAGTACTCAAACTTTCTTAGCATTTTCTCAATTGAATGTGCTAAGGATAGAGTATAACCTTCTTTGCATTTGGACACTTGCATTCCTAGAATCAGGTTTGCCTCACCTAGGTCTTTCATATCAAACTGGTTAGATAAATAATTTTTAGTGTTATTTATCAGTTCCAGTGAAGATCCTAGAATAAGGATATCATCAACATACAAGCATAAAATAACACAACTTTTATTTGTATTTTTAGAATACAAACATTTGTCATATTCATTTGGTACAAAACCAAATTCTATAATGACTTTGTCAAATTTGTTGTGCCATTGCTTGGGTGCTTGCTTTAGGCCATAAAGAGATTTTACTAATCTACAAACCTTCTTTTCTTGACCTTTAGCAATAAAATCTTCAGGTTGCTCCATATAAATTTCTTCTTCTAAATCTCCATTTAGAAATGCTGTCTTTACATCCATTTGATGGATCAGCAAGTCATGAATGGAAGCTAAAGCTAGAAGGGTTCTAATAGAAGATATTCTAGCTACAGGAGAGTAGGTATCAAAATAATATAATCCTTTCTTCTGGGTAAATCCTTTGGCTACTAATCTAGCCTTATATTTTTCTATGGTACCATCGGCTCTAAGTTTCTTCTTAAAGATCCACTTGCAACCTATTGGTTTGCTGCCTAAAGGAAGGTCTGCTAAAAACCAAGTATTGTTCTCCTGATGCCCCCTTTCTGAGTATCGTTTTTTCGACTGTAGCAAAAGTTTAAGAAAATTAAGAATTTTTGTTTTTAAACAAAAGTTGTTAACAGACAGTGTTTTAACAAATAGACAAAAGTTGTTAACAAAGGTTAAAAAAAATTGTTAACAGACAGTGTTTTAAACAAAGTTGTTTAAACAAAAGTTGTTAACAGATGCAAAGTTTGTTCAAAAGTTTAAGAAAACTTAGTTAAGAAATGTTTTAAACTTTGTCTTAAACTAAGTTTAAGAAAACTTAATTAACAAAAATTTGTTAACATATGCAAACTTTGTTAACAGTAGCCAAATGAACTAATGTTTAAAAGTGTTTTGAACTTTTTTCAAAGGTTCAAAAGTTGTTAAGAAATGTTCTGTTACAAAATTTGTTAACAGATATCGTTTTAACAAAAACTTGTAAATGAAGTAACTCTTAGATTGTTAGATATTCTTCAATTTCTTCGGATATAAATCTGCAATAAAATAAAATTAATTAAATTGTTACCGGCCTCCGGAAAAGTCGTGCACGTAGCACTGCCCTAAGAGTTAGCTCGGGTCTATGTGCAGACCGTATCCGAACGCTCCTAGTGGTAAAATCCCCACTCCACCGGAATCTCTTTGCCGCACACGACTAGGAGAGAGCGTGTCACGCCCCAGAACCAGAATACTGGAGAGCGGGGGCAGACATAGCCAGCTACGTATATTGAAATGGATTCCATCTCGCTATACGGTCACGGCTGTCTAGGATACATGAGGGTTTATCTACAAGCCAACAGTCTCTTAAGGTCATGAACAAGCCTATTGTCTCAATCACAAGCAAGTAAGTAAAAGTTACAAGATGTATGATCATTAAATATACAATAATAAGGCGTCCCAAATATTACATATTCAGCTGATCATGAAGCTAGTCGTACAAAATGTCAGGACTAGCAAGAGTTTAGTCATACATGATCAACCCTAGGATCTGTTAATCATGTTACAGCCCGTAGGCAGACAGTAAATAAAAGTACAATCGAGCTAAACAGGTGCTCGTCGGCTAAACGCCTCAAAAGAATATTTTCACAATAGAGCAGGGAGAGCCAAAAATAATCCACTCGTTTCCAGGGTTCCGTCTAGTGGTCACCATCTGGCTGGAAGGTCGGTAGATCCTCTGGAGCTGCTCCGAAATCTGGCCACACAAAACCAGCTGGGTCAGACCCCAGAAAGAGCAAGTGCCACAAAGGAGCTTCACTTAAGAATTAAAACCAGCAATCAGCACAGGAATATAAATATAAATAAAATAAGGACAGGAATAAAAGAAAACATATCAGGATGATATACGACGAGATAATCATGGAACTATTCAGATAGCCAGGTTACAACCCGTAAACCAAACAAGGACCGGGGTTGTAACCCTTCGTCTGAACGGAGCTTGGTTTCTCACCATTTATCGGTAAAATAAATATAAGCATTCTGGTTATTCAATAGTCTGGAACAGGGTCAGGGCAGAACTAGACTGGTTAGACTCCATCCAATCACTTCACGGCCAAGCAAGAATTACGGCTTGATACTTTAACTAACTAGGGTTGTCACAAGCCTAATTACTAACAAGATGCAGTGAGATTAATCCACAGCCACAAGCCCTGCAGACCATCCAGGTCACCCAGGTCGAGAGATTAGGGTTGAATTCAGGTGGGTACATCGTCCAGGAAACGCATGTACCCTTAAGTAGCTTGAAGGGTGCAACACATGACAGTGTGCTGGAAATGTGCCCTACTCGACGGCAGGCTACACACTACAACAGATATAGGATATGATAGCGTGCGCTGAACGCTGTAGAATGCATATTATAGCATATTTCGTCCGCTATATATGCCCCCGCTATAATAACCCCATGTACAAGAACGCTATAAAGTTATAGCGTTCACAAACGCTATTCATGGATTATAGCGTTCATTGACGCTATAGACAATGTATAGCGTTTTAAAACGCTATATGATAGTTATAGCAATTAGGAACGCTATAGAACTTTAATAGCATTCATGAATGCTATTAATATATTGTAGCGTTCATGAACGCTATAGACATGTTATAGCACTTACAAACGCTATATAGTTTACATAGTCTTTACGAACGCTATAGTTCATTAATAACATTTGTTAACGCTATAAATGTGTTATGGCATTCCTGAACGCTGTTTATTTTTAATTGCGTTCATGTATGTTATGTTTGTTAATAGCGTTTCGATATATATCTGCTTTTTATAGCATTTATTTCCTGCTATTATATGTGCAACAATAGCATGTCAGAATGCTATTGCAGAGTCAAAATTCTGTATTCGAAAATTTGCGAAATGCAGCACATCAGAATACTATTGCAGATAATGCCACAGTTACACAAAATGCAGGTATTCAAAAATTTAAATGCGAATCAATCACAGAATGAATTCCGAACATAAATAAATTCATTAATTTCACTGTCTAATATATGTAGAACAACGAAGTAGTACCAAACATTCAAAATCCTTAATTTCTCCATGTAGAACAACGAAGTAGTACCAAACATATGTCCAAAAATTAAACATTAACAGTGTAGTCAGCTACATATATCCCAAAATGTTGACCATCTAACATTTAGCTCCCTTCGAGCCTATCCACAACCAAAACTCCTCAGAAAGCATCATCTTCCTTCATCCAACCTACACAAAAATAGGGGAGAAATCATTAGTGTAAAGAAAAAACCATCTCGAGCCGATCCAGACAATTGACGAAAAGTAAATTATTGGGATAGAAAAAGTGATGCCTTACCAGTGCACTAATTGAGTCTTATGTGTTTATATATTCTGTTGTAATTGTAAGTGTTCTCAACTCTTCTTCTCGTTTTTTGACTGAAAGCTTGAAAGGATTAATAAGTTCCAACTGAGTGCGTGTACTTTTTCATATAGATGAAGCTGATATCACTAAATGTGGTCTATACTAAAGACTTATCAGTACAGACCAAAGCTTTTAGTTTCCCATATCTGTTGTGTAGTGGAAAATAGGTTTTCTGTAGGTAAAGTTCAGTAAGGTATTATGTGCAGATATTTACTCTCCAATGTGCATCAGATCAGACGCTCTAGTGTTCAGTAAACAGTAGATTATAAGTTCATATTATTGAAGAAGTGTGCAGTTTGTAGTTTTAGCCACGACTGAGATTATTAGCTAACCTGTTGAGTAAATCCTACATAATCAGCAAACAAGGTTTGTTATGTGATGGAGAAAATTTGACCTGCTCGGACAAGGATGTTGCCCCATCCAGACCACCACTAGTAGCAACTTTTACAGCAATAACACTTCCTTCGGTTTCCAAAATTATCCTGCAATACCAGCAAACAATAAACTCAGATAAGCATGTGTGTAAGTCCAGCTTCAGAAGGTTCCTGAACATCGTGTCCTCATGTCCGTAACTCAAAAGTTTGTAATTCCAACTAAACAATGATCAAAATCAACCAAAATTAACTTACCCCCCATCAACAATCTCATCAAGGCATAAAAGGATCATATCCAAATTTTCGAGTGCGGTCCTTTTATCTACATTGTTCCTGAATGAAGCAAACATTTTAGTTGTTAGGACGACCACGTAAAAACGGAAAGCAAAGGTAACTGCAACAAATAAGACCTGAGAAGAAGGCCTACTGCATCAAAGAAACCCTGGAGAACTGTTGCTAAGATGAGCTCATTTTCCTCATCTCCCCCGGTAACAAAAAAGTGGAGGTCCTGAATAAACTTGTAGACAACAATGCAACTATCGAACATAGCTATCTCAGCTACAGATGGCAAGTAGAATACAATTAGAACATATAGAAACTTAACAAGTAGATATTCTGCACGAGGAATGAAGTATTATATAAAAATTCTAATATAGTATATGAAATTTGAACATTAAGCATATGACATTCATTTCAGGTAATACAGAAGAAGAAAAATTGTTACTCGCATTGAACTACCAAAAACAAAGGAAACCATAAGCACCAAGAGACAAAATGCATATCAAGATGGTATGCATATCAGACAATTACCAATCAGAAGCCACTCCAGAGGGATTCCGGATTACATCACATGGTACACAAACATTTTGGTATTAACAAACAAATGCACCAATTTGTCAATAACTTGACCAAAAAATACGAAAACATACTGCCAATAAAACTTATAAAAATACGAAAAAATACGAAAACATTGGCAGGAATTGGCATCTCGGCATATTCAGGCAATCTACATGAAGATGAGCAAGAACAGAAAATAAAAGGCAGAAATTAAGAACATTTCATCTCCCTATTAGTTAGCAATAATACTAATGCAGCAATTCAAATCTAGTAGGAACTGGATCGCTGCTAACAGTTCCTAACACACACAAAAGTGACAACGTCTTAATCTTATCACTCTGCAAAACTTCTATTATATAGTATGGTATGAGTATAATGTTTAGGGAAATCCAAAAAAAAAAAGACCAAAGTAAAGATCCATAATTGCATATGAAATACAGGAGGCAATCAAAATTCTAATGTCTACAATAAAACAGCTAGAAAGAGCATACCTTGTGTAACCTTTAGAAGAATCCGAGGAAAGGAAATTATATGCACCGTCTCCGGCCTTCAAAAGTAGCAGATAAGTGAAGAATTAACATAATTTGGGACCTTAATAGAATATCAGGGGGAATAAGAGGGTAGACCCAAAGCAATACAAATTAATTATACCTGGAAAGAATTGTACCCATATAGACTGCTACCTGGAAACATTCCCAGCCCCCTCTCAGCCTCAGCTCTCTGATCATGATCATAACCCAAAGTGCCAGCTTGTCGAACACCAGGCACTACAGAAGATACAGGCAGACTACTCGAATAACGAGAATCAAGTGGAGGGTTAGTATGACTACCATCTTTATCTTTCAAAATATGTTCTCTGAGCCTTAGGATTATCTGGAGGATTGCATCTCGTGAATTATCCACCTCTCCAATGACCTATATGTAATAAAGTCTCAAATTAAAGGCAGCTGGAAACTTTACTAAAAAGAACCAGGAAACCAAAACAATGGTGAATAGAATTAGATGGACAAACATGTACCTCGACAAGTTCATCACTTGCAGCAGCATGCTTGGGCTTCTCCCCTTTAGAGATACGAACATCTGCTTTGGTTTTCTTTCGCATCTCATTTATAATAGAGCCATTCTTACCAATGAGACAGCCAATAACCTTTGAGGGGACCAGTAGGCGCATATTAACTCTTTCATCATCCTCGTCACTAATCTTGTTCTGGAGAAGCAAAACAGCTTCAACAGAAGCAGATTTCACATCTTCTATAGACTGCATATTTACATCACAAACCACACAGTTACTCTCACAAGACAAATATTTCAACCAGAATAAACAAACGAAATATCCTAGATAGACCCACAGACCTCGGTAGATGAGACAGTGATGATACACTCTTCAGTGCCATGTTTCTTGTCATTGACATCAATATTTGCACCACTAGCCTGCCTTATATTCTTTATAGTACTCCCTCCTTTACCAATAACACGTCCTATCTTGTCAGATAGACAAAGAACTTGCACTACTAACTCTTCCAATCTCGAAGGACCACCATATCCAGAGACAACAGGAAGAGCCGAAGAGTACATAGGCCACATGCCATCAGTATCAACAAATCCATGGAGGGAAGGAACTTGTGTTGTTGCACTTACAAGTGGAGGCAAATTTCTAGGAGGAACAATTGCATCTGCACCAGGATAGAAGCTACCAGCAGGGTAAATAGGGACATCTGATGGAATAATTATGGGGGGGGAGTTCTGGAACAGTAGTCTCAAGGGAAATTTCTTTCCTCGGTGAGAACTTATACATAATGGCAGAAACTGCAAATAGAGCATTCTTGACTGCTTCGGAATCACCAGTTATCTGTTCAAACATATTAAATTGTGAAGCCCGACAACATGGGACTCGGTGCAATAAGAAGGAAATAAACACCATGGTGGGCTGTGATTTGGTATAAATGCATATATCTGTACGTGTGCATGTAATACAGCCGTGTGATACTTATTGCATGAGAAGCTCATCAGGACAAACTTGAAATTTTGCATTCAGATTCAAAGGCTCAACATTTAAATTCCGAGTCCATATAGGAGGGAAAAAACTAATGCGAACAGCTAAGTTCTTCCGAAGGACGACGAAGGGGGTAGTGCAATTGTGGCAAGAAGGCATTGCTGCCCTGGTTCCACCAATCTAAGGTCTGAGCTAAAGAACCATGCACTTCATGAACCAGAATCTTCAGATATTAACACTGTGATAACAATGAAAAAGGATCATTGAATAACAGTGAGAAAGGAACACTCAGTTTATTACAACTTATGTCAGGAGGTACTCAGCTCACTCTGAGTGACCATACTAAAACTATCTGTTTCGGGAGAAGCAGTATGAGTACCATTCTTGATAATACATATCAAATGCTTACAAGTATTGTTAACCAAAAGCCTGCAATAACGGAAAGAGAAAAGAAAGAAAAGAAGGGGGAATGAACATACAAAAAGATTAGCTTAACCATAAAGCACCAAGGAATAACAGCTCTCGCACCTTGATGTACTATGGGACTCTAATAGGAAACAAAAGGTGCGACTTGCCCCTAATATCCCCAGTTGATGTAATTTAGGCTGCGAGAATCTAAACTTTAAGAGAATGCCCAACAATGTTTCGAAGCAGAACAATATAACTAAGTTTTTACTCAAAAGGGTCCATGTTTCCAAAGATCCTTGTGTCTCCATTTACTGGGCTAATATGCCACCAGTTTAAGGGAGAAGAGTTTCCCCTTAATAGAATAACTATATTTTCATATCAGAAATAAAAATACCACATTAACATATTACCCTCCTCTTCCATTAGTTTCTGATTAAGAGAGAGAGAGAGAGAGTCCAATAATATTGTTTGGAATTGGTATTAACTTAATAACAACTCATTAATTGGTGTTCTAGAAATGGATTTGGTGGCAGCTTTGGTATTTTATAAACAAGTATGGAAGATCTTAATTCCTACGTCTTCTAAACCAACTACTAAGAAGGAATGTGAAAAAGTCTCTAAAATAAGGTGTCTAAAGGCTCCCAACTTTAGACTCTTCTACGCACTCCTCCGCTCCCGTTTCTGGCTTCTAATATATATATATATATATATATATATATATTAGAAGCCAGAAACGGGAGCGGAGGAGATATATATATATTCTACGCACTCCTCCGCTCCCGTTTCTGGCTTCTAATATATATATATATATATATATATATATATATATATATATATATATATATATATATTAGAAGCCAGAAACGGGAGCGGAGGAGATATATATATATTCTACGCACTCCTCCGCTCCCGTTTCTGGCTTCTAATATATATATATATATATATTTTTTTTTTATATATATATATATATATATATATATATATATATATATATATATATATATATATAATGTAGATTATTTTTATATATAAAATATATAAAACATTAAGGGCATCTTGCGACTTGCCACACGTCGTGCCGTGACAACAATGACTATCAGCCATTAATTCAATTCAAAATATTCTTCTATCCTATCAAGTCAATCTAAGAACTCCTCAAAATTTAGTTCATGTAGAACCCTATTAAATCCCCACCTTGATCCCTGATGCAAACAATCCTTCGGATAGTCAAGTCTATCGCCTCAATCCCTAATATCAAACCTATTGTCGCTATCAAATCGATCATATGATGCGAGAGGCCACGTTTGCGTTTAGGAGCGCTATTGGATCCTAAGACAATGAGATGTAACATATATATAATATGGATATTAAAAAAGCCACAAGAAATAAGTAGGATATTTGTAAAAATAAAACTTATAAAAGTTAAAAGTTGGAACAAATCCTAGCAGTCGAGATCCATCTAAAAGTGGAATAAAGAAAAGGATAATCGTCTTATAATCTTTCATGTGATAGTTTCCTTTCTATGCCAATCGTCACTAAATTTTTTTCCCAGCAATAAAAAAAAGCCACAACGAAACATGAAAGCACCTCATGACGAAACATGAAAGCACCTCATGTTTCTGCTCTGCACATGAGACCTAGAAGTCGGTGCAAGAATGGCATTTGAGTTACCATCTATGTCCTCTGTTATTGTTGATATTTTATTCAAGAAACAATATCCATCAAACAATGATGCATACATAGAATGTTAATTAGGTGGAATAGATCATAGGGTTGAGGGTACTTTTTGAAACAAGCGAGTGTATTCTATATCACAAGGGGTAAAAAATATAGAGAGGCTTACGGGCCTGAGCATTGAACAAATATATAGAGAGGCTTGCAGTTTCAGATCTTGTATTTTATATTTTTATTTCGGGTCCACTTCTGCAAGAGATGCTTATCATGATGTCCACAATAACTCATCTCAATTTACCAGGTATCAAGATAAGCGTAAGTTGCCATTTGAAGTTATTATTGTTCAGAACAAGCACGGTAAGCTACTCGAGTACACTAATGCTCCTTATAAGAACCTTGCCAGTTTGAATGTAATTAGGAATTCCCAAGTTCCAAACTAGACCAAAGATGTTTCCATGGAAGAAAATGAGGATATTGCAGACACAGAAACCCAAACACCATTCTCGCACAAAACAGTCCAGATGTCTTGGGATAGAAATGAACACAAAATATAGGGATCATAGTGTATGAATGTGTCATATCAAATCCGTGTTTGTGCACAGTTTACCTATACTTAAGAGGAGGAAAACCCTAAAATTCTTTTGATTCTGTATAATTACATATTTGTCTAACTATCCACATGTTGCAGATAAAATAATCCAGAGAAGCAAAATAAATAAGCTCAAATTAAACATATGCCCTAATATAAAAATTAAACAGATTTTGTCCACTATGAGTAGGGAAGATAAAACACAAATCGGAGTACTCAGGTGAAATCCCTAGATTTACGGTGGGAAGTCGAACCTTAAGTGAAGAGGGAGTCGAATAAATAGATCCCGCCGTCTAGAGAGGCGTCGATGGAAAGGCCGCAACTTGGAGATGTCGTCGACTCGCTGGGAGGTCGTTGACTGAAAAACAAAGTTAGAATCAAAATCAAAGTTAGGGTTTACAAAAGATTAATAAGTAAGTCCATGCAATAGAAAACAAACCCAAATATTGATCTCAGATGATTTTCCCCCAATGGAGAACATATAGCAGTCGGCGTCCCAATGGAGAACAGAGAGCTGCCGGTGTCCTAATGGAGAACGAATAGAGCAGTCGGCGTCCCAATGGAGAACAGAGAGAGGGTTTTGGATGAGTGTATTAGAACGGCTGTTGGGGAAAAATAGCTTTGGGAACGGACGGTTTTGAATGAGTCTCTCTGGGGAAAAAATGTGAGGGGGAAAACATAGGAACGGAGGGAACAAATGGTTTTGGTAGTCATTTCTTTTGGGGAAAAGTTTGTTGAAGGAGGGAAATTTTGTTGATGCATAATTTTCGTTTGCCTTCTAAATTTTGTTGATGAGGAAAAAATATTTAAGCAATGCCCCAAATAAAAATTTTGCTGACGAGAAAATTTCGTTTGCCTCCGAAATTTTTTTGTTAATTTTTTATTAATTTTGATGAGAAAATTTCGTTTGCCTCCGAGTAAATTTTGGTTTGCCTCCTAATTAAGTCCTGAACAAAACCGTCCCAGATAAAACTTCTTTAGAAATATTTCAGCAACGCTATAACTCATTGCCAAAGATTAAAAAAAAAAATTAGCAACTATTTAATTCGTTGCTAATTTTAGGATGCAGAAAATATAGATAATTTAGCAACGAAACTGACGTTGCCTATTTTTTTTTAGTCTTTGGCAACGAAAATTAGCAACGATTAAAATATGCGTTGCCGTAATTTGTGTTTAGCAACAACAAAAATATGCGTTGTAGAAACAATTTATTAGTAATGAAAAAAGACACGTTGCTGAAAAATCGTTGCCTTATGAGGTATTTCTTATAGTGGTATATACCAAAAATATATAATTTATTAATTATAGTGTTATTTTGTGGCACACACATGTCGTTAAATGTATGGTATTGTTCAGCGACATGCATGCACATGTCGCCAAATATATGGTATCGTTTTGCGACACACATGTACATGTCGCCAAATGTATGGTATCATTTTACGACATGTTGATGTTGCCATATGTAGAGATTTTTTTGGTGGGATTGCTATATGGTTTCCCTCTAGTAAAATCTGAGTGGATTTTGCGACATAATAAAACTCATATTGCCAAAACATGAAAAAAGTAGCCTTTGAAGACTATACAAAGATATATTTCGTATATATATTACTAAATTTTCTTATTCGGTTTACCAGGGAGAGGAATTTTAGATAAAATTTCTGAAAGGTTAGTGGGATTAAACCGAAACCGAATCCCAAAACCGAAACCGAAACCAAATAAGAAATTTTAGTATTTTCGAAACCGAAACCGAACCGAATTTTTTTCAAACCGAACCGAATCTCTTATTCAGTTAGGTTCGGTTCGGATTTCGGTCCAAAAACCGAATAATGCTCACCCCTAGACATACGGGCATAGCAACGTTCAGAAAAAACTATACCTTTAACAGCGTTCATAACACGCTATATAAAGTTCTGTTAACAGCACTGCATAATGAACGCTATTGATAATGACATTCTAATAGCAGGGAGGCTTCAACGCTATAGATAAACTGCTATTGTATGAACGTTTAATAGCACTTCAATATGAACGCTATGGATGATTATATTATAATAGCAGGGAGGCTCGAATGCTATAGATGAACTGCTATTGTATTCTATTTTAATAGCACTGCGGAAGGAACGCTATTGATGATGACATTCTATAGCAGGGAGGCTTGAACGCTATAGATAAACTGCTATTGTATGTCCTATTTGTTGTAGTGACAGATCTCAAGCGCGCCCAGGTAACGGGATTGCCTGTAGCTGGGAAATCTCTTCATGACTAATGTATTAATCTAGTTGTTAACCTTAATCCATTTTAGTAGGTACTCCTGACCGTGGTACTCAGGAGTCCCCTCCTAGACATGATGCAAGACAGGACTGGATTATTTTTACAAGCACAATCGCCCACGGTGTCCAGGTTATTTATACAGGTCATGTCGTGTCAGGTAGCCGTCGCAACAGCTTATCAAGATATAACATGTCAGGTTTATCGTGTCAAGTATACTTGTCAGGAGTGCGCCACGACGGGCCACTATCAGGTCATGTCAGGTCATTATGTCAGGAGTGCACCACTACGGGTCACTATCGTGTCATGCTCAGGTATCATTTCCAAACATATCAAGTAAATTCATGATTATCAAGTTCAGGTAAAAAGGCGTAAGGATATAAAATGGACGTAAAATATCTAATAAAATATCAATATACAGGGCCATAGAAGATCAAGGGTAATCAGGCTACGATCAAGCCAGGCTAGCGTACGCTCAGGTCTGCGTACCAAAGGATCCATACACTTCCAATGGGAAGCGTATGCAAGGGTCAGCGTACACAAGGGCACGCTCAAGCTATAGGTCAGCGTACGCTCAAGCTAGCATACGAAAGGAGCCAGCGTACGCCTTGCTCGCTTAAGCTAGCGTATGCTCAAGACACGCTGCCAACAGGCAGCGTATCAAGGAGAGCGTACGCTCACTAAAGAGCAGCGTACGAAGGCTAGCGTACGCTCACTAAAGAGCAGCGTACGAAGGCTAGCGTACGCTCACTAAAGAGCAGCGTACAGCTCAGCGGCATAAGCTAAAAAGCTAGCTCACTGTTCACTGTCTTCTCCAAATAGCAAGAATAGCAAGAACTCTAAAGTTGAATCTAAGCTTCAACAGTCCATATCTTGGTCAAAACAAGTCCGAATCCAACTTTCCAAAGGTCAAAATTGAGTAGAATGAAATTCTCTAAAACATGGAACCATAGAAACTTGAAACAAGCAAGTTTGATAGATCAAAACACCAAAATCCGAAAATAGCAAAACTCTAGATCTACAAGAATTAAAGCCTCAAAATGGAAAATGACAAGTTCTAATGTGGTTTAGAATCATGAGAAGAAGCTAATGTAAACATAAAATGAGTTCTCTTGTGGAAGCAAGTTGCACTTGCCTAAGGGTTAGGGAGTTGTGGGGAGGAAGGAAGAAGAAGAAGAAATAAATGAGAGTTATGGAGGAGAGAGAAGGTTGGTGGGGAAATAAATATCATGGGTTGGTGGTAGGTAGGGGGTTCACCTTGGTCCATGATGGACCAAGCAACCAGTCGGCCAAACCAAACCAACCCAAACCGAGAGTTAAACCAAGCCAAGAAAACTAAACAAGAAACAATACAAGAAAATACGTACACGTATTTCCAAAATATGTAATACGAACCACAGGCATTACAACTCTACCCACCTTAAAAGAATTCCGTCCTCGGAATTTAATCAAGAGGCTAGAGGAGCAATGACAAGCTACACTATTCACAGGCAATTATACTAGGCAATCAATCAATCATGCAAGCAAGAAATTGATAGCATGAGGCATAAGAAAGACATTATACCTCACGAGTCAAACAAGTCGGGATATCGTGATCGGATATCATCCTCACGCTCCCACGTTGACTCCCCCAAAGAGTGATGACCCCAAGCAACTCGGACTAACTTGATAGTCTTGTTCTTGAGGATCTTCTCTCTCCGGTCCAATATAGACACGGGCCTCTCCTCATACGAAAGGTTGGTACCAACAACCAATTCCGAATGATCTAGGATGTGGCTCGGGTCCGGGATATACCGTCGTAATTGGGATACATGGAACACGTCATGCACCTCACTTAGCGACGGCGGAAGAGCAAGACGATAGGATACATCTCCTACTCGCTCCAGAATGTCAAACGGTCCTATATACCTAGGACTAAGCTTGCCCCGTACGCCGAAACGAATGACGCCACGGTTAGGCGAAATCCTCAGGAATACATGATCGCCAACCGAAAATTCGAGAGGGCGCCGATGAGAATCGGCCCAATGGCGCTGGCGATCTTGGGCAACTCGAAGGTGATCTCTGACTCGCCTGACTACTTCAACGATCTGAGCAATCATTTCTGGACCAAGCATCTGCCTTTCTCCAACATTATCCCAGGCTAGCGGGGATCTGCACTTCCTGCCATACAGTGCCTCGAACGGTGCCATCTGGATACTGGCCTGGAAACTATTGTTGTATGAGAATTCCACCAGGTGCAAATGATCTTTCCATGAACCACCGAAGTCAAGTGTGCAAGACCGCAACATGTCTTCAAGAGTCTGGATCGTGCGCTCCGACTGGCCATCTGTCTGCGGGTGATATGCTGAACTGAACTGGAGATGAGTCCCCAAACTCTCTTGCAAGCTACGCCAAAAGTGCGACGTAAATCTTGAATCTCGGTCCGAGGTGATACTGACTGGCACACCGTGCAATCTGACAATATGCCTGAGGTACATCTCCGCTAGCTGAGCCGTCGACTGACCAACTCTGAACGGAAAAAAGTGTGCTACCTTGGTAAGCCTGTCCACAATGACCCAAATAGCATCTCTACTAGCTGGGGATCTAGGTAATCCAGTCATGAAATCTATGGTCACATGCTCCCACTTCCATTCTGGAATCGGTAAGGGCTGAAGAAGTCCAGCCGGTCTCTGATGTTCGGCTTTAACTTGTTGGCAAACCAATTACCGAGAGACAAACCGAGCTATTTCCCGCTTCATGCCATTCCACCAGAAGTGCTGACGGATATCACGGTACATCTTCGTACTGCCGGGATGGATGGAATACTGCGAACTGTGAGCTTCTGACATGATCTCCTGTCTGATATCTCCACTGGGTACACAAAGACGCTTACCATGCCTAAGTGTACCATCCTCATGAATACATAACTCTAGTCTTCGTCCTGCCTCACACTCTGCTCTGAGTCGCTGAAGCTTGGAATCTGCTGACTGTGCCATCCGGATCCTCTCAACTATAGTGGACTGAACTTGCATGCTGGCCATCAACGCCACACTGGAAGGAAGAACAACTTCAATATCCATCTTCTGAAGATCTGCTAACAGCTCTGGTTGCGCTGTTAGAAAATAAGCTCCAGCTCTTCTGCTCAATGCATCTGCTACGACATTGGCCTTCCCAGGATGATACTGTAAGCTGACATCATAATCCACAAGAAGCTCCAGTCACCTCCTCTGACGCATGTTAAGATCCTTCTGGGTGAAAACATACTTCAGGCTCTTGTAGTCGGTGAAAATCTCCACCCTGTCTCCGTACAAGTAGTGCCTCCACAACTTAAGTGCAAACACCACTGCTGCCAGCTCCAAGTCATGGGTTGGGTAATCCCTCTCATGATCACGAAGTTGTCGTGACGCATAAGCTATTACCTTTCCATGCTGCATCAGAACACATCCTAAACCTCTGCCTTGTAATGCCCGTAGTTCGTATTACGTATTGGAAATACGTGTACGTATTCCGGGCTCGTATTTTTTTGTTTTGTCATAATTAATTGGCCTTGGATTTTTATTTTTTTGCATATTGCATTACCATGGTTCATCTTGGCATTTCTTTGGCTTGGTTTGGTTTGGTTTAGTGGGTTGGTTTGGTTTTATGTGGAGAACCACTCCCACCTACCACCACTCCCACCATAAATATATATCCCACTCTCTCTCTTCCATTATTACTCATTACTCATTTCTTCTTCTCCATTTTTACTCTTCACCTACCAGGAGAGAGTGGAGAGCTTAGGCAAGTGCATCTTGCTTCATGGAGGAATCCACTTTATTTGTCCATTCTTTTCCTTATGCGATTTTAGCACTCTTTAGTACTTAGCATTTTTCAATTCCATGGTTAAATTCTTGTAGATCTAGTTTTGTGGTATTTTTGGATTTTCTTGGGTTGATCTATTTAACCTTGTTATTTTCAAGTTTTGATGGTTCCATATTGTAGAAGATTTCGTTCTACCCCATTTTGACCTATGGAAGTCCAAATTTGGACTCCTGTGGGAAATTGGGTGGTGTGGAGAAGCCATGGTATTTTCCATGAACCTCTTCTCAGTTGGCAACAAATTGTTGCTGGCTTGCATTTGTTTTGGCCGCAGGAGTCTTGCCTAGCCGCATGGGCATGGCAGCATTAATTATTTTCTGACATGATGACACTTAATAGCAAGCATAGTAATTTGGGCAAGGCCTAATAATTATTTGCCACGTACAGCTTGTAATTGTATGCACATAATGTAATGGTGAGCCGCATGAATTTATTAATGGTTTTGAGCCGCATGTACTTGCTGGCCTTAACATTCTTGGCCGCATAAAAATATATATGGGCCGCATGCATTGCTTACGTAGGAAATTGCATATACATGCATGCATACTTTAGTTGCATGCTTAATTAGTTTAGCATTAGCAAGCAACTTGCTGGCCATTTGAATTATCATAGCCGCATGGATTTGATTTTACTACTTTGCTTGCATGGAAACTCCACTTCAGCCGCATATGAATTTATTGGCATATTAAATTGCATGCAGAGCAGCTCCAGCCGCATAAGGCATCCTATTTACTAGGTTCAGCCGCATGGTAAGCATTAATTAATGCTTTGTTCAATGCTTTGTAAAGCATTTAATTCAAATGCCGCATGGAAGTCTTAGTTCCATGCCTTGGAGGCATTAAATGCTTTTCTTCTAAAGCATTAGTTAATGCTTGGTTCAGAGGCATTGAATGCTTTTTTTTTTCTAAAGCATTAATTTAATGCTTGGTCCGAATTGTTGCATTCCCTTAAATACATGAAAGCTGGCCGCATAAGGCTTTTCTGATACATTTGTTTTCTTAATACCTTCTCCAATACTAGCCGCATAAGGAATTATTTAATAAGTAGTTGCTTGTTTGTATTTTCATGCAAGCAATGTGGGAGTGAGCCGCATGGATATTTGTAGTATTAATATTGTTTAAAGCAGAGCCGCATGACCTTTGGCCATTAAATAATACTATTTGCATGTTGTAATTTTTCATGAAATCTAAGGTGAGCCGCATAGGCTCCCTTCCCTCCAGTATTTAATATTTTGGCCACGTGAACCATTAATTAAAGGGTTCACGTGTACCACTTCTTATTGCATTAATTGTGGGGGTCCCACATAACTTCTTTTAGTTGACTGGCTTGCTGAAGTGGGAGCTTGCAATTATTGCGGGTCCCACTATCTTTTGTCTTACTTGATTTCATGCCCTCTTTGTTATATTGGCCGCATGGGTGCTCTCCCACTCTCTTTGACCGCATGTTTGTTCTCCCACTTTTGGACCACATGGGTCCCACTTTGATTGTTTAAATGTCTTATTTGCGTGAATTGTGGTCAGAATTTCTTTCCACTCCCAACATAAAAGTTGTAGAGTTTCTCCTTGGCTTCAAGAATATATATATTATATTATATTATTATTTAATTTGCTCAAGTTTCTTCCCTCCTTGATAAATGGCATGACTTGATAGTGACCCGCCGTGGTGCACTCTTAACATGATAACTTGACCTGACAAATTTGACATGATAACTTGGCATGATAATTCTTGATAGTGGCCCGCCGTGGCGCACTCTTGACATGATAAACCTGACATGATAGCTCTCGAATTGCTGTTGCGACGGCTAACACGACTTGACAAGATTGAACAACTTGGACACCGTGGACGATTGTGCTTGTACAAATAAAACCGTCTTGTCTTGCATCTTGTCTAGGACAGGGACCCCTGAGTACCACGGTCAGGGGCACCCACTGAAATCAACTAAGGCTAACAACTAGAATAAATCCAGTAGTCATGAAGAAATTTCCCAGCTACAGGCAATCCCGTTATCTGGGCGCCCCACTTGGGATCTGTAGCCTGCCGTCGAGTAGGGCACATTTCCAGCACACTGTCATGTGTTGCACCCTCTAAGTCACCTAAGGGTACATGCATTTCCTGGACGATGTACCCACTTGAATTCAACTCTAATTGCGTCCGGATAGCCTGGATGGTCTGCAGGGCTTGTGGCTGTGGAATAATCTCACTGCATCTTGTTAGTAATTATGCTTGTGATAACCCTAATTAGTTAAAGTATCAAGCCGTACTTATTGCTTGGCCGTGAAATGTTGAATGAAGTTTACCAGTCTATTCTTGTCTTGATCCTGTACAAGATAATTATATGACCTGTTTTCTTATTTTATCTTGCTGATAAATGGTGGGAAAATCCAAGTTCCGTTCAGACGAAGGGTTACAACCCCGGTCCTTGTTTGGTTTACGGGTTGTAACCTGGTTATCTGAATAGTCCCATGGTTATCTCATCGTATATCACCTGTCATGTTTTCTTTAATTACTGTCTTTTATATATTATTACTCTTGTGCTGATTGCTGGTTTTAGTTCCTAAGTGAAGCCTCCTTTGTGGCACTTGCTCTTTCTGGGATCTGACCCAGCTGGTTTTGTATGGCCAGATACCAGAGCAGCACCAAGGGATCTACCGACTTTCCAGCCCGATGGTGAACACCAGGCGTAACCAGGGCAACGAGTGGGTTTATTTTTGCTCTCCCACTCTATTGTAAAATTATTCTTTTGAGGCGTTTAGCCGCCGAGCAAGTGTTAGCTCGTGTACATTTTATTTACTGTCTGCCTACGGGCTGTAACATGATTGGCAACCTAGGGTTGATCATGTATGACTAAAACTCTTGCTAGTCTTCACATTTTGTAACGACTAGCTTCATGATCAGCTGAATATGTAATGTTTGGGACGCCTTACTATTGTATATTTGGTGATCTTACATCTTGTAACTCTGTTTACTTGCTTGTGATTGAGACACTAGGCTTGTTATTGACCTTAAGAGACTGATGGCTTGTAGATAAACCCTCATATATCTAGACAGCCGTGACCGTATAGTAGAGTGGATCCCATTTCACTATACGTAGCTGGCTATGTCTGCCCCCGCTCTCCAGTATTCTGGTTCTGGGGCGTGACATGGTTTAAGTGGTGGCCCATGCAGGTCTTGTAAATCAAGATATGTGAGGGTTTACCGAATAGATGTCTCAATCAGTACTCGCCCTTGATCCCTGCTCGTATCCTCTTGATTCCTGAAATTCTTGTCCTGATCACATGCTTGTAATCGTTGGTCTTTCCTGGTCCTTCCTTATTGTTTCCATGTCGTCTTCTTCAGTGGCATTGTTTCTGGTCCTACCGATCAGCAAGGCGGAGCGTCTCCCGTGGACCAGCAGCAACCAGAAGATCAGGTCCAGCACTCAGGAGCGACCTCCCGAGTCGTACCTACTGAAGGAGAGCCGCCAGTTCAGCCAGTCCAGTCTACAGAGCCTGATGATGGCACTTTGGTAGGTCTCATCAGATTATTGTTAGCTTTCCAAGATCGTCGAGGAGATGCCTTGCAACAGGCAGTGGCAGATGCTTTGAACAGAGACGGTCATCCAAGGAACAGTGCCGCGAACAGTTTCAAGCGCCTGAACCCGCCATTCTTCGATGGCAGTGAAGATGCTATCGCTGCTGACGCGTGGCTCCAGGATACTGAGGTCATTCTAGAGGCAGCCAAGACCCCAGAAGACGAGAAGGTGGCCGTGGTGCGCCTACAGTTATTGGATCTTGCCCGCAGCTGGTGAGCAGCACAGGTCGTGGGATTAGTGGCCCCTATTCCATGGGCACTATTCAGAGAGAGATTCCAGACTAAGTACTTCGATGTGGTGGCTCGGTATGATCTTCAGACCAAGTTCACCAATCTAAAACAAGGAGGAAGAACGGTCGACGGATATGCGGCCGAGTTTTCGAGGCTCAGTCGGTTTGCTCCCACCTTGGTGGCGACCGAGTTTGATAGAGCCCAGCGGTTCCAGCAAGGGCTCCATCTCGAGATTTTGTTAGCAGTGGAACAGTTTGAGCATCAGACCTTCGATGCAGTATTGAGAGCGGCACGAAGGCACGAGTATACCTCCCACAGGATAGTGGACAGGACCGGAGGTCGGAAGCGATCTCACGGCCAGATGACCCAGTCGACAGCACCAGCCCCGGCAGTCAGGGCTTTGACAATTGGAACTCCGAGGCAGGCGGCCTTAGTGACGTCGGTCACGTCCCCTCAGCAGCAGAAGCAGAAGCAGTCTTCCGCAATGGGCTGCACTCATTGTGGGAAGCCAGGACACGTTGTTTCGGAGTGTCACAGAGCACAGGGATTGTGCTTGGCTTGTGGAGCACCGGACCACAAGATAGGGTCCTGTCCAAATAGGGCCAGTTCATCATCGGCCCAGACTAGTCCCTCGGTAAGGGGACCAGCCCCAGTCCAGCAGCAGCAGCAGTATCTATTGTCGAGGCCATTGTCGCCTCAGGCCCTAGCCTTCCAGCTACAGAGACCCCAGCAGTATGCCCAGGTCCACGCTCAGATCCAGAACCGGCAGAGAGGTTCCTAGCAGGATATCTTTCCTCTTTCTCGTGCCTTCGATTTCCTTGCTCACATACATGATTGCATGATTGATTGCTTAGTATAGCTTGTCCTTGCATCTCTAGCCACTTGATTAAATTCTGAGGACGAAATTCTTTTAAGGTGGGTAGAGTTGTAATGCCCGTAGTTCGTATTACGTATTGGGAATACGTGTACGTATTCCGGGCTCGTATTTTTTTGTTTTGTCATAATTAGTTGGCCTTGGATTTTTATTTTTTTGCATATTGCATTAGCATGGTTCATCTTGGCATTTCTTTGGCTTGGTTTGGTTCGGTTTAGTGGGTTGGTTTGGTTTTATGTGGAGAACCACTCCCACCTACCACCACTCCCACCATAAATATCTATCCCACTCTCTCTCTTCCATTATTACTCATTACTCATTTCTTCTTCTCCATTTTTACTCTTCACCTACCAGGAGAGAGTGGAGAGCTTAGGCAAGTGCATCTTGCTTCATGGAGGAACCCACTTTATTTGTCCATTCTTTTCCTTATGCGATTTTAGCACTCTTTAGTACTTAGCATTTTTCAATTCCATGGTTAAATTCTTGTAGATCTAGTTTTGTGGTATTTTCGGATTTTCTTGGGTTGATCTGTTTAACCTTGTTATTTCCAAGTTTTGATGGTTCCATATTGTAGAGGATTTCGTTCTACCCCATTTTGACCTATGGAAGTCCAAATTTGGACTCCTGTGGGAAATTGGGTGGTGTGGAGAAGCCATGGTATTTTCCATGAACCTCTTCTCAGTTGGCAACAAATTGTTGCTGGCTTGCATTTGTTTTGGCCGCAGGAGTCTTACCTAGCCGCATGGGCATGGCAGCATTAATTATTTTCTGACATGATGACACTTAATAGCAAGCATAGTAATTTGGGCAAGGCCTAATAATTATTTGCCACGTACAGCTTGCAATTGTATGCACATAATGTAATGGTGAGCCGCATGAATTTATTAATGGTTTTGAGCCGCATGTACTTGCTGGCCTTAACATTCTTGGCCGCATAAAAATATATATGGGCCGCATGCATTGCTTACGTAGGAAATTGCATATACATGCATGCATACTTTAGTTGCATGCTTAATTAGTTTAGCATTAGCAAGCAACTTGCTGGCCATTTGAATTATCATAGCCGCATGGATTTGATTTTACTACTTTGCTTGCATGGAAACTCCACTTCAGCCGCATATGAATTTATTGGCATATTAAATTGCATGCAGAGCAGCTCCAGCCGCATAAGGCATCCTATTTACTAGGTTCAGCCGCATGGTAAGCATTAATTAATGCTTTGTTCAATGCTTTGTAAAGCATTTAATTCAAATGCCGCATGGAAGTCTTAGTTCCATGCCTTGGAGGCATTAAATGCTTTTCTTCTAAAGCATTAGTTAATGCTTGGTTCAGAGGCATTGAATGCTTTTTTTTTCTAAAGCATTAATTTAATGCTTGGTCCGAATTGTTGCATTCCCTTAAATACATGAAAGCTGGCCGCATAAGGCTTTTCTGATACATTTGTTTTCTTAATACCTTCTCCAGTACTAGCCGCATAAGGAATTATTTAATAAGTAGTTGCTTGTTTGTATTTTCATGCAAGCAATGTGGGAGTGAGCCGCATGGATATTTGTAGTATTAATATTGTTTAAAGCAGAGCCGCATGACCTTTGGCCATTAAATAATACTATTTGCATGTTGCAATTTTTCATGAAATCTAAGGTGAGCCGCATAGGCTCCCTTCCCTCCAGTATTTAATATTTTGGCCACGTGATCCATTAAAAGGGTTCACGTGTACCACTTCTTATTGCATTAATTGTGGGGGTCCCACATAACTTTTTTTAGTTGACTGGCTTGCTGAAGTGGGAGCTTGCAATTATTGCGGGTCCCACTATCTTTTGTCTTACTTGATTTCATGCCCTCTTTGTTATATTGGCCGCATGGGTGCTCTCCCACTCTCTTTGACCGCATGTTTGTTCTCCCACTTTTGGACCACATGGGTCCCACTTTGATTGTTTAAATGTCTTATTTGCGTGAATTATGGTCAGAATTTCTTCCCACTCCCAATATGAAAGTTGTAGAGTTTCTCCTTGGCTTCAAGAATATATATATTATATTATATTATTATTTAATTTGCTCAAGTTTCTTCCCTCCTTGATAAATGGCATGACTTGATAGTGACCCGCCGTGGTGCACTCTTAACATGATAACTTGACCTGACAAATTTGACATGATAACTTGGCATGATAATTCTTGATAGTGGCCCGCCGTGGCGCACTCTTGACATGATAAACCTGACATGATAGCTCTCGAATTGCTGTTGCGACGGCTAACACGACTTGACAAGATTGAACAACTTGGACACCGTGGACGATTGTGCTTGTACAAATAAAACCGTCTTGTCTTGCATCATTTCTAGGACAGGGACCCCTGAGTACCACGGTCAGGGGCACCCACTGAAATCAACTAAGGCTAACAACTAGAATAAATCCAGTAGTCATGAAGAGATTTCCCAGCTACAGGCAATCCCGTTATCTGGGCGCCCCACTTGGGATCTGTAGCCTGCCGTCGAGTAGGGCACATTTCCAGCACACTGTCATGTGTTGCACCCTCTAAGTCACCTAAGGGTACATGCGTTTCCTGGACGATGTACCCACTTGAATTCAACTCTAATTGCGTCCGGATAGCCTGGATGGTCTGCAGGACTTGTGGCTGTGGAATAATCTCACTGCATCTTGTTAGTAATTATGCTTGTGATAACCCTAATTAGTTAAAGTATCAAGCTGTACTTATTGCTTGGCCGTGAAATATTGAATGAAGTTTACCAGTCTATTCTTGTCTTGATCCTGTACAAGATAATTACATGACCTGTTTTCTTATTTTATCTTGCTGATAAATGGTGGGAAAATCCAAGTTCCGTTCAGACGAAGGGTTACAACCCCGGTCCTTGTTTGGTTTACGGGTTGTAACCTGGTTATCTGAATAGTCCCATGGTTATCTCATCGTATATCACCTGTCATGTTTTCTTTAATTACTATCTTTTATATATTATTACTCTTGTGCTTATTGCTGGTTTTAGTTCCTAAGTGAAGCCTCCTTTGTGGCACTTGCTCTTTCTGGGATCTGACCCAGCTGGTTTTGTATGGCCAGATACCAGAGCAGTACCAAGGGATCCATCGACTTTCCAGCCCGATGGTGAACACCAGGCATAACCAGGACAACGAGTGGGTTTATTTTTGCTCTCCCACTCTATTGTAAAATTATTCTTTTGAGGCGTTTAGCCGCCGAGCAAGTGTTAGCTCGTGTACATTTTATTTACTGTCTGCCTACGGGCTGTAACATGATTGGCAACCTAGGGTTGATCATGTATGACTAAAACTCTTGCTAGTCTTCACATTTTGTAACGACTAGCTTCATGATCAGCTGAATATGTAATGTTTGGGACGCCTTACTATTGTATATTTGGTGATCTTACATCTTGTAACTCTGTTTACTTGCTTGTGATTGAGACACTAGGCTTGTTATTGACCTTAAGAGACTGATGGCTTGTAGATAAACCCTCATATATCTAGACAGTCGTGACCGTATAGTGGAGTGGATCCCATTTCACTATACGTAGCTGGCTATGTCTGCCCCCGCTCTCCAGTATTCTGGTTCTGGGGCGTGACATGCCTGAAGCATCACAATACACTGAAAATCCTTCGATTCCATCTGGAAGCGTGAGAATAGGAGCTGTTATCAATCCTCGCTTCAACTGCTCAAAAGAACTCTGACACTCTGCTGTTCAAGCAAACTATGCATCCTTGCGGGTCAACTGGGTCAATGGTGCTGAAATCCGAGCAAAATCTGAAACAAATCGCCGGTAATAGCCAGCCAATCCGAGGAAACTGCGAACTTCTACAACTGTGCTGGGCACTGGCCATGACTCAATAGCCACAATCTTCTGGGGATCCACTTCTACTCCTCCTCTGGTGATGATATGACCCAAGTATGAAATACGATCGAGCCAGAACTCGCATTTACTAAACTTGGCATATAACTGGTGCTCCCTGAGAGTCTGAAGAACTATACGGAGATGCTGCTCATGCTCCGCCTCACTCTTGCTGTAGACCAGGATGTCATCCAAGAACACGATCACAAACTGATCCAAGTAAGGCATGAAGATGTGATTCATGAGGTCCATGAATACTGCCGGCGCGTTGGTTGCTCCAAAAGGCATAACAAGGAACTCCCAATGCCCATATCTTGATCTAAAAGCTGTCTTCGGGATGTCCTGCTCTCTGACTCTGATCTGATGATAACCTGAGCGCAAATCAATCTTCGAGAATACTGATGTCCCTTTGAGTTGATCAAACAAGTCATCTATCCTCGGAAGAGGGTATCTGTTCTTGATTGTCACTGAGTTCAAGGTACGATAATCAACACATAACCTGGACGTACCATCCTTTTTTTTACAAGAAGCATCGGGGCTCCCCAAGGCGATCCACTAGCACGAATGAATCCCTTGGTTCTGAGTTCTTCAATCATCTTGTACAATATCTCCAACTCTGACGGCGCCATCCTGTAGACTCTCTCTGACACGGGGGCTGTCCCGGGAATCAAGTCTATAGTGAACTCGATCTCCCGCTCCGGAGGCATACCTGGAAGTTCCTCTGGAAAAACATCTGGAAACTCATCCACTATCCTGGGCAACTGAACTGCTGCTACTGCCATCCGCAATACTGGAGGAGATGACTCAACCTCGCCTCGAGAGAAGGAAAACTCTGGCTCGCCTGGAATGCTAAAAACAACCCTACCAATATGGCAGTCTATTCTAGCATACTGGTTCCTCAACCAATCCATCCCTAAGACCACATCATAATCGGCCATCGGGAATTCTATCAATCTAGCGGGGAATTCCCTACCACTAACTACGATCCGACACGAGGAAAACACTCTATCTACTCTCACAAGTCCGTTACCAGTAAGTATATTAAGCCTTACTGATAATGACTCGGGCTCCAATCCTACCCGTGTCGCGAATCGTGCAGACATAAAAGAATGCGATACACCAGAATCAAATAAAGCTGAAGCTGGAAAGGAGTTGACGAGAATAGTACCTGCCACTACCTCTCCTGGTGCCAATCCTTCCTCCATGGTCATCATCATGGCCTGACCATGCCCTCGGGGTGCTGGTCCCCTCTGCTGATATCCTCGCTGCCTATTCTGACTCAAGGCCTGGGCTTGCACATACTGCTGAGGGCTCTGCTGCTGAAACGCCTGGGACTGAGGCGGCAAGGGCCTCATCAATGGATATTGCTGCTGCTGCTGGACTGGTGCTGGTCCTCTCACCGAAGAACTAGAAAGGTTGGACGATGATGAACCACCCCTATTTGGGCAGGATCCAACCCTATGGTCTGGTGCTCCACAAGCCAGACACAATCCTTGTGTCCTGCGACATTCTGCCACCACATGGCCTGGCTTCCCACAATGAGAACAACCCACTGCGAAAGATTGCTTCTGCTTCTGCTGCTGCTGAGGGTGCGTCGGAGTTGAATGCTGAACCGACGTTACTGAGGTCGCTCGCCTCGGAGCTCCAATAGTCAAAGCCCTGGCGGCCGGGGCTGGTGCTGAAGACTGATTCATCTGACCGTGAGATCTCTTCCGACCTCCGACCCTATCCACAATCCTCTGGGAGGTATACTCATGCCTCCGGGCTGCTCTCAAGACTGCATCAAAAGTCTGATGCTCAAACTGCTCGACTGCCAACAAGATCTCCAGGTGAAGTCCCTGCTGGAACCGCTGGGCTCTATCATACTCGGTTGCCACCAAGGTGGGAGCAAAACGACTGAGTCTGGAAAACTCGGCCGCATATCCATCGACCGTCCTGCCTCCTTGCTTCAGATTTGTGAACCTCGTCTGCAGATCATATCGAGCTACAGCATCAAAATACTTGGTCTGGAATCTCTCCCGGAATACTGCCCAAGCAATGGGGGCTGCTAATCCAACGGCCTGCACTGCCCACCAGCTGCGGGCAAGATCTAACAACTGCAGGCGCACCACGGCTACCTTCTCATTCTCTGGGGTCCTGGCTGCTTCTAGAATCACTTCTGTGTCCTGAAGCCATGCATCTGCGGTGATAACATCTTCACTACCGTCGAAGAATGGAGGGTTCAAGCGCTTGAAGCTGTTGGCAGCGCTGTTACCCTGATGACCACCCCGGGTCAAAGCATCCGTCACTGCCTGGTGCAAGGCATCTCCACGCCGGTCTTGGGAAGCTATCAAGGTCCTGACGAGTCCTACCAAAGTGCCGTCATCATGTTCTACAGGTTGAACTGGCTGGACTGGTGGCTCTCCGCCAGAAGGCACGACTCTGGAGGCTACTCCGGAATGCTGGACTTGATCTCCAGGTTGCTGCTGGTCCGCAGGAGGTGCTCCGCCTTGCTGATCGGCCGGGTCGGGTACTATGCCGCTGAAGAAGACGACATAGGAAACAATAAAGAAGGACCAGGACAGAGCAACGATACAAGCATATGATCATGACAAGAATCCAGGGATTCAGAAGATACGAACAGAGATCAAGGACGAATACTGATTGAGACATCTATTCGGTAAACCCTCACATATCTTGATTTACAAGACCTACATGGGCCACCACTTGAACCATGTCACGCCCCAGAACCAGAATACTGGAGAGCGGGGACAGACATAGCCAGCTACGTATATTGAAATGGATTCCATCTCGCTATACGGTCACGGCTGTCTAGGATACATGAGGGTTTATCTACAAGCCAACAGTCTCTTAAGGTCATGAACAAGCCTATTGTCTCAATCACAAGCAAGTAAGTAAAAGTTACAAGATGTATGATCATTAAATATACAATAATAAGGCGTCCCAAATATTACATATTCAGCTGATCATGAAGCTAGTCGTACAAAATGTCAGGACTAGCAAGAGTTTAGTCATACATGATCAACCCTAGGATCTGTTAATCATGTTACAGCCCGTAGGCAGACAGTAAATAAAAGTACAATCGAGCTAAACAGGTGCTCGTCGGCTAAACGCCTCAAAAGAATATTTTCACAATAGAGCAGGGAGAGCCAAAAATAACCCACTCGTTTCCAGGGTTCCGTCTAGTGGTCACCATCTGGCTGGAAGGTCGGTAGATCCTCTGGAGCTGCTCCGAAATCTGGCCACACAAAACCAGCTGGGTCAGACCCCAGAAAGAGCAAGTGCCACAAAGGAGCTTCACTTAAGAATTAAAACCAGCAATCAGCACAGGAATATAAATATAAATAAAATAAGGACAGGAATAAAAGGAAACATATCAGGATGATATACGACGAGATAACCATGGAACTATTCAGATAGCCAGGTTACAACCCGTAAACCAAACAAGGACCGGGGTTGTAACCCTTCGTCTGAACGGAGCTTGGTTTCTCACCATTTATCGGTAAAATAAATATAAGCATTCTGGTTATTCAATAGTCTGGAACAGGGTCAGGGCAGAACTAGACTGGTTAGACTCCATCCAATCACTTCACGGCCAAGCAAGAATTACGGCTTGATACTTTAACTAACTAGGGTTGTCACAAGCCTAATTACTAACAAGATACAGTGAGATTAATCTACAGCCACAAGCCCTGCAGACCATCCAGGTCACCCAGGTCGAGAGATTAGGGTTGAATTCAGGTGGGTACATCGTCCAGGAAATGCATGTACCCTTAAGTAGCTTGAAGGGTGCAACACATGACAGTGTGCTGGAAATGTGCCCTACTCGACGGCAGGCTACAGATCCCAAGCGCGCCCAGGTAACGGGATTGCCTGTAGCTGGAAAATCTCTTCATGACTAATGTATTAATCTAGTTGTTAACCTTAATCCATTTTAGTAGGTACTCCTGACCGTGGTACTCAGGAGTCCCCTCCTAGACATGATGCAAGACAGGACTGGATTATTTTTACAAGCACAATCGCCCACCGTGTCCAGGTTATTTATACAGGTCATGTCGTGTCAGGTAGCCGTCGCAACAGCTTATCAAGATATAACATGTCAGGTTTATCGTGTCAAGTATACTTGTCAGGAGTGCGCCACGACGGGCCACTATCAGGTCATGTCAGGTCATTATGTCAGGAGTGCACCACTACGGGTCACTATCGTGTCATGCTCAGGTATCATTTCCAAACATATCAAGTAAATTCATGATTATCAAGTTCAGGTAAAAAGGCGTAAGGATATAAAATGGACGTAAAATATCTAATAAAATATCAATATACAGGGTCATAGAAGATCAAGGGTAATCAGGCTACGATCAAGCCAGGCTAGCGTACGCTCAGGTCTGCGTACCAAAGGATCCATACACTTCCAATGGGAAGCGTATGCAAGGGTCAGCGTACACAAGGGCACGCTCAAGCTATAGGTCAGCGTACGCTCAAGCTAGCGTACGAAAGGAGCCAGCGTACGCCTTGCTCGCTTAAGCTAGCGTATGCTCAAGACACGCTGCCAACAGGCGGCGTATCAAGGCTAGCGTACGCTCACTAAAGAGCAGCGTACGAAGGCTAGCGTACGCTCACTAAAGAGCAGCGTACGAAGGCTAGCGTACGCTCACTAAAGAGCAGCGTACGAAGGCTAGCGTACGCTCACTAAAGAGCATCGTACGAAGGCTAGCGTACGCTCACTAAAGAGCAGCGTACAGCTCAGCGGCATAAGCTAAAAAGCTAGCTCACTGTTCACTGTCTTCTCCAAATGGCAAGAACAGCAAGAACTCTAAAGTTGAATCTAAGCTTCAACAGTCCATATCTTGGTCAAAACAAGTCCGAATCCAACTTTCCAAAGGTCAAAATTGAGTAGAATGAAATTCTCTAAAACATGGAACCATAGAAACTTGAAAACAAGCAAGTTTGATAGATCAAAACACCAAAATCCGAAAATAGCAAAACTCTAGGTCTACAAGAATTAAAGCCTCAAAATGGAAAATGACAAGTTCTAATGTGATTTAGAATCATGAGAAGAAGCTAATGGAACCATAAAATGAGTTCTCTTGTGGAAACAAGTTACACTTGCCTAAGGGTTGGGGAGTTGTGGGGAGGAAGGAAGAAGAAGAAGAAATAAATGAGAGTTATGGAGGAGAGAGAAGGTTGGTGGGAAAATAAATATCATGGGTTGGTGGTAGGTAGGGGGTTCACCTTGGTCCATGATGGACCAAGCAACCAGCCGGCCAAACCAAACCAACCCAAACCGAGAGTTAAACCAAGCCAAGAAAACTAAACAAGGAACAATACAAGAAAATACGTACACGTATTTCCAAAATACGTAATACGAACCACAGGCATTACAACTCTACCCACCTTAAAAGAATTCCGTCCTCGAAATTTAATCAAGAGGATAGAGGAGCAATGACAAGCTACACTATTCACAGGCAATTATACTAGGCAATCAATCAATCATGCAAGCAAGGAATTGATAGCATGAGGCATAAGAAAGACATTATACCTCACGAGTCAAACAAGTCGGGATATCGTGATCGGATATCATCCTCACGCTCCCACGTTGACTCCCCCAAAGAGTGATGACCCCAAGCAACTCGGACTAACTTGATAGTCTTGTTCTTGAGGATCTTCTCTCTCCGGTCCAATATAGACACGGACCTCTCCTCATACGAAAGGTTGGTACCAACAACCAATTCCGAATGATCCAGGATGTGGCTCGGGTCCGAGATATACCGTCGTAATTGGGATACATGGAACACGTCATGCACCTCACTTAGCGACGGCGGAAGAGCGAGACGATAGGATACATCTCCTACTCGCTCCAGAATGTCAAACGGTCCTATATACCTAGGACTAAGCTTGCCCCGTACGCCAAAACGAATGACGCCACGGTTAGGCGAAATCCTCATGAATACATGATCGCCAACCGAAAACTCGAGAGGGCGCCGATGAGAATCGGCCCAATGGCGCTGACGATCTTGGGCAACTCGAAGGTGATCTCTGACTCGCCTGACTACTTCAACGGTCTGAGCAATCATTTCTGGACCAAGCATCTGCCTTTCTCCAACATCATCCCAGGCTAGCGGGGATCTGCACTTCCTGCCATACAGTGTCTCGAACGGTGCCATCTGGATACTGGCCTGGAAACTATTGTTGTATAAGAATTCCACCAGGTGCAAATGATCTTCCCATGAACCACCGAAGTCAAGTGTGTAAGACCGCAACATGTCTTCAAGAGTCTGGATCGTGCGCTCCGACTGGCCATCTGTCTGCGGGTGATATGCTGAACTGAACTGGAGATGAGTCCCCAAACTCTCTTGTAAGCTACGCCAAAAGTGCGACGTAAATCTTGAATCTCGGTCCGAGGTGATACTGACTGGCACACCGTGCAATCTGACAATATGCCTGAGGTACATCTCCGCTAGCTGAGCCGTCGACTGACCAACTCTGAACGGGAGAAGGTGCGCTACCTTGGTAAGCCAGTCCACAATGACCCAAATAGCATCTCTACTAGCTGGGGATCTAGGTAATCCAGTCACGAAATCCATGGTCACATGCTCCCACTTCCATTCTGGAATCGGTAAGGGCTGAAGAAGTCAAGCCGGTCTCTGATGTTCGGCTTTAACTTGTTGGCAAACCAAACACCGAGAGACAAACCGAGCTATTTCCCGCTTCATGCCATTCCACCAGAAGTGCTGACGGATATCACGGTACATCTTCGTACTGCCGGAATGGATGGAATACTGCGAACTGTGAGCTTCTGACATGATCTCCTGTCTGATATCTCCACTGGGTACACAAAGACGCTTACCATGCTTAAGTGTACCATCCTCATGAATACATAACTCTAGTCTTCGTCCTGCCTCACACTCTGCTCTGAGTCGCTGAAGCTTGGAATCTGCTGACTGTGCCATCCGGATCCTCTCAACTATAGTGGACTGAACTTGCATGCTGGCCATCAACGCCACACTGGAAGGAAGAACAACTTCAATACCCATCTTCTGAAGATCTGCTAACAGCTCTGGTTGCGCTGTTAGGAAATAAGCTCCGGCTCTTCTGCTCAATGCATCTGCTACGACATTGGCCTTCCCAGGATGATACTGCAAGCTGACATCATAAAATAAAATTAATTAAATTGTTACCGGCCTCCGGGAAAGTCGTGCACGTAGCACTGCCCTAAGAGTTAGCTCGGGTCTATGTGCAGACCGTATCCGAACGCTCCTAGTAGTAAAATCCCTACTCCACCGGAATCTCTTTGCCGTACACGACTAGGAGAGAGCGACCCCGACTTAGCTCTGCCCAGAGCAACGAAATGAAGAACAGCAGCGAAAAAACAAAGGAGACAAGAATTGTAGAGAGTTCCGAGGAGATTATTTTTCTGTGTAGAAAAGAAGGAGAATGGAACAGTATATATAGGCTGTTGGACAATTACACCAACGGACAGAAATTAAAGAGGTTTTAATTCGGATGTTTAAGAAGACAATTATGTTACGTTTACAGCACATGGTTCATTGAACCTGGACGGATATCAAGATCCAACCGTTACAGAATTTAAAAGGTATAGTAACGGTCAGAATTTTTAATAGGAGCAAAAAGATTTTTGGGTCTCAGCCCGAACCCGAAGAAGGAATCGGATCAGCATTCGGCACCCGCAGATGTGGGCACGTGCCCGCACCCGTTACGCGTGCCGAACCGAGCCGGAAGGCGGCGGCGGCGCGCGCGTGTGGCCCATGGATCTCCTACACACTACTTTAGTGAAGCAAAGGAAGCACAAGTAATATGAGCACAAGCTTGAACCCATGCTTGGCCGATGTGGGACTAATATTTTTGTGGTGCTTGAGCTTTTGCTCACAGCAACCAACACTCTTATCCAATGGTCCAACCATATAAAGATGATGGGTTGGATTTGAACCAAAGTACCCTTCCCACTTTCGACATAACGTCGACAATAAGCCATATATATTTATATTTTATCATATTCCTAAAATATAATATATTTATATTTTAATAGTAAATGTACAGTGTTTTGCAAGTGTAATAACGTATAATAAAAATAGTATCCAATTACAGTCAAATATCTCTTCTAACTCATATGGTTAAGGTGAGAGGTATTCTTCTTGTTTGGTTAAGTTCGATTTCCCATGTTGAATGTATATAAAAAATTTAATTTTTTCTCAACTATTTTTCACATAATTTACTTTCTTTTTTAAATAAAATGGACCATGATATAATTACGGCTTAGACGGCTCACTTTTGAGCCATTTTTAGGCCTAGTTATATAGTAGATTTTATCATATTTATAAATTTAACTGAACAATGTAATAAGAAATATTATTGTGAACAATGTAATAAGAAATATTATTGTATTTGAATTTTCTAATGAAGCTATTAGGGGCTGTTTGGATAGATGTAACTCTTTGAAAGTGTGAAAGTGGCACTTACGCCATGATGAGTTGCAGTTGAAAGTGTGAAAGTGGCACTTTCCAAAATGTATTTGAATGTAGTACTTTTTGTCTCCTGCAAGTGGAAGAAAAATGGATTTGGTGTTTGGATGGTTGTTGAAAGTGGAGAGAAAATGAGTTCGGTTGTTTGGATGGTTGTTGAAAGTGGATGTTAGTTGGAGATGTGGTAATCTTGGTAGGCTTACCCCCAACATGTATTATTATTTATTTATTTTGTATGGATTAAAAATTTATGACTTTGATAAATTAAAGACAAAGTAAATTATTTATGATAATTAAGTTAATTATCATGATTAAACATGTATTAGCCAAGGGTTTCTAGGAACGGCACACAAAATTAGCTATAACTCATAACTAATCCTCAAACCAAACCTTTGTTTGTATGTAGCTATAATACACGAAAAAATTATACACCACCACCAAAAAAGCCCAACTTCATCTCAGAAACCCAACTCCAACATGTCGCCCTCACCAACGTGTCTTCAACTTCGCCACCAGCCCGTCCTCAACTTTGTCGCTGGCCACGCCACCCTCCTGCAACCTGTCAACCGTCGTCCCGTCTTCAACTTCGCTGCCGGCCCGGCCACTCTCCCGGAGTCATCCCTCTTCAACGCCCAGGCAGACCTCTTCGACTACTACGGCTCCGGCATGAGCATCATGGAGACGTCCTACCGGGGCAAGGAGTTCGTCTTCATCGTCAAGACCGCCGAGTCCCACCACCAGTTCTCCACCGTGCCCCTTAATCCTGCACAAGAGATGAGAACGACAAGTGTGTAAGTGACAACTTGGATGGAGTCTCCGGCGACGATCTAGACGAGAACGAGAACCCAAGAAAGAAGAAGAAGCAGCGGTACCACCACTGCACTAACCGGCAGTTTCAGAGCAGTTTCATAGCAGTTTCCAGTACTACACAAAGCACTTGCAACCAAAAAACTCCGGATGTGAAAAGTAGAGTTTTTACAGCAGACAGGAACAGCAGATTGGTCATGTCTCTTCTCTTTCAAATTTTTGGATAGTGATACCAAACAACGGAACTTGCCACAGTTCAGCTGAGTTACCAAAAATAATACAGTTTCAGCCCACTTTCACGGAGCCAAACAGCCCCTTAGTAAAGGTTTTTTCTATGGGCACCACCAAAAATGCTTGGGGGCAGCCCTTACTTGGGGGCAGCCCATGAATGTGAAAAATTTGCTAGGGGGCACCCAAAAATTGCTAGGGGCAGCCCAATCCCCCCAAACCAAACAATTCACTTTCATTTTCATTATTGACTCTCTCCTCAAGAAGAAAAGAAAGAAAGCTCTCTCCCTCTCCCTCTCCCTCTCCCTCTCCCTCTCCCTCTCCTAAACCCTAATTTCTTCTTCTCCATCACTCCATTCTCAATCCCTCCACGAAGATTCTCGAAGAGATGACACGCAAGTCAAAGCAACCAGAATCTAGGTACGTTCTTCCCTAATTTCTTCAAAAAAAATTTACATTATATTCGAAACCCTAGAATTGGTTTAATTCTTGAAAAAAATTTCGTAAAATAGGTTTATAATCTCTTGCACGTTCTCTTCCCTTATTTTCGAACACAAGAAATCCAAAATTTATGTTGAAACCCTAACCCTAGAACACGAAAAAGTAGGATGTCGTTATGGGAGTTCGGGTTCACGACAGTAGGACTGCCACGAATGTGGCAGTCCTAATGAAAATTAGGACTGCCACAGTCCTGGCAGTCCTCTTTCACAAGAGGACTGCCAGGACTGTGGCAGTCCTAATTTTCATTAGGACTGCCACATTCGTGGCAGTCCTACTTGTTATGACATATCGGAGTTGGGTAAGTGCATGCTGTTTCTATTACTTTATAAGTGTATGTTGTCATGCAGTCCACCGCCCGCTAACAAAAGAATACGGCCCACCGCGTCAAAGCGGAAGGAACGTGCGGAACGTCCTCGCGAGCGTCCGATAACAATTACCGAACCGGCGCCCGAAGCTCGGTCTCGGACATCGCCATCGGCACGTCAAGCTCGGTCGAAGCAACGAGCTCCTACTCCTACGCCTCCTTCCGATGACGACGATGACGACCTGCCAATTGCCCGACTCCTATCACGTCAAGAGGGTTCTGCTCTATTTGAGGAGGTCGGTCCTTCTGAGGAGGCCGGTCCTTCTGAGCCGCCTGTCCGTCCGTCCGGTTGCTCAATGTTGGTTTCTTTTGAGAACCACATTGCGTATGAAATATGGAAGAACCTGGTATGTACATGACATTTGTAAGCTACCAGTTTAGTATACTATATATATATGTATTTCATAATTGATATGTGTTTTGTTGTATACAGAGGACATATCGTATCCTTAGGGCTGTGAGTCACGGGAAGAAAATCGTGTCCTGACAGTTTACAAGCTTATCCGAGGCCGTCCGGAGCAAAATCATACCGAGCGGCTTGCACAATTTGGCACAAAACGCCTACCGAACAATGGATAGTACCCTCATATCCGCCTTCGTGGAGAGATGGCACCCGGAGACCAACACATTTCATCTCCCAGCAGGGGAGATGACCATTACACTCGACAACGTCTACCAGATATTGGAGCTGCCAGTGACCGGGCGTGTAATGACCAAAGAATATTGCACGAATGAGAAATCCGTGAAATGGTACGAGAAGATCGTCAAGTTCGTCTCAACTCACCTTGGAGTTACGGCTACGAGTTTTACAACTCTACCAGGCTTCAAGAAGTCGTACGGAATTCCTCTATCATTTCTGGTGCACCAGTTCATGGATATGGAGGTGGATGACGATGGCGATGATACGGTCGACGCGGTGGCTCGTGCGTATATGTTGTTCGTCCTAGGAACGGTCGGCATTCCGGACAAGTCCGGTACGTCGATACATGCTAAACTTATCTGAAGTGGATGACTTCATCGAGATATCCTAGGGAAGCGGTATCCTGGCCAACCTTTATCGCGAGCTCGACATCGCATCCCGTATCGGGACTAAGACTATGGCCGGCTGTCAGACTCTGCTACATGTAAGAAAACATCTAACAATTTAATCTTGTATACTTAAATTTGTTGTTTTAATTTTTACTATTCATTTATAAATTGAATAGACATGGATATACGAGCACTTTTCGATGCTTAGACGGGCTGACGAAAACCCAGCGTATCTTGAACACCTTTCCCGAGTGTGTCGATGGAGGCCATCTCAGCTGGAAACAAAAAATTGGCAAACACTGGCTTCCATTCGTGAAGTATTAGACAGTTTGGTGCCAGAAGAGGTACTATTTTTTGACTAACTTTTTCATGTTAATTTTGTATTGTTGTTAACTTTATTCCTACAGATTTTTTGGAATCCATACCGGGATTTACGTGAGTTGAATCGTGAGGTCCAACCAGTTTCTTTATTTCATGGCATGATCACATGCTATGAAATCACGGAACCGTACATGCCCGACAGAGTACTTCGTCAGTTTGGCTTCGTGCAAACTGTGTCGAAGCGCACACTACGGCTGTTGGAGCCTCCGCGCGGAACCCAACCTTTAAGTTACAAACCGGCAGAATTCGACTGGGTGACCGACTTTTACTCGGAGTGGCAACAACATGTACTTCGGGAATCTGAGAGACGACCGGTCATCGAGATGGCCGACTGCAGCGAGGACTACATGCAGTACTTCCTGGGGGTCGGACATCCTAAGTTGTCGAACCCTACCAACCCGGGTCCCGTGGCCGTCGGAGCAGTTGGAGCTCTTCCTTCCAAGAATGCCTTGTATGCTGGGTTGGTGAGAATAATGAGTTCCGTATTTGTAATAAGACTGAGATTTTCATGTTTGTAGACTTAATTCATTTATACTTTCATTTTCAGTCTTAAAGGGTGAAGGAGTTGGCGCAGACACTCCGGAGAGGTTGCCAAAGTGATGAGTGTGTCGCCGTCGCCAACGAGCTTGATCGCATCGACGACGTGGTCGGCTTCCCCTTCATGAACAATAGGGAGTCTCGTTCCAAGGCCCGGCATGATATGTAGATGGATTTTGATATTTTTCATATTTCAAACTTTAGTTGGCTGTGGATTAGTAACGTACATTTGATGAATTTTGTGGCAATTTGAACTTTGTGGTAATTTGAACTTTGTGGCAAATTGAACTCTGTGGTATGAGCATGTTTCAAACTCTGTGTGTTGAGTCCCACAAAGAAATTTGAACTCTGTGGTAATTTGAACTTTGTGGCAATTTGAACTCTGTGGCAATTTAAACTCTGTGGCAATTTGAACTTTTGTGATGAATCTTAACTCTGTGGCAATTTGTGATGAATTTTAACTCTGTGTGTTGAGTCCCACAAAGAAATCATCACACAGAGATTGATAGTTAGGACTGCCACACCCATGGCAGTCCTACACTGAAGTAGGACTGCCAGGGTCCTGGCAGTCCTACCCAAAACTTGCTGTTACAGCAAGTTTTGAATAGGACTGCCAGCATCCTGGCAGTCCTACTTCAGTGTAGGACTGCTTTGGGTGTGGCAGTCCTAATTATGAATCTCTGTGTGAATTTGATTCACACATAAATTCATCACAGAGATTCATAGATAGGACTGCCACACCCTTGGCAGTCCTACACTGAAGTAAGACTGCCAGGATGCTGGCAGTCCTACCCAACAGCAAGTTTTGGATAGGACTGCCAGCATCCTGGCAGTCCTACTTCAGTGTAGGACTGCCATGGATGTGGCAGTCCTAACTATCAATCTCTGTGTGAATTTGATTCACACATAAATACCTCACAAAGATTCATAGATAGGACTGCCACACCCTTGGCAGTCCTACACTGCAGTAGGACTGCCAGGATGCTGGCAGTCCTACCCAACAGCAAGTTTTGGATAGGACTGCCAGCATCCTGGCTGTCCTACTTCAGTGTAGGACTGCCATGGATGTGGCAGTCCTAACTAGGAATCTCTGTGTGAATTTGATTTACACATAAATTCATCACAGAGATTCATAGATAGGACTGCCACACCCTTGGCAGTCCTACACTGAAGTAGGACTGCCAGCATCCTGGCAGTCCTACTTCAGTGTAGGACTGCCATGGATGTGGCAGTCCTAACTATGAATCTCTGTGTGAATTTGATTCACACATAAATTCATCACAGAGATTCATAGATAGGACTGCCACACCCTTGGCAGTCCTACACTGAAGTAGGACTGCCAGGATGCTGGCAGTCCTACCCAAAAATTGCTGTAACAGCAAGTTTTAGGTAGGACTGCCAGCATCCTGGCAGTCCTACTTCAGTGTAGGACTGTCAAGGGTGTGGCAGTCCTGATATTGATACTCTGTAACAGTTTCTCAAACTGAAACGATGTGACAGTGAACACTCACATAACACAGATAAGACATAGGTAGGTACATATAACACAGGTTGGGTACACACATATAACACAGGTAGACACAGGTAAACACATATAACACAGGCAGGCACATATAGTACACAGGTAGGCACATATAACACAGGTAGGCATATATAATACAGGTAGGCAAAATCAAACACGTATAACTCAAAATTTACTCTATATATATTACTGGACTTCATATTTCACTGTATACAAAAGTGGTCCTCCATATACAAAATGTCAGACTGTAAATATATCTATACTTAGTCTATTTCGATGTCGTAGTGGTCAGCAGGTAAGTCTCTTGGCTCCTCAATCTTCAATAACCTCTTACAGTGGTTGATCTGCTCAACGAAAGGTGTGGTCCAAGCGATGGCTTCGACCGGTGCTCTTTTGTACCAAACTATTGAAGGTGGAGGAATCGAAGAATGAGCGATCATCTTTAGTACAACGAAGTGATCCCCGATCAGACCTATAGTACATAGGTTAGACACTCCGTGGTCCGTCGGAGGAGCGCACATCGGAAAGAATGTATTGTTAATATCCGGCGAGATAAGTACAACAGGTATCATGTATCTATTAGTAAATAAATAGCCGGCAGACGGAACTTACATGTAGTGGTCTGTCCCGGTAACACTGTCGGTGCAAGGGATACTTAATAACAAACTTGCAACCGTTTTTTCGCTTAGGATGCGGGAGTAGAATGGAAGACGAGTCTCTAACTCCTCGTACAGCTCCTGCCTCACCCGTCTCCATCCGTCTTTGTCATCATAACCAAGATGCATTGCAAGGGCATGAAATCCGCAATAGCCATCACCGGGAACATCGACAATAGTCCAAATGTAACTTCGAAGCGCAGGTTGAAATTTGTCAATATACAAACTCGTTGTTTGGCTTGCAACTGTATCTTTTCTTGGGAGATCCATTTTCTCCATTTTTCGGCGAACGACAAGCTTGCCCTTCAGTGCAGGCGAAGATTGCTGTAAGCTTCGTTCAACATACTCAAAGGACGATAGATCTCTCTTAGTCGACTCCAGCCTTCTCTTCTGTGAACTAGTCAATCTTGTTTGAGGTCTGCCTTTAGGATTGGAAACAACGGACGGCTCATGCATTCTAGTAGTCACCGGACATGCAATTTCTTGGATTTTAAGCTCAATGGACATTCGTTCCACTCCAACTGAGGCACACCACCTTGCGTGGAGAAGTTTCACTTGTGGCAAAGAGAAGAAATCATCGTCCGTCTTCACCAGGGGCATCATAGACAACTGCCTCCAACGTTGATCGACAGCATCTACTGGAATAGGAATGGATTCACGGCGATATTCATTAATCTGATGTGCACAAGGGAGGTCCAGTGTATGTCGATATACACACCTGCAAACCTCGGGATCAAGCCCGACAAACTTTGATCTTTCAATCTCATCAGCTATTAAGGCCAACGCCTTGTGAGATACCACGCGCATTAAAGCATCTAAGAGTACTTCCTTTCTATGCTCATGCTTGACTATATTCAAACTCATCTCAAATGATGCCTTAATTTCATTCACCGTCCGGTCTACTGATAAATGTATAGCTTGCCAAACAGAGACGAAGTTGCCGAGAGATGATTTTAGGTGCCTCTTCAATAAAGAGTATGTTCCTTCGACACGGTTGGAAGTTGTCGTGCCGTAATGCTTCACCATATTCGACCATGCTAAGACGAATTGTTCTTTGTGCGATTCAAGCCATGTATCTTTGATGTAAGAAATGCATGCCGGCTTCCTCGTCTCCCACTTTTGCTTGAACAAGTACCATACGGCATCGTAACTGGCAATCGTAGATGCTCGCCACACACAATTCCAATCATTGTAGAATTCGTCAAAAATCTGCATGTCGATTTTACCATCCTCCTTCCGAAACTTTAACTTACATTGGGCTTGAATATTACGATTGACATGCCAAGTGTATAGCAATGTATCCGCTTGAGGAAAAATAATACGAATAGCATTAATGAGGGCATACTCTCTGTCGGTAACAAATACTGACGACTCTGTATGACCAGTGTAAAGTGTTTTCAGTTTCTCCAACGCCCATGTGTAGTCTTGAAGTTTCTCACTCTTTATGAAGCAAAATGCCACTGGAAATATTTTCCAAGTAGAGGTGAACCCGACAACATGAAAGAGAGGCATCTTGAACTTATTTGTCTTGTACGTGCAATCAAGGACTAACACGTCGGCAAAAGACCTGGCCAAATTTGTGCAATCAGGATGAGCCCAAAAGATTGATAATACTTCATTACTCTGGGGATGTCTTCTATGGAACTCAACATAATGATTATCGACAAGCAACTTGAGCACTTCTTGCATCGCCATTCTAGATTTCGTCCGGACAACGTTTGAAGAAGCTAGGGCGTTGTATATTGACTTCATTGTAGACATGTTCTTCTCATCTTTATGTCGTATGACGGAATATATTTGTCTCGGTGCAACTCCGGAGGTGGACAAGTCTTCGACTATCTTCTTCTCCGTATTGTTCAATCGTCCGACATACGGATGACCCAATAGTGTCTCGGCAATCTCATGGTTGTGGGTTCCATTCTTCACTTCTACTGTCCATTTCCCTTCTTCTTCGTTTCTGATATGTATCATGAATGGACAACCACATTTCCTCGTTCTAACATTTCTTCTTGGAACTTTACTTTGGATAACTGTGTTTTTCTTGTGCGTTCTGAATACACCACCTCTTTCACAGCCCACCACCACAGTTTGTCGTCCCGGTCGATTTCGGGCCGATCTGGATATCACTAGAACAATGTTGTTTTCCCGTCCGACTTCTCGACACCAATGTACCGCACCCTCGCTTGATTCAAAACATAGATCGGTCCAAAATAAATAGGCTACATTGACTGCAATTGGAGCCGGTACCGCAAAATCCGAAGATCTCAAGTCCTACAATAAAACTTAAAGGTTAATACAATTAGACAAAATCCTAAAGCAAATAGGTTTCATAGATTAGGCCCATGCATAAGATTGGTGTCCTTAAATAGCAAATTATGTTAATAGCAAGACCGTCTTCTGTGAAGGACTGCAATAAAACTCTGTATTCTAGTATCATAGACTAGGACTGCCAGAGTGGTGGCAGTCCTTCACAGCAGAAGGACTGCCAGGACCCTGACAGTTCTATATGTAGGACTGCCAGGGTCCTGGCAGTCCTTCTTTTGTGAAGGACTGCCACCACTCTGGCAGTCCTAGTCTATGATCTGGACTGCCAGAGTGTAGGCAGTCCTCTGTGTCACAGCACGATTTTAAGTCCGATGACACGTTCAAATGTAGTTACCAAGAGAGCTTCCGATGCATCAAAGTTGTCTTCGGACGTTGCGGGAACGTGTTCTTCGGACGTGGCGGGAACGTTTGATGATCTCGGTTGATCCATGTTCAATATTTTTCTATATTTAACACATAATTCAACTTTAATATGTGAAATTCTTGTTTAAAACATGAAACATATTATAGTTCGATGACTTACCAAAAAATTGGAGAAGTCAATGACCTAGAGTTGAGTGAGAGAACAATTTGCCAAAAATGTAGGAAGAAAAGAAAAGAATTAGGGTTTTAATTCTTTGACCTAAGAGAAGAGAAGGAGAGAAGAAAATAGTTGAGGGAGAAAAGAAAAGAGAAGAAGGAGAGAGAAAATGAAAATTGGTATTTATAGGTGTGCTTGGGCTAGCCCCTAGCAAAAAATTTGATGGCAAACTTGTAATAAACTTGAACTATTTTGGGCTAGCCCCTAGCAAAAAGGGTGGTGCCCTTAGAAAAAACCTTAGTAAATGGAGCCCTACTGTAGGACTCTATTGTAACCGAAGGATCAAAAGTATTTTTTCGAATGATATATGTCCACTAATCACATCGTAATCTAAATAGATATTTGCACATGGAATTTTGCTAAATTAGAGCGTATAGTATGATAAGGAATGGGTTATTTAAAGGGTTTGGTACAAATCGTTTGGGTTTAGGATCCGTTTGGTAGATCGTATTTGGAGGTAGAATTTTGATATTATGGATTTTGATCAAAATTTATGGAATTATATGTTTGGTTGGAGTTGAATTTCGATATGGAAAGTGGGTACAGAATCCAAAATTTTGATTTAGAAGAATGAAAGTTGGATTTAATTTAAAATAATTGTATTATTTTCTCAAATATTTAATTAATACTAATCAATAATTAAAAATTAACTAATAATTAGTTATTATTTTATATATAATTTTTATTCTTAATTAATATAAATACGTACATCACTTAAATAATTAATTATTAATAACAAATTTTATTAATTAATAAATTATCATAATCAAATTAATAATTGATTAATTAATTTATTATATTATAATCTTGATTAATAATTTATTAATTTATAATTTTATTTTAATATTTTATAATAATCTTAATTAATAATTTATACCTTTATTAATCATAATTATAATAATTTATTAATCATAACTAAAATTTTAATTAACAATTTATAAATAAATATTTCATTATAATCTTAATTAATAATTTATTAGTCTTAATTATAATCTTAATTATAAATTACTATTTATGATAATCTTAGTTAATAATATATTAATCATAATTAATACTGAAAATAATAATTCATTATTTAATAAATTAATAGTTAATACATTATTAAAATTAATAATTTATTAATCATCATTATAATCTTAATTAATAATTTATTAATCATAAATATTATCATAATTATAATAATAAATTATTTATTAATCATAAATATAATTATAATTATAATAATTAAATAATTATTTATTACTTTATTATTTTATTATCATAATTATAAATTGTAATTATAGTTTACCAAATCCTATGCTTTGTTGGATTTAGATTTGGAAATTCATGATTTGGATTTGGAATTAAATTTTGTATTTTCAAATCCAAATACAAACCCTAATTCTTGTTACCAAGCAAGCCCTTAGTTCAGGGAAGAAAGAGTTATGGGTTTGGGCTTGAACTTGAAAGGGGTTTTAAGAAGGGTTATTGGGTTTTATTCCAAATGAATGGGTTTCTATTGGTAGGAAACTCTTAATACACTCATTATCTTAGAGCATCACAGTAGAAGAGATTTCAATGCAACATTTTGACTTTAGTTAAATTTAGTAGTACTTGAACTTGGTGGTGAACTTTCTCTTGGGCTTTGACGTATCGCTCCATCGATACTCCATCGGCTTTTCGGCTGCTGCAATTGTCGTGTTCAGATCTGAGATATGTTTCCTCTGTTACTCATATGCTGCCCATGGTTGAATACCGTCTAGGAAGAGGAACATGCGATCCATATTCGAAATGGCAAGCATCAGGCGGGTGAACTCCGTCACGTAGTCTTTGATGGATCCAGTGTGCTTGAGTTGTCGTAGGCTCCGTCTCGCCACAAATTTCACGTTCTCCGGGTAGAACTGGGACCTAATCTCATTATTGAGATTTTTCCAAGTCTCTGTCGAGCATAGTCCATTATCTTTCTCGATGCACCTGCAACGTCACCGCAGCATAGCACCATTAGAAAAATAAAGAGACGTTGTGTTTACCTTATCGGTCTCATCCTCGATGCAAACCACCTTCAGGTACCGTTGGATATTCCAAATGAAATTATTCACTTTCTTCGCGTCTCGCACGTCGTTGAAGGAATTGGGTTTTGGATACTTCACTTTCGGGGCCGCCTCACTCATCGAAGTCACACCACCAGCAATGGCTTTCTCGAGGATCGCCACCTTTATTTTTAGCTCATCGCACAGTTCGACAATCTCCGCCTTCGTAGCCTTGTGTTCCTCCTTGAACTCGGCTTGCATCTTGCGGAGTTGCTATCGGGACAATGCCAGGGTGACATCCATCTCCAACCCGTGGGTGTATTCCTCGTGAGCCAACTGATTTTGCTCCATTTGCAGGTCGACATCCGTCACATCTTTTTCCAATATTTTCATGTGGAATGCCAACCCGCCAAAGGTCTGTTCCAATGACGGCTCATTGTTTTTGCCCTTCCTTGAGGGCTTCGCCTTCTCATTAGGCGATGCATGTTGCTTCTCGTGGACGATCTCGGATAATGATAACGGGACTATCGACCTTTGCTCTGATACAACTTGTCACAAACTTAGTGTCTGAGTCTATACTTCGTTCTGTGCGACGCACTATCTTCCTTATCGAAGACTCGTGCATGTATTCCCAACTCGCTTAGCTAGAACGATACGAAATTATAGAAGTGTGGATCGAGAGAGCGACTTATAACTATTCTTTATTGACTTGGATAGTGCTTACAAGTTTTGGTGGTGAGAAACAAATGGGGTCTCTCACTTGTTTATAGTGCCCAACGGGCTTACAGGAAACTCATGGAAACGAAATATTCCAGAAATTATTCTATATCTATATAACTATTATGAAGCTTCTAGTCCATCAAGAAAGATCCCGAGCCTTCTAGAGAGATCTTAGGCCTTCGAGATGATTCCGCTATCTTCTGGAGGGTTCCATATTATTCTAGAGAATTTCGTCATTTTATAGAGTGTTCTGGAAGCTTTCCGTACAACGTTGATATATGAAAGGTTATGCAAATCCAACTCGATAGGGTGCAACAAATTGGACGTAACATAGAGCTATGGTGGAAATTGGGGGACAGTGGACAGGAGGTAGGCATACAATATAATGTGCGCAATAACTCCCGAGAGCTACGCCAGTCACCGTACTTGTTCTTAAGAGATGAATTTTATATTTTGTTGATAAATTGTTTATTTTGATATTCGAAAATAAAAATTTATAACCCATAACCAAGAGTATAATTTTAATTTTAAATTTCTTCCAAATATAAAAAAATTCCGCACACCAAACACGCCTGAGCAACAGGTTATGTGGACCCGCTTCTATTATCCGACGTATATACTTTCGAGATCCGGACCATATCTAATAAAAGCTGGGGTTGGGATCGGTCTCAGCCCTAGTCCATGATTCGGGTCCACCTTGAGTCTAAATCCTTGTTAGCAATTCGGCAACCGAAAAAAATTCGGAACTATAAAAGTACGAGTATAAATCGGCACAATATAAGTAAAATACAGTCAAAAATTTGGTCAAAATTTCGTCAAACAGAAAACATTTGGATTAGATTTAATTCGTGTTTAGTACGTTTCATATGAACAAATTCGACACTAAAAATTCGACATATATATAGGGCCCATCCACCTCTGCTCCTTCATAAACAAGGGTTCAGTGTGAGGATAAGAAGAGGTTGGATGATGAAAAACCGAAAGATTTTTCTTTGATTGTTACAAGCAACATGTGCAAAGACTCTTGGATTTCTTTTTTTGGTTACTGTAAGACTTTTTATTCTTTTCTTTTGATAATTTTTGAGAATTGTGCCAGTCTTAATATCTAATAGCAGCAAGAGTCAAGAAAAGTTAAGACTGTTGGGTTTATCGGTCACGTTTTTTTGGCCGAATTTTTTAAAAATTCGTACGGTACGCGTTTAAAACGCCACAGGCTTAAAATTCGCGTACAAATCCAAAAAATTTCTAAAGTACGTAAGTATTATACGTTTATGTAATATACGAAAAAATTTGCGTATAATATGCGTTTTATTCGGGTGATTGCTAACAAGGGTCTAATATAATCGCCACAATACTTTACTAAAAAATGCTATTTGGCTCCAAAATATTTGGATGATGTCATCTCTCATTATGTGGCATATGACATAATTGCTGACATAGCAGCTGACATGACAAAATTTAACATTAAAACTAATATCAAAATTAATATTAAATTAACATTAACTTAACATTAAATTAACATGATAATTAACATTAACATTAACATTAACATTAAAATTAACATTAGAATTAATATTAACATGAACATGAACATGAACATGAACATTAATATTAATATTAATATTAACATTAAAAATTTTGGATAATTAATTTTTTTTGTTAAAATTTGCCACATCAGCTGTTATGTCAGCTGTCATGTCAGATGCCACATAATGGGAGATGATATCACCCAAATATTTTGGGAGCCAAGTAGCATAATTATACTTTGCTAGTAAGCGCCTCCGGTAGTGCTAAAGTGGGACCCACATGTCGTCAGCAGCTACCGTGAGTACATTAGTGGGTCAACTTGTTTTCATGTCACTACTATAATTAAGATTTTTATGTCAATTTTATTTCTCTGTTGGGAGCCTTGTTAGCAATCACCCGAATAAAACGCGTATTATACGCGAATTTTTTCGTATCTTACATAGACGTATAATACTTACGTACTTTTGAAAAATTCGAATTTGTACGCAAATTTTAAGCCCGTGGCGTTTTAAACGCGTACCGTAAGAATTTTTAAAAAATTTGGCAAAAAAAATGTTACCAAGAAACCCAACAGTCTTAACTTTCTTGACTCTTGCTACTATTAGATATTAAGACCGACACAATTCTAAAAAAAATCAAAAGAAAAGAAGAAAAAGTCTCACAGTAAACAAAAAAAGAAACCCAAGAGTCTTTGCACATGTTACTTGCAAACCTTTCGGTTTTTCATTATCCAACCTCTTCTTATTCTGACACTGAACCCTTGTTTATGAAGGAGTAGAGGTGGGTGGACTCTATATATATGCCGAATTTTTAATACCGAATTGGTTTATATGAACGAATTAAATCTGATCCGAATATTTTTCGTTAAACGAATTTTTGACCATAATTTACTTATATTTTGTCGATTTATCGTTCAGAATTTTTTCCGTTTGTCGAATTGCTAATAAGGGTCGGGAATATGCTTTTTCAATCCAGGTCAGGATTCCCTTCTCTTCTCCTATCTCCTCTCCCCAGGCTGGCATGGCGTGGGCGTCTCCGTGAAGCGTGGGGCCCACGAAAACAGCAAACAGCGACTGACAAAGCAGTTTGACGTGAGCCCCACGAAATCCCTCAATCTCCCCCTTCCATCCTCCTCATACAGCCCCCGGTTTTCTCTGTCTCAGGTTTTATTTATTATTATTATTATTTTTCATTTTGCAATGTGCACCCTACAACTACAATGTATATGTATATTATTGTATTTATACCCATCATAAATTTTTATTTGTAATAGTACTTAGTGTTTGGCACTCCAGGATAATTTTAATTTTTTTATATATTAATTTTATTTTTTTAACAACATATATCGTAACAATTATATTTTGTCATGCTCTCTTTTGTCATGTGGATGTCATACATATAATATTACTAGTAGATTATAATGTATACTATGAAATTTAGTTATTTTTAGAAAAAATAAGTTTGTTGAACAATCTATTATATTTATCTCTACTATTATAAAGCGACTTCAAAACGGCTCAAAAGTGAGCCGTCTAAGCCGTATATATCATCAACCATTTTAATAAATTAAAAAAATAATAATAAATAACTACCAAACACTCCACTAATTATTTTAAACATAAAACTAAGTATTCAGTTATCTCATATGATATATTAATAATTGAATAGTCTAAATCAAGTGGTTATGGTAGGAGTTGTTCTTCTTGGTTGCTTTAGTTCAAATCTTTTTTGTAATAAATTTATATTAATTTTTTTAATTTTTTTCGTACGTGAATTTGCACGTGCAGATTACTAGTAGATTATAATGTATACTCTGAAATTTAGTTATTTTTAGAAAAAATAAGTTTGTTGAACAATCTCTTATATTTATAAAAATTATGAGAATGCAATTAACCGTCATATTAACTATGCTTTTTCTTAAAGGCAATATAGTGCAATTGGTAATTAAATTTGATATCATAAGTAGGATTAACATGATTATTATTCTCAAAAGTTGGATATGACTTTTGACCAATATGGTCCATGAGTCAAAAGTAGATACGATCTCCAGAATAAACAATTAACAAGTTAACATTAATTCCTACCCAACTGATCCAATCTAAATATAATAATTTAGAGGTATAATTTGTAAAAATTAAGTATTTTATGTAGAAAAAAAAGACTCGGACTCGATAGGAAGTCCTCTAATAAAATTGGTAGTTTACAATACTTTGTAAAGCATTTGGATCGGATATGAGTTTTCTATTGCACGAGTAGAATATTGATACTTTATAGAGGATCCGAACTCGACATGAATTTCACACTCACAGAAGAACGAATAAAAAATAAAGACTATAGAACTGAAGGATGAGCCTCGTGATCATACTTAATTTAAAAATACAATTTATAGGAATATTTATGCAGGACCGTTCGAGGGATATAATTGTCCGAGTCGGATCTTATTTTGTTTGTCCATTAATCATTGTTGTGTGCTAATCCTGTGTGTGTGTGTGGGGGGGGGGGGGGGGGGGGGGGTGTTCACCTGCAACTCCGATCTCTTGCAGGTTAGGCTGGAAGTCAGGATTGTCGTAAGCTAGCCTATCTTATCTTTACGAGGGAGTACATAAGAAAAGAAAATAATTATAGAAATGTAGGCATTCAATAATGAATATTTTAGAGGGTACATATGTAAACATTATATATAATTATAATAATAATAAAATAAAAGGGCTAGAGATTTGACGGAGGGTCGGCCGTTATTCTACGGAGAGTCCACGCATCCATCCATTCTCGGACGGATCGATCGATCGATCTATGGATTGATGAATTTGGGATCTAGGTATTTTCGACCACTTCCCACTTCTCTTTTTCTAATTTGGAATTTTTTTCCTTCCTTTTTTTTTTCTTTGATTTTGTAACAGTTCAATCCATACTTGCTGCGTGTAGATGCAAGACTATGGATTTTGATGTGAATTTATCAGAAATTTTCTTATGGATTTTCTTTAGATTTCTGTGCTTCCAATGTGGGTTACAATTTTAATAGAATTAAAATTCAGATAAAAAAAAACTGCTTACAGTTGAGAAAACGGTCAAAGTATTGACATCACATCAAAAATGACATGTCGGGGACACGACCCGGACACGGATACTGATTTCGGCATGTCCTAGCATAGGTGTCTGTGTCATATCAGACACCGATTTGACGATTGCCTGACATCATTTTGGGAGTGTCGGTGCTTCCTAGGTTAATTGTGACTTTGGGCTTGATATCATGTTAAAGTCCGTGCAGCACGAAAAATTTAAGATCTTATGCTTTTTCAACAGGCTTAATGTTAATTATAATTGTGCATTAGTCCAGTGGTTATACATGGTTTTTAGATTGGATAAATTTACTAATCAGTATTAAAATTAATTTTCTTTTATAGTTCCTTCTACTTTGAGGTATTTTCGATCACTTCCCGCTCCTTTTTTTTTTTTTTCTAATTTGGATTTTTTATTTATTTTTGTAACAGTTCAATCCATACTTTCTGCGTGTAGATGCAAGACATGGATTTTGATGTGAATTTATCAGAATTTTTCTTATGTATTTTCTTTAGATTTCTGTGCTTCCAATGTGGGTTAGAAATTTCATAGAATTAAAATTCAGAAAAAATAAGAAGAAAGAGTCGGACACGACCCGGACACGCTACTAATTTCGGCACGTCCTAGTATAGTTGTCTGTGTCATGTCTGAGTCGTATCAGACACCGATTTGACGCTTGCCTGACATCATTTTGGGAGTGTCCGTGCTTCCTAGGTTAATTGTGACTTCGGGCTGACACCAGATGAGACTTGGAACCTGAGTGGTTTGCTCTGATATCATGTTAAAGTCCGTGCAGCACGAAAAATTTAAGATCTTATGCTTTTTCAACAGGTTTCATGCTATTCTTTTATAATTGTTTGTTATTAGTTTCTTTAATTTCGTGCATTAGGCCATTGGTTACACATGGTTTGTAGATTTGACAAATTTACTAATCGGTATTAAAATTAATTTTCTTTTATAGTTCCTTCTAGTTTGAGATATTGATCTACGACGGAGATGGTATCAGTAAACCTGGGAGTACTCCATTATGTATTGGATCATGTTTATGGGGCCTTCCTTCACCGGACTAGATTGAGCACCCCCTTTTTCTCGAGCGGATGGGGAGGGAGCAATCTTGTTCTGCTGGAGAACATGGTTAAGCAGCTATTCCCCGAGGCAGCCAGCCAGAACTGGCCGCCCAAGATGGTGCGGCCATCATGGAATACGTTGTGGGAGACAAAAACTGCATGTTTGAGGGAAGGTGTTTTCAGGACCCCGTGCGACGAGCAACTGATCAACGCGTTGCCTCCGGAGAGTCATCATGCCAGGGTTGCTTTCCTTACGCCAAAGTTTGTACAGCCGCAGAATATGGCTTGTGTGGTTCACTTGGCAGGTACTCTATTTTCTTAAGTTTTGTAAGAGTGCAAGTGTTGACACTTAATTTAGTGGTAGTGCCGATATACCTCTTCCTCGAACAATTGAATCTGAATCTACGATGATATGAATACTGTTGCGATAAAAATTGCGGAATGAACTATGTTGCTGGGACACGAATATGGCTGTGATGTAGGACATGAGCACACCACTGATTCTTGTGTGTCCTAGTGTATTTGACAACCATGTCATGTGTGATGTGTTCTCGCATGATGCACAGCACAGACACAACACCGGTTTTTGTTGTTCCCATGTTTTCTAGGCAGAGAACAGCTGGCATTGGCATGTGTTCACTTGTTTTGATGTCAAGTTCCAGTTCCAAAGTACATGGGACCAGCACGTGACTATGCCAGCTTACGTAGGCTACTCCAATATATGGAACCTATGATGCATACTTACGCTGTAATTGAGCTCCAGCTCATAAAGTAACAATTGGTCACATATCTACAATAATGATCTCATTCATACCATAAGTGTAATAACTAAGCACACAACATCAAGTGTATATAACTGAAGGAAATGATAGTCTCAGAGTGATAATAGTCGCATGGATCCTGTGCCTGAAGATGTAGGATATACTTCAGTAGTGGAAAGTCTCTTTTTATTGTTTATACAAATTGTTACATAGAGAGATCCTTATACAGGAAGAATGTTGAAGGATCCTTATACATGAAGATCTTTGATAAGTTCAGTTCTTTACAATAGTTCTCTTTGAATATCCTCCTCCTGAGATCTTATGTCGATATTCTTCATGCTTAATGTTTGACCATATCATCCAGTTATTGTGGATGGTGAGGAATTCAAACCCTTGCTATTCTATACAAACAACAATAATAATGAAGCCTTTATCCCAAATTTATTGGGTTCGGCAAACCCTTGCTATGCTATGAAATACATAAAGTTGAGATGTATATCCCTAAATCAAATTGATGCCTCTACTGATGCATTTTAACCTTTTTATTCTTGTGATTTTTAGGCAATAATTTGGCATATTATGAAGTTTTTATGTTTTGTTGGTGTATGTTTTTGTTGTTCTATAAAATGATTGAACTTAGGACGTTAATCCCTAATCACTGATTCGCTTTGTAGTTTGTACCTAGGAAGCATGGACATTCCAAGAAACGGTGTCATGTCCGTATTGCATGGTATCTTCACAAGAACGAAAAGGTTTAATCCCTAATCACTTTGTAAAATTTAGGGGGCCTATTTAAATTTTGGGGCCCTAGGCCCATGCCTAGGTTGCCTAGGCTTGGAGCCGGTTCTGCCACCACCTTCCTTTTCTCTCAACTCTAACCCAACCCAAGTCGTGTGGTTCTTACCTGCCTCCCCACACTGCTTCCACTTCTTTACCGTGGACCCATCCTAGGCAAGAGGTAACACCAAGGGGGTGGGGGCATAGGTGACTAGGGTTGGGTCAGGGTTTATGGGAGATATGAGGAAGGGGGAGGATAGTGATTTTTCTTTTGTTGAAGGATAAAAGGGTCATTAACACGTTGCATGGAAAGCAGGTGGCTGTTAAATCTGACTGCAGACTAATAGAGGGTAGCATAGCAAAATAAAACAACTTAAGAAGTTAGTGGTATTAAAGTGAACATAACAAATAGTTCGAGAGAGCAAAGTGATTATATGAAAAAGTTGAAGCTATTTGAATGTAAATTAACACTAAAATTGCATGCTAGCTTATTGCTGCCAATTATAGAAATTTGAAGTTATTTGGAGTAATGTTGTGTTACTATTTGGAGGAACTAAATGATTTAAGCCACTTTTACTAAGAGAATAAAGGGAATAAATGTTTTCTAATTGTTGCATCTGGAGTCGTCGTATGATTGTGATGTCCGTAAAATTCTGGTCTTACATTTTTTTTTTTCTTGTATGTACAAACTGTAAGCAACTATGAGTATGTGTATTATAAAAGACTCTTTCTACCTTCTGGCCTCTATTGTCTTGTTGTACAAGTTACGGTATTCCTTCTATGAAAGTCACATAATTTGACACCAGGGTTGAGGTTAGGTTGGCAGTTGTTATAAAACTTCGTCAATTCTTCTATGGAGCTCTTGTTCTCCATAGGCTACCTCATTCTTGTCAGGGCTTGGGGATGATAACGACATTGAGCCACATAATTAAATGTACTATTCACAGAATTACATGTACTATTGTTCATGTAATTTCTTCCCTATACTCTCTGAACCTTGGAGTGTTTTCTTTTTCGTTACATATTGGAATGCTATTAGTTCCTTATTGTAGCCATCCTGTCTTATGTAGGATTAATAAGGTTTTAGAAACAAACTTCAGAGTTTTGGCTTTGCTATTCAGTCTATGTTGCTCCAAACTTCGATTAAAAGTTAAAATGTTTAGTAACCATTATTGCATGAATCTAGAAGGGTTGTTAAAGACATTACATGGACATGCTTTTGAAATCTACGAAATACTCGAGGGTTATGTGAAGTGTATATGAGTTTGTGTGTGTGTTGAGCTGCAAGCTTGCACATACTGGAATTTAGAAGAAGAGAGAAGGAAGAGAGGAGAGGAGATAAAGAAATGAGAGGAGAGTGCAAGGGCATAAAATTCTAAATTGCATCTCATGTGTATTAATATTAACATATGATGATAAATACATCCATAACTACTTGACTATACAAGGGCCGACCCTGAGCTGAGGGGGCCCGAGGTGAAACTTCCAAAATGGGCCCCTATACATAATGTAAAAAAAAGTGTAAATATAATAAAACTTTGTTGCCACTAAGATTTAAACCAAGGACCTCTAAAGTACAAGTCTAACAATACAACACAATGTTTTTTTTTGTTAAGAATGACACATGTTAAATACTAATACTATTGTAGATAGATCCATATTTTTGTCCCCTTTCGTCTGGTGCTCTGGGCCGTCGTCCGGCCTGCCTTAGGCCAAGGAAGCCCCTGGACTATACCTACATAAAAAAAGACTTACGACTCTAACATCCCCCTCAATTTGGAGCATAGAGATCCGACGTGCTCAAGTTGATACATATATCAGAAAATGGACTACCAGCAAGTGATTTGGTGATGACATCATCCAACTGATTCTCAAACCGAACACGTGGAGTGATAATTTGTTTCTTCGCCAACAAATCACAGATAAAATAACAATCCACCTCGATATACTTAGTGCACTCATGAAACACAGGGTTACTTCCGATAAAAATTATTGATGTATTGTCACAATACATCTCCATATGGAAAGAAACTATTATTCTCATTTCATGAAGAAGCGACGACACTCACATCAACTCAGAACATGTATGAACGATATTACAATATTCGGCCTCTGTACTAGAACGAGCCACAACTTTTTACTTCTTACTATACTACGTCACAAGATTACCTTAACAAAGGTACAATATCCAAAAGTAGACATTCTATGACTGCGATTGCCTGCCAATTAGCATCATTGAAGTTCATCACGTGAGAGTTGTGATGGTTTATGCAACAAACCATTTCCAGGTGCACCCTTTAAGTATCACAAAATACAAGATATAACCACCCAATGAGGTTGTCGAGGGGCATGCATAAACTAAGTAATAGTAAGGTAGATAAGCTTCCAACGAGTCATCTCTACAATCCAACATTCTCAAATAAGTGACTATGCAAGAAAGTACCAGATTGTTTTAGCCTATATAAAATATTCTTCAATCGACACATCAAATTGCCACTACCAGACACAACATATCCTGGTGGTTGATCCATATAAATCTCCTCATATAAGTCACCATGTAAGAAAATATTCTTGATGTCCAACTGATACATAGGATACTTTCAGTTAACTACCACAGAGATGAAAATACAAACGGAATTTAGTTGAGTTACAAGAGAGAGAGTTTTCTTATAATCCACACAATGTTTGGATATACCGTTTTGCAACCAACCGCGTCTTGAGACGCTCAACGAAACTATTTGGATAATACTTAACAATGTACATCCACCTATAAGAGAAGAGAGTGCAAGGGTATAGAATCCTAAGTTGCATCTCATGTGTATTTATATTAACATATGATGATAAATACACCCACAACTACTTGACTATGCCCACATAAGAAAATAAGACTCATCACTCTAACACTCATCATATTGCATCCATGGTTACTTGTATTAGATCCATGTTGCATTATTATGTCCTAATTGACCTTTTAATTTAGTTTTTTGGTTGGAGAAACTTTTCACTTAAGCTAGACTCAACCAAATATGTAAATTAAAGGTTTAGCTAAACCAAATACGGATACACTTTGAAGACAATGATACTCTTACTATGCCACATATTGTCGAGCTCTAAAGTTTCATTCTCACTGTCACTACGTTTGCACATAAAAGGAAAGATATAAGGGATGATTTACAGTAGTTCTAGTGATGCATGAAGGGCCATCATATATCCTCTCTCTCTCTCTCTCTCTCTCTCTCTCTCTCTCTCTCTCTCTCTAAGGATCATAGTCAAGTTATGCTTAGGCTTTGGCACTTGTTGACAGGTCTCTTCTTGAAAAGAAAAACAAAGGGTTCAACAAATCAAAGTATCGTTTCTAGTTCACATTATTTCCTTCAGAACTAAAATGAGACACAAATGATAGTTGCATATTCTTAAGTCTCTACCACTACACCAAAAATCTCGAGTTTTGTGAGGGATGAGTGTTATATAGTTCAACTCAAAGACCCATTTTATGGGTTTTATGGATTGAGAGCTAGACTTGTGCAACAATATAATGTTTTGTAAAATCCGCTTAAAATGTTGAACCTGGAATGCTTTGGTGGTAAAGTCCCTACCAGTACACCAAAACTCTAGAACTCTAGATTGTTGGTGAGCAGGGGCGGCCAGGGCGACCGTCCAGGGCCCCCGAATCACGAGGGGCCCAAAAAAAATAGTTTAAAGATAAATATGTTAATAATTTTGTATCTCAAAACAGAACTAGTATTATACCATGGGCCCTTTTAGACACAAAGTTATTGTGGTGTAGTAGTTAGTACTTTAGACTCCTTACTAAAGGTCCTAAGTTCAATCCTTGGTTGTAGCTTTTTTTTTAAAGTTTTTTTTTAATATTTTTTTACATTATGTATGCGGGCCTTATTTTGAAAGTTCGTCCTGGGCCCTCATGAGCTCAGGACCGGCCCTGTTGGTGAGGGATGATTCTTATATATTTATATCCAATTCATCACATCATTGGTCCCAAAATCATAAAATCTGAAGACTTCGGAACCTTTACTCTTGCCCATCATAAAACTAATATTAGCATTATGGTTATTTAGTTCTATGACTAGAGATGGAAGCTTTTTGCCAAGCTTTTGAGAGAGAGAGAGACCAAATGGTCTAGGTTGCCTCAACACTTTGGAGCGGGGGTCTCAAGACTAAAATTTAGGTGTACATAAGATGACGAAATAGGAGTCTATGGCAATCGTCAGCCATCAAAGACACGGATGGGATACCCTAGCTGTCGTAGAGGGGGGAAGCCACTCTCAGTGGTAATCACTCTCACACCATCGTTCATACAGTTGGGTTGTCCAATTCTCCCTACCCCTGTGACCCCCTACCCCCACTCCCTACCCCCAAGGGGCCTCAAACTTGACACATTTGGCTCATCATCCTCCCAAGCCAGTGGAGGAAGCATCATTAAGACATGGTGGGGAATATGATTATCGGATTCAGTTGCAAACTGGACACAATTTCAAAAACTGAAGCTGAAGCCAGAGCTCTTCTAGTGGGCATCTAGCTATGCCATATTCATAGCTTGGTAATTTCTGATATTGAAAATGATTCGAAGGGCACCACAAATACCCTCACTCCCTCCCATAAACCACCTTGGAATATCACCTATATCCTTCGATCTCTTCGCAAGGCTATCCACCCCCAAACTACACTCCTTCATGCCTCTCATGGAGGCAATCTAGTTGTTGCTGCCAGAGCCAAGTGTGCTTGTACAGAAGCTGCTCCCTGGCCATGTACTTTGAAACTTACCATTTGCCGATCTCTGCTGTACAGAAGCTGCTCCCTGGCCATGTACTTTGAAACTTTGATATTATAAGATGACTGCTTGCTCGCTAAAATTGCTTGTACTTGGATTAGTTTAGCTCTGTTGTTTCTATCCTGCTTGGATTTGAAATTCCGAGGACGGAATTTTTCTCAGGAGGATAGAGATGTCACTCCCCGTTCCCAGAATGCGTATTTTAATACGTGTACTGCTTGGATGTATTTATTTAATATTTACCATGCATTTGTTCTGTATTTAATTTCTTTAATTTCACGCTAATTATTTTTCCTATATTTTATTTTCTGCTTTTGCTTTGTCTTGGGTTCGGCTTGGGTTGGTTTTTTTGGTTTAGAATGGTTCATCATGAACCCAACCAACCCCCTACCTACCACCATCTCCATTTAAAGCCCAACCCTTTCTCTCTCTTCATTACTTCTTTTCCTCATTTACTCTTCTTCTTCCTCATAACTCTCCACCTACCAAAAGCTTAGGCAAGTGCATCTTGCTTCCACATGAGAACCCATTTTTATGGTTCATTTTATCTTACTCTCGTGATTCTAAGACAGTTTAGAACTTGACATTTTGTATTTTGAAAGTTTTATTTTTGTAGATCTAGAAATTTGCCATTTTCGGATTTTGGTGGTTTTGATCTATCAAACTTCCTTATTTTCAAGTTTTGATCATTCCAGGTTGTTGAGATTTGTGTTATACGGTTATACCCCATTTTGATCCATGGAAGTCCCATTTTTGGCTTAGATTGAGGTTCACGGAATTTGGAGTTCGGGAGGTTCTCTACGCCCACGTTTACACGTGCCCGCGTAATATCAAGCTCTACGTCCACGTTCATTCGTGTCAGCGTGAATACGGATTACGCAAGTCTACTCTGGCTTGGCGTACTTCCTTTACGCGTATTCATTCACGCGTAACGCTATTCTTTACGCGTACAATGTTTTACGCGTAACGTTATTCTTTACGCGTACAATGTTTTACGCGTAACGCTATTCTTTATGCGTACAATATTTTATGCGTAACGTTATTCTTCACGCGTACAATGTTTTACGCGTAACGCTATTCTTTACGCGTACAATGTTTTACGCGTAACGCTATTCTTTACGCGTACAATGTTTCACGCGTAACTCTATTCTTTACGCGTATTCGTTCACGCGTGATGTTATTTCTTTACGCGTACTTCCTTTACGAGCGTAAGGCTATTTCCTTTACGCGTATTTCATTGGACGTACTCTTCTGGCTTGGCATAGTTCATTGAGCGTACTCCTTTGGCGTACATGGCACCCCTTATTATATCCTTACGCCTTTTTGGCATAAATTCGATAAAATTATGATAAGTTAATATTTTATTTTTAATACGTATTGTTGTGTGGAGTGTGCACTGTGTCTCGATTGGTTTATGGATACCCAGTATAACTGGAACTTAACCCTGAGAGTTATAGACTCGACCATACTAAATGCTAGTTGACCTTCATGTCTTGTCACCAATTGACATTGATTGTTACCTCGACTAATGATTGATCATGCGTTCCTAGTTGGAACTAAGAGACCGGCTAGTCGTCTTATTGAAATTGAATGAGACACGTTCATATAAACCATGAACCATTGCAATCGACTAGCCGATCCCGAACCTTGGCATATGGACACGTGCAGACTTCAACTTGTTTCTATAAAGGCATAATTATTCCGTGGCTATGTTTGATTGTTGTATTACGCTATGTAAGACCTACAACCTAACCGCACGGGCATCGTTGTAGAGTTATGCATATCGTACTCTGTACGAAAGTATTCATTCTGAATGACCATGACCCACGGCATGAGATTTCAATCAACATAGGGACTATTAAGTTAAATAAAATAACGATAACGATTGCATGGAGAGAATGGATTCCCGAGTTCTTACATGGCGGCCATCTCGGGACAATTAGTGCCCCGACATGCCGGCTGGTTCCCACAGATACTGCAAATCTGCCACACGGGCAGGGAGTGGTATCTGCTTATATCTTTACATATATTGATGACGGGCGTCCCGCTGGGACTCGTCTAATTCATGATTGGCGCAATTGATCATTGGGTAGACTAGCCTTGCTGTACATAGTAAGAACTGAGGAATCTCTTATTGCATATTTCCAGGGCAACTTGGAACTTACAGTTAGCAAGCCGTAGTAGTTGTATTATCGTTTAAATTGATTTGTTTGTGTACTGTACTTGCTTCGTTAAATAACTGCGATGATCAGAATGTCAGGACATGACGGGTCGACTTCTGTCCTTGTTTGGTTGGGAAGTTGGTTTGAAGTGCCGTGATGTTGTGTGAATCCCAGTAGCAAGTGGAGACTTATTTATCATATTCTTAACTCTTATCACTGGTTCTAATTTTTCATGTCGTGCTTCCTTGTGGTACTTGCTATTAGAGGTCTAACCTCTCTGGTTTTGCATGGCCAGATTTAGAGCCAGTTCCCGAGGACTCAGCTTACTTCCACCTCCAAGATGGTCAATACTAGAGGGATGATCGCAGGAGGACACGAGTGGGTTCCTTGCTTCCCTGCTCGTTTTACTACTTACTTTACATTTTGCCGCTTGGCACCGACATGTTAGTCGGACTGTCTTGCACTTACTTTTACATAATTGAAACTAAGTCAGACTGCAGCTGATAACGATTGTGTATACCTTGTCATATCATCTGGCTATGTTTTGTAAAGCCAGATCTCAAGAACATTTTGACTGAGCGTTTGGGACGCATTACTGCTTTATCTTATATGTTCTCTATTTCTGCTTCTTGTTTGAATGATTGAGACAATAGATGTTGAGTAACCTTAGTGAGACTTTCATGTAGTATGCACCCCCTCGTCTTTTAGACAGCATTCATCGTATTATACGGTATTCATCTACCCGTAATACGTAGCTGACTGAGTCATTCTTCCGCTCTCCGGTATTCTGGTTCTGGGGCGTGACAAGGTTTTAGTGGTGGCCCATGCAGGTCTGATTTCAGACTTGTGGGGTGTTTTAATTTATAGGATGTCTCAATCACACATGTTTTCCCTTGATCTCATGATTCGTTACTCTCGACCCTAGCTTGACATTCCGGTATCCTTTGACTTCATTGATCTTTCCTGTCCGATCGTTTGATTGCTCTCTTGTCCCTTTTCTTAGGGGCACCTCGTCCGCATCTGTCAGAGCTGGACACAATGTTATAGAATTCGCTAGGCGGAGTCGGTGCGCCGAGGGCCCGACTAGCGCCTAGGCGCCGATTTGTTTTTTTTTAAATTTTATTTTGCACATGTATATATCTATAAATACTATATTGGTAACATTTGACATAAAGGCTTGTTAGCTCTTATGGCTAACAGAGCTCTGTGTAAAGCTTGTAATCCAGGGGTCAAGTGTTCGAATCCCGGATTTTGTTTCATTTTTTGTTTGTTTGACCTAGAATAAAAGGGGAGGAGAAGGAGAGAGAGAGTCATTCTTCTGACTCTTCTTGCAGAAGACTCCTCCCCTCCCCTCCCCTCCCGTTCCTCCCCTCCCCTTCCGTTCCTCCCTTTCCTCCCTTCTCCTCATCCCCTCCCCTCCCTTCCCCTCCCCTCTCCTCTCCTCACCGGGGACAGCAGCGGCTGCGAGACAACGACAGCGACGACGATGGCGGCGGCGGTTGCGACCACGACGGCGACCACGACGGCGACCACGACGGCGGCGGCGGTTGCGACCACGACGACGACCACGACGGCGGTGGCGGTTGCGACTACGACGTCGACCACGACGGCGGCGGCGGCTACGACCACGACGGCGGCGGCGGCGGCCAGGTAAGTACAGTATAGTTTTTTTTTATATGATCATGTCATTTTTTTTTGAAAATTTTCAAAAAAATTTGTAAAATCCCGCCGCCTAGGCTCCGCCTAGGGCCACCTAGGACCGCCGCCTAGGGGGTTTTCGGTGCGGCGGGCAGCCGCCTATCGCCTAGGCGGGCGCCTAGGCCGATTTTTAGAACACTGGCTGGACAGCAATAACAAGGACAACAAGGGCAACATGAACAACGTGACCATGTTGGTCAGCAACAAAGGCCAGTACTACCTCAAGAGAACATCCAAGAAGAGGTGATAGTGGAACCAACAGCTGGACCGCAGTATCCGGAGGTTCCAACACCACCAACGGTTCCGCCTACCCCTACGGCAGTAGACACACCAGTCCTTCTGGAAATCATAAGAGGGATGATGGCTACTCAGCAACATCAGATGTTGACCCAGCAACACATGCACACTCAGCTGCAAGAGCAGAATGTATTGCTCAATCAAGGATTGCAATCGGCTTTGGAAAGGGGAGTGAGGACTGATTCAGGGGCGTCAACCAGGTTCTGCAAGTACAACCCCCGTCGTTTCGAGGGCACGGAAAATGCCATTTCAGCAGATACATGGCTTAAGGACATCGAGGCTATTCTGACAGCGGCTAAGGTGCCGACGGAAGAACGTGTGGATCAAGTGAAGCTGTTACTTCAGGACCTCGCACGTGATTGGTGGGAATCAGAAGAAGTGGGCATCAGACGTCTTATAGCTTGGGATGATTTTACTGCAAAGTTCAAGACGAAGTACTATGGAGTTGTGGCGCAGTTTGAGCTACAACATAAGTTTATCAACCTCAAGCAGGCTGGCAAGACAGTGGATGCTTATGCAGCAGAGTTCTGTAGACTGAGTAGGTTTGCCCCGGAGATGGTAGCAACGGAGAGCCAGAGGGCTATGAGATTTCAACAAGGATTCTATCTTGAACTCTTGCAACTGATAGAGGGACACAACTACCAGACTTTTGATGAGGTATTGACGGCAACCCGGAGGCATGAGATCACAATCCAGAGGATCACATCAAGGACTGGAGATCAGAAGAGATCTCACAATCAGATGGAAGGAGGAGGGGTAGTAGCGTCCCGAATAACAGCGCAACCCCCTGGCATTCGCATTCACGATGTGGCGATGCGAGGGCCAGCACCACCAACAAGACGACAGCAGCAACAGCAGCAGAGGAAGAACCAGCAACCCCTAGCGGGCTGCACCTAATGTGGGAAGGCAGGGCACACTCTAGGTGTGTGTCGGGCATTGAACGGATAGTGTTTGATATGTGGAAGTCCAAATCATCGGGTTTCCACCTGTCCCATGAATTCGAGGTCAGGAGGACCAGTACAACAAATTCCTGCTCTGCCAGCACCAGGGGCAGGCCAGTATCAAGGACCAGCGGTAGCGGTGAGACCGTTGGCACAACGTCCGTTGATGTCACAGGCTCAGATGTTTCGACAGCAGAGACCGCCGATGCAGCAGCAACAACAAAGACCACCCCAGCATCACCAAGGTAGGGGCCAGCAGCAACACCAGGCTAGGCCGCAGCATGGAAACCAACAAGGAGGCCGAGGGCAGGCATTCAATTTGTCCTTGGAAGAGGCATTGGCATCGGGAGATGTTGTGGCAGGTAACATTCTCGTCGCCTCATATCCCGCAGTAGCATTGTTTGATTCGGGAGCATCACACTCATTTATATCTGCACAATTTGCGACACGACTAGGAATGGAATTCGAAGCATTGCCAGGGAGGTTGAATATACTCACTGGTAATAGGCTCGTAGGAGTTAGTAGTGTTATTCTAGCATGTAGAGTTGTAGTGTGCGGGCGTTCCTTACCCGCCAGGTTGATAGAATTTCCTATGAGGAATTTTGACGTTATCCTAGGCATGGACTGGCTGAAAGACAGTTGTGCCACAATAGTTGTCGTAGAGGGAGTGTATCTTTTAATATTTCAGGCATGGAGCGATTTACCTTAGTCAGATCAGTGGCAACTCAACAAGAAGAAGGAATAGTAGCGACAATGGAAGAAGTTCAAGTTCCGAAGATATTTGAAGAGTTTATTGACGTGTTTTTCGAGGAACTTCCAGGTCTACCACCCATTAGAGATATTGAGTTCAGTATAGAGTTGGCACCTGGAACTAAACCGATAGCAGGTCGAGTTTACAGAATGGCAGATTCAGAGCAGGCCAAGGTGTATCAACACATAGAGGAACTGAAGGAGAAGTTCATTCGAGTTAGCGAATCACCATGGGCAGCACCAGTGGTACTTGTAGGGAAGAAGGATGGGTCATCAAGATTGTGCATTGACTACAGAAAGCTCAACGCGGCAACAGTAAAGAACAAGTACCCACTACCAAGGATCGACGACTTGTTTGATCAGTTGAGCAGAGCAAGAGTTTTTTCCAAGATAGATCTTCGATCAGGGTATCATCAAGTGAGAGTTCGGAAAGAGGATATTTCCACGACGGCATTCAGGTCAAAGTACGGGCATTACGAATTCTTAGTAATGCCGTTTGGTTTGACCAATGCTCCAGTAATATTTATGGATTTGATGAACCGCATCTTTATGCCATACTTAGACCAATTTGTCGTTGTGTTCCTCGACGACATTCTCGTATACTCAGCTAGTGAAGAAGAGCATGAAGATCACCTCAAGAAAGTGTTACAGGTTCTGAGAGAGAACCAGTTGTACGCCAAGCTCAGCAAATGTGAGTTTTGGTCAGACCGTATTTCATTTTTAGGGCACATCATATCAGGGGCTGGAGTGGCAGTGGATCCCAAGAAAGTAGAAGCAGTAGAGAGTTGGCCAATGCCTAAGACTGTAGCAGATGTGCGAAGTTTCTTGGGATTGACAGGATATTACAGAAAATTCATATCAAACTTCGCAAGACTCTCAGCACCCATGACCCGCTTGACACGGAAGGATGTGCCATTCGTCTGGTCGGCAGAATGCCAGGCATCATTTGAGAATTTGAAGCAGAAGTTGATATCGGCACCTATTCTTACATTACCAGTTGGACCCGGAGGTTTTACTGTATATTGTGACGCGTCAGGAAAGGACTTGGGTGTGTCCTAATGCAACATGGGAAGGTGATAGCGTATGCATCTAGGCAACTTCGAGACCACGAGAAGAATTATCCGACTCATGACTTGGAGTTGGCGGCAGTAGTATTTGCTTTGAAGCTATGGAGGCATTACTTGTACGGTGATCGAGTGGACATGTACACAGACCACAAAAGTCTGAAGTACATCTTTACTCAGAAAGAACTGAACGTGAGACAGAGAAGATGGTTAGAGTTGATCAAGGATTACGACGTGGAGCTTCAGTATCATTCAGGCAAGACTAACGTGGTAGCAGATGCTCTTAGCAGGAGAGGCGGCGCATTTATGTTGACATCACAAAAACATATTTTAGAAGATCTTCAGTAGATGGACATCGAGGTTATACTTCCTAGTGATGTAGGAATTCTGGCAAGTCTACGAGTTCAATCCGACTTAGTAGACAGGATCAATGCGGCTCGGGCACAGGACCCAAGGATTCAGAAGCTTAGGACAGAATGTGAGTCAGGACTCAGGAAGGAGATGAAAATTTACGAAGATGGTACACTTAGATTTGGAACACGTCTATGTGTGCCAAGTGGAGATATCAGACATGAGGTTATGACGGAAGCCCACAGTTCTCAGTGTTCTATACACCCCGGAGGGACCAAAATGTACAAAGATATCAAGCAGCACTTCTGGTGGAACGGAATGAAGAGGGAGATAGCTAGATTCGTTTCTCGATGCTTAATATGTCAGCAAGTGAAGGCAGAACAACAATGGCCAGCTGGATTATTACAACTGCTTCCTATCTCGGAATGAAAGTGGGAACATATCACAATGGACTTGGTGACCGGTTTACCGAGATCACCAAGTGGTAAGGATGCTATTTGGGTGATAGTAAATCGGCTTACGAATGTGGCACATTTTCTTTCTTTTAGAGTAGGACAATCTACAGAAAAGTTGGCAAAGTTGTATATGCAGCAGATAGTCAGGCAGCATGGGGTTCCTGTCAGTATTGTATCAGATAGAGATACACGTTTTACATCACATTTTTGGAAGAGTCTACATCATAGCCTGGGTACCAAGTTAAGATTTAGTACGGCCTACCATCCACAGACAGACGGACAATCAGAAAGAACAATTCAGACTTTAGAAGATATGTTACGAGTTTGTACCCTGGATTTTGGAGGGTCTTGGGAGAGTCACCTGCACTTAGTCGAATTTTCGTACAACAACAGTTATCAAGCCAGTATCCAGATGACGCCATTCGAAGCACTATACGGTAAGAAGTGTAGGTCGCCACTGGCATGGGATGATATCGGGGAGAGGAAGATGTTAGGCCCGGAGATGATTGTTCAGACGGTTGAAGTGGTTAAAGGGATTATGGAGCGACTTCGAGTTGCGCAAGATCGGCATCGTCATTGGGCAGACCAGCATCGTAGGCCGTTAGAATTTTCTGTTGGGGACCACGTGTTCTTGCGGATCTCACCTACTCGTGGGGTCATTAGATTTGGCGTTCGCGGGAAGTTGAGTCCACGATACGTAGACCCATTTGCTATCCTTGATAGGGTAGGCGATGTTGCTTATCGTTTATCCCTTCCACCTTCGTTACGAGAGGTGTATGATGTGTTTCATGTATCTCAGTTGCGTAGGTATGTATCGGACCCAAGCCATATCCTCGATCATTCTGAGCTGGTTGTTGGTACCAACCTGTCTTACGAGGAACAACCGGTGTCCATTTTGGACCGAAGGGAGAAGATACTCAAGAACCGAACAATTAGCCTGTTCCGAGTTGCTTGGGGTCATCACTCCTTAGGAGAGTCAACGTGAGAACGTGAGGATAATATCCGATCACGGTATCCGCACCTATTTGACTCACAAAGTATATTTCTTTCCGTGTACCTTGATTGTCTTGACTCCTCATGCTTATCACCCTATGAATAGAATTGCTTGATGTCGTCGATAAATAAGCATAGATATATTACTTGATATTGATATTATAAGATGACTGTTTGCTCGCTAAAATTGCTTGTACTTGGATTAGTTTAGCTCTGTTGTTTCTATCCTGCTTGGATTTGAAATTCCGAGGACGAAACTTTTCTAAGGAGGGTAGAGATGTCACTCCCCGTTCCCAGAATGCGTATTTTAATACGTGTACTGCTTGGATGTATTTATTTAATATTTACCATGCATTTGTTCTGTATTTAATTCCTTTAATTTTACGCTAATTATTTTTTCTGTATTTTATTTTATGTTTTTGCTTTGTCTTGGGTTCGGCTTGGGTTGGTTTGTTTTGGTTTAGGATGGTTCATCATGAATCCAACCAACCCCCTACCTACCACCATCTCCATTTAAAGCCCAACTCTTTCTCTCTCTTCATTACTTCTTTTTCTCATTTACTCTTCTTCTTCCTCATAACTCTCTCCACCTACTAAGAGCTTAGGCAAGTGCATCTTGCTTCCACATGAGAACCCATTTTTATGGTTCATTTATCTTACTCTCGTGATTCTAAGACAGTTTAGAACTTGATATTTTGCATTTTGAAAGTTTTATTTTTGTAGATCTAGAAATTTGCCATTTTCGAATTTTGGTGGTTTTGATCTATCAAACTTTCTTATTTTCAAGTTTTGATCATTCCAGGTTGTTGAGATTTGTGTTATACGGTTATACCTCATTTTGATCCATGGAAGTCCCATTTTTGGCTTAGATTGAGGTTCACGGAATTTAGAGTTCGGGAGGTTCTGTACGCCCACGTTTACACGTGCCCGCGTAATATCAAGCTCTACGTCCACGTTCATTCGTGTCAGCGTGAATACGGATTACGCAAGTCTACTCTGGCTTGGCGTACTTCCTTTACGCGTATTCATTCACGCGTAACGCTATTCTTTACGCGTACAATGTTTTACGCGTAACGTTATTTTTTATGCGTACAATGTTTTACGCGTAATGCTATTCTTTACGCGTACAATGTTTTACGCGTAACGTTATTCTTCATGCGTACAATGTTTTACGCGTAACGCTATTCTTTACGCGTACAATGTTTTACGCGTAACGATATTCTTTACGCGTATAATGTTTTACGCGTAACTCTATTCTTTACGCATACAATGTTTCACGCGTAACTTTATTCTTTACGCGTATTCGTTCACGCGTGATGTTATTTCTTTACGCGTACTTCCTTTACGCGCGTAAGGCTATTTCCTTTACGCGTATTTCATTGGGCGTACTCTTCTGGCTTGACATATTTCATTGAGCGTACTCCTTTGGCGTACATGGCACCCCTTATTATATCCTTACGCCTTTTTGGCATAAACTCGATAAAATCATGATAAGTTAATATTTTATTTTTAATACATATTGTTGTGTGGAGTGTGCACTGTGTCTCGATTGGTTTATGGATACCCATTATGACTGGAACTTAACCCTGAGAGTTATAGACTCGACCATACTAAATGCTAGTTGACCTTCATGCCTTGTCACCAATTGACATTGATTGTTACTTCGACTAATGATTGATCATGCGTTCCTAGTTGGAACTAAGAGACTGGCTAGTCGTCTTATTGAAATTGAATGAGACACGTTCATATAAACCATGAACCATTGCAATTGACTAGTCGATCCCGAACCTTGGCATATGGACACGTGCAGACTTCAACTTGTTTCTATAAAGGCATGATTATTCCGTGGCTAGGTTTGATTGTTGCATTACGCTATGTAAGACCTACAACCTAACCGCACGGGCATCGTTGTAGAGTTATGCATATCGTACTCTGTACGAAAGTATTCATTCTGAATGACCATGACCCACGGCATGAGATTTCAATCAACATAGGGACTATTAAGTTAAATAAAATAACGATAACGATTGCATGGAGAGAATGGATTTCCGAGTTCTTACATGGCGGCCATCTCGGGACAATTAGTGCCCCGACATGCCGGCTGGTTCCCACAGATACTGCAAATCTGCCACACGGGCAGGGAGTGGTATCTGCTTATATCTTTACATATATTGATGACGGGCGTCCCGCTGGGACTCGTCTAATTCATGATTGGCGCAATTGATCATTGGGTAGACTAGCCTTGCTGTACATAGTAAGAACTGAGGAATCTCTTATTGCATATTTCCAGGGCAACTTGGAACTTACAGTTAGCAAGCCGTAGTAGTTGTATTGTCGTTTAAATTGATTTGTTTGTGTACTGTACTTGCTTCGTTAAATAACTGCGATGATCAGAATGTCAGGACATGACGGGTCGACTTCTGTCCTTGTTTGGTTGGAAAGTTGGTTTGAAGTGCCGTGATGTTGTGTGAATCCCAGTAGCAAGTGGAGACTTATTTATCATATTCTTAACTCTTATCACTGGTTCTAATTTTTCATGTCGTGCTTCCTTGTGGTACTTGCTATTAGAGGTCTAACCTCTCTGGTTTTGCATGGCCAGATTTAGAGCCAGTTCCCGAGGACTCAGCTTACTTCCACCTCCAAGATGGTCAATACTAGAGGGATGATCGCAGGAGGACACGAGTGGGTTCCTTGCTTCCCTGCTCGTTTTACTACTTACTTTACATTTTGTCGCTTGGCACCGACATGTTAGTCGGACTGTCTTGCACTTACTTTTACATAATTGAAACTAAGTCAGACTGCAGCTGATAACGATTGTGTATACCTTGTCATATCATCTGGCTATGTTTTGTAAAGCCAGATCTCAAGAACATTTTGACTGAGCGTTTGGGACGCATTACTGCTTTATCTTATATGTTCTCTATTTCTGCTTCTTGTTTGAATGATTGAGACAATAGATGTTGAGTAACCCTAGTGAGACTTTCATGTAGTATGCACTCCCTCGTCTTTTAGACAGCATTGATCGTATTATACGGTATTCATCTACCCGTAATACGTAGCTGGCTGAGTCATTCCCCCGCTCTCCGGTATTCTGGTTCTGGGGCGTGACATTACCATTTGCCAAGCTCTGCTCTCCAGACTTTTCAGGTGGATAAACATTGGGCTTGATCTTCTTTCTTTCATTTCTTTGTTCGGATTTAAGTGGTTTGCAGGGCTATGGGCCCTCCTCTCCTTATCTAGAGGTATGGCTATCTCGCTCCCAACCTTTATTTTGAAATATAAGTGCTAAAAGCCCCCACCGAACATGGTGATTCTAAAAAAAGTGTCTTATCAGAAGCTTAGCTGATTTATGTCTAAAGATGAGACTATCTTATCTGAAGACCAGATCTGACAAAACTATAATTCAAATAAATAAAGCTCAGACCCTTTTTCTTTCTAAAATAGTATAGATTTTGTCAAACAACCTATCTCCCTATATCTCTTCCATTTTTAAGAGGGCTGGTTGTGATGAAGAAGAAACTTCTACTTTCACTAGCTCAATGCTTTTATCCCTAAGCCCTGAACCTAAGTTTGTTTTTGGTTTTTCTGAAAGTGAGGGAAATGAAAAGAAAAACAAAAGAAAAAAGAAAGGGAAACGAACGGAAAACGAAAATGATTTTTTGCATGTTTGGTTGATAAAAGTTTAAAAACAAAGTGGAGACGAAAATTGTGTGTGTGTGTGTGTGTGAGAGAGAGAGAGAGAGAGAGAGAATGGAATCCCGCAATTTTAACATAGAAATGATAAAGAAAATTTATGTTAGTTATTTTCTCTCAGTTTCTTTTTTCCTTTTCACCGTCTCTCCGTACCAAACATGTCAATCATATTTTCTCTTCTAATTTCTTTTCCTTTCCCTCACTTTCCCTCAAACCAAACAGGCCTAAGTGTGAAGGGAATAATACTTCGCTTTCTCTTAAATTCTCTTTAAAGGAGAAGCCCACTTAATTGTCAAAGTAAAACAGTCCTTGGAAGATTGAAGCATCACACCTCTTGAGTAGATAAACTGGTACTAGGAAAGTCCTATTCAGCAGTGCCTACCTCTAATTTAGAGCAGCGGAAAGAACACAAGTGGAAATCTTAGTCTCGGGTCTTAGAAGTAGGTGCAACTTGAAAAAAAAGACATGAATGACTGTCAGGAGTTCTCCATTAAAGTTAAGCTGTTTGTACTTTTCAAGTTGTGGCGCTTGCTGCTTCAAATATATGGCAGGATGAGAATAAAGGGTCATTCTCAGGATGTATAGAGCATAGGATTAGGCATTGACATGTTATTAATACATGTGTTAGATAGATAAAAATTTCTTGTTTTCTTTGTGGCATCTTTGTATCTTGTGGTTTTGAAGAGTGTCAGTAAGGCTTATTTTACTGTGTTTTGTGGAGTTTAACATCTACAAAATTTCTTTCCGCCTTCACAAGGAAGTGTCTTAAACTTACCAACAGAAAAGGCACAATGCGTTTGAAGTTAGAACAACCTTCTAACTTTTCTATGAATTAAGGTGATCAAGGAAGAAGAGTTATCCTTACTTTCAAACCTTATTAATTTGGAATAAACTACATATGATTCATGGGTTAGGACTGGGAACTTCTCAGTATGGCTTTTCTTGTCTTTATGAAGAATTTTGGACCTTTCTCTACCCAATGTTGCAACAGGACAATCAATATTGATCTTTGTAACTCTGCAGGTACTGGGGACCATACATATGAAAGAAGGCTGCGCCTTGGTGGACCTTTGTTGAAGGAAAATATAGCAACCATGGTTCTTGAAAGGTTAGCAATTTTGTTGTTAATTTCCAAACTGTAAGTGGATGATATATTTTTACAATTACTTATATGCCATGAAGTGCAAAACAGTGGCTTTGTCTTGGCAATTGTAGGTATTAATCTGAGCTAAATGTGCTGCAGCCCTTTCTATGGACAACGACGTCCTAGACTGCAGCGTGGTGCGAAGCTTCGATGTGTGAGTGACTTGCTTTTGTTAGGTAGGGTCACCATTGAGGAATCACGTAGTCTACTACACTGGTTAGAGGGTGAGGCTGGTTATGGCAAGACAGGGATATGTGGGCTGAGCATGGGTAACAAACTTATCATCCATCACTCTTATTTCTTCATGACAGATGCAGTAATCTATGGAAACTGCTTAGTTTGTAGTTAACACCATATACTCTCCCCTACCCCTTCCCACTCTATTCTATCAACATTTGATTTTAATCCTAAAAAATAGTGATTGAGCTCAAATTTAAGTTATAATTTGGGCACTGTATATTGAGAACCGAATCCTGTGATCCTTGCAATATACTGAAAGCTCCCATACTCATCAAATTTGGGAGATGTGGAACACTACACAATTTGTTACGGTCCTTGTGGCAAATTGCCCATTATTTGACTACTTGATGGATAAGGAAAAAATCCAATTCATTTGGTTTTTGGTTATAGATATTTCAAGTTGACGTTTAGATCATCAAACATGGTATGATTTTTCCATTGATGTCCAAGAAATGCGATTTGCAACCAAACAAGTTGATAGTCGGCCGGACTTGGGATTTGGTTTTGCAAAATTTTGAACTGAAAAAAAATCCAGAACCTGCCCATCCAGTGTAATGTTAATTTGCTAGCATGTGTTTATTGACTTGAGCTCAATCTTATCAATGGCATCTCTTCGTGCATATATCTTAAAAATGAAAACATACCCATGGTTGTATCATTATTAAATGAAAATAGTCCTGTGACAGTCTTACGTCCATTTCCCTAGGTGGTGTTCATGCAGCCATGGTAGGATCCTTACATCCTACTCCAGTTGCCACACTGCCATTTCTTGCTCCGCATTCCGCTGTGGTTGCTTTCTGCGAAGGAATCTTGAAGCATGGTACCGCCTGGGAGGCACTGAGAGAAGATGCAGCACAGAAGGCTGAAATGACGCTTGAACAAGTTAGGGAACGTTTGCGCTCGGTGTTATCATTGACTGATGTTACTCGCTTCCCAATCCCCAAAAATCCCGAATCTGTTATATTTGTTGCTGCTACGGTTAGTTCCATATTTCCTGCTTGCCTTGCTTTTCATTATCACTTTCTTTTCTGTAAGGTAAATGTACACAGATTCTTTTTTCATAAGCTATGTTGCACGAATATGGATACAGATATGGACACAATATGGATACGCCATTTTCAAGTAGTTACAAAAGTAGTCATCTATGTTGCATTAATATGGATCCTGGTATGGACATGATAAGGATGTGGACACCATTTTGCGGTGTTCATGCAACATAGTTCCTAAGGACTGCAGTATAGTTCCTAAGGCTAATCTTCTTTCCTGTTTGTTGTTCAGGTTGTTAGTAAGTTCTATGACTTGAGAAATTAGACAGGAAAACATATGCTCTATGTTTGGATAGTTTTTAGTTGGCTACTTTTGAGTTCATAAAATTGCATATTCTTGCACCTAAACATTCTGGCTGAAAATGTTTGGATATACTGTCTGGGGGTAAATATTGTACTAGTCTTCATTTTAATGTTCTTTCTTGGACCAGTAACCATTTTTGTTATGTATGCCCCTGAATACAAATCATTATCAAATTATATTTCCTGAGAGCTAAATGGAAGAAAAGTATTCAAATAGCCAACCTCAATGCTCTAAGATGGTTGCTGTAATAGTGTTGGCTCCATCAGACTACGTTATTAAAGTCGCACACACCATACGGTCATATTGTTTATGCTGGGTTTGGATTGCTTTTCATGGCGGCGACGGCATATTTTTTTAAGAGTAATGCTATTCATCTCTCCAAATTGTACCTTCAAACCATCATTTCTTATGTGAGTGGCATGTTAAATAGCATTATGTGTCATCTAACATGGCAGTTGACATGGCAAATTTTAATCAAAAAAATTAATTATCCAATTTTTTTAATTTTAATTTAAATTTAAATTTAAATTTTAATGTTAATGTTAATATTAATGTTAATTTTAATTTTAAAATTTGCCACGTCAGCTGCTACATCAACCGCTACGTCAGCTGCCACATAAGGAGGGATGGTTTGGATGGACACTTTGGAGGGATGAATAGCATTATTCATTTTTTAAAAGAAGTCCGAAAAACTGTTTGGTAATAGCTGCTTATTAAAACAATTTTGGAAAGCCAGTTCAGTGTTGGAGAATAATGGAAAGTAGCTGGGAGGCTGCTGTCTAAAGCTGCTTCCGCTGTCACGTTTTGAAAAGCAGCAGCAATCCCAAACTAAGCCTTAATCAGTGATGAGCCCATTTGTAGTTTTCCTCAATGTTGTAAAAACCGGACCGGACCGACGGTTGGACCGGGTCCAACCGGTTTAAGCCAAAAAATCGGTCCGGTTCGACTAAAACCGGGTCTTTTAAAGAACCGTCGGTTTTTTTGTCAAAATCGGGTTCAACCGGTGAACCGGCCGAACCGGTTCACAATTGAACCGGCCAATTTTGGTTATTTTTTCATTGTAAAAAAAATTTAAAATAAATTATTATGAGAAATTTGGACCAATTGATTCTTTATTTGGTTTTAATCGACCTTATAGTTGTAAAATTAAACCGAACTAACATACTTATGATCAAATCAAACTAAACCAAGAAGTAAATATGGATATTTTACCTATTTGAACCAAACTAAACCAAGTCTATTGAACTCCAATTGAACCCGGTTGAACCACGGTTGAACTCCGGTCCGACCTATACCAAAAAATTTCGGTTCGATCATCGGTCCGGTTTTTAAAACATTACTTTTCCTTGCATGCTTATCTGAATTTAAATGTTTCTGATTCAGGATGATGGCTATATTCCTAAACATTCTGTCTTGGAGCTCCAACGAGCATGGCCGGGCTCAGAAGTGAGATGGGTGACTGGCGGTCATGTCTCCTCTTTTCTCCTCCACAACAACGCCTTCCGTAAGGCAATTGTCGATTCCCTCGACAGACTTCCATGGAGGGAACCGTAGCTATAAATAAGCTCTTGTTATATTCTTAAATTGTTGACTTACTAAGTCTTGCATTCCTAACATGGTTTATATATCACAACCCAGCTCCCTGAAATAAATTGATAGGGAGCTGGATCCATGTGACTCAATTGATATGAACAGGTTAACTGGCAAGTAACCTTTTGAGTCGAAGGTGTGGTACATGAAATTTGTAAATCGTGTCCTGCGTTGAAGTAGTGAAGTGTGGTGGGACGCGATATTCTTTGTAACTGTGGCCAAACTCTTTAAATGATGTGAATTTCGAGTATGTTTTGAAGACATCCCCAAGCTTCTTGGTTGGTTGCAAATTTTTTTTTTTTTTTGTTTATGACTTTTTACTCATTTTATCTTGATTTTGCTGAATCAAGCTTATGTCTGGTTCAGGTTGCATTTCATGTCAACACAGGCCTGGTTGTGGGTTTTCTGCCCAATATGACCCCATTTCCCTGTCTCTTTGTTTTTCGAAGACTACTCCAAATCTACTTTCAGCACTATTGATAATGTGGATATATAACACTCGTGGAAAATTTTGATTAATTGCGGAACTTGTTATCCTGCAGAACAGTTTTGTCGATGTCGTCCACAGGACGATTTTCTCGTATGTATGACAGTTTTTTTGCAGGACAGTTTTGTTTCATGACTTGAAAAATGATTTACCAACTTGTGGGATACGAGTACGTGGCCAAGCCTAACATACATCGTAGCATTGATGGTAGTACGTTGTTTAAGTACAGTATAATCATTTCCACAATATTATCTAGCATCAACAAATAATAAACTTAGGAAAAGAATACCACAATGGACATAAAGAATAACTATGCAACACGTGCTAACTAATTAGGAAGAGACTGAAGTTATATGAACGAAAATATACCACTTTAGACTATGAACTTCCAGGGGATGGAATAGGATCGCTACATCGATCACAAAGTAAGAATACTGACATAAAATTGTCAATGTTATACAGTCGGGATTAGAGCAAAGTAAAGCAACTTAAGTTAAAGTTAAACAGTCATATATATACGTACACATTAATAAATAAATGATATCCTATATGCATGTGAGATTATAACAATAAAGACTTTTATCAATATGCGACTACTAGAGAGAACATGAAGATCATGCAAGAAAAAGTATATATATATATATAATCTGTTAGTCTCGGAACTTGACCAAAGATGGTAGACTCTATGTCGAGATCAGAGGTTCAACAAACGTTCACCTTCTGATAATTCTCGAGATCTAAGAGGAACACTATAATATGAATCTGATTACAAAAGCAACAATAATCAGAAAATAAATCTCACGTTCTTCCTCGCAATCGCAGTTGCTGACGGACAGAACTGAGTTCAGAAAAATAAATCTCACGTTCTTCCTCGCAATCGCAGTTGCTGACGGACAGAACTGAGTTACAACTCAGATGAAGGAGAAGAAAGAAGAAAGAAGAAGAGGAAAGGTTCTTGCTGGGGTGATTAAGATCACCGTTGCTCAAAGCAAGATTCGTCCCACCACGATCTGCTTCCAGGAACCAGCAAGTTCACGAAGAACTTCTGGAACGCTCGTAAGTCAATATTTGAGACTTGAACGGGCTTCCTGGACTTTACGGACTCCCTTAACTCTCTTCTTGATGCATCTTTCAAAGGAGGCCAAGGGGCTCTATTTATAGAGTGGAGTGAGACTTCACCTCTTCTCCTATCCGATGTGGGACTAAAATACCGATACTTAAAAATAGAGTTTGATATTTTAGATCATCCCACAATCAGCATAGAAGTGTGACAGTCCACGCCTACCCCCCGAACACTCCCGTGCATGCACGAGACATCCTGGAGTCCGCGTCCGAGTCCGAGTCCGCACAACAAAAATCAACTTACTTCTTTGTTGGAATTAATCCTTTTTTCTTCTAGGAAAATACTCCCACATGGCACACACTTGTGCCCCACTACACCTCATGTGCACACCTCAACACAAGCAATGCATTATATTGAGATACTCACCATTTGGTGTAGCCGATGTGGGACTATCTTTCATAGTCCAAAGGCAAAAACACCAACAATCCCCCACATATCTCAATATATGGGTTGAGCGTTCCCCACAGTGACTGCCCATCATGCATTAGGAGAGATGTCGCTACGACTTGAATCTTCCCGCATAGGTTAAATAACAGCATGATACAAGAATGGACTAAGCCTTGAATTCTGTACCATAACTGCAATTCTTCCTACTCACATAATGACATCAACTGTGCTTCTGGCTGCACATTAAAGGCCTTGTGCCAGCCTGGTTTCAGTGTATAATTTTTTAGCGTCTACAAGTTTACCCTCAAGAGACGGCCTGATATCTCTGTCCATACACTATAGGTGAGTGCTTTATAAAGAGTCATGGCATGAAGCATTGTGCTTCTTTGCGGTGCTACGCCGCTATGACATGGCTTAAAGCCGAGGTTTTACCCCACCTGGGTACCTCATTGTAGTGTCATACTACTGTAGCATGAGGTCACAAGCCTCTTTGTAGTGCCAAACTATCCAGCATGAAGTCTTGCGCTTCCGTGCGGTGTTACGCCGCTATGACATGGCTTGCGAAGCCGAGGCTTTACCCTACCTGGTACCTCTTCGTGGTGTCATGCCACTGTAACATGAGGACATCGTCCTCTTTGTAGTGCTGTCTACCTCTCTTTATTACGATTATCATACAGCATTAGGCTACCTGCCTATTTACGGTGCTACTCCGATGTGACTTGGCTCACAAAGCCGAGGCATTACCCCTAACCGGGAACCTCATGGTGGAGTCACCCCACTATAGCATGGAGTTACACTCCTTGTAGTGCTGCGCTACCGTGCTTCCTGTAAAGCACTCCAGACATTCACTTTGCCTGAGAACTCATTAAGGCATTTAAGCCAACCTTCCCACATGATCCATTTTTCGCAGAAAATAACAGTAGACAACAGTGGTTGTAGGTCCGTAACCTCTCCATGCCACAGAGGATAAGTACCCACCGTTCCTGATATTCTTCTGGTTAATAGTCATCCCTTGAACCAAAAGCTAGATGCCTAGTAGATTTCTCTTTGAACTAATAGCATAAAACTTTATGGTAGAAATATAATAACACAATATCAGAATGCCTTCAAGCCCATTTTACAAGCTGTGTCATCGACCAGCTGGCGCTTGAGGCCCTTGGTGAACGGATCCGCCAGGTTCTCCTGACTCCGAACATCAATCACTGCAATAACACCCCTCTTGATGAGATCGTGTACTGCCCTGTGCTTCAACCCCACAGTCCTCTTCTTCCCGTTGAAGAGGTCATTTGATGCCACCGCCGCAGTCGCTTGGTTGTCGCAGTATATCGGTATTCCGATATTTGCCCCCCAACCACTGGAAGATCATACATGAGCTCCCGAAGCCATTTTGCTTCCTCCGATGTTGTATCAAGTACAAAGAACTCAGATTCCATGGATGACCGTGAGAGCATAGTCTGCTTCTTCGATTTCCACGATATAGCAGCTCTACCCATTGTGAAAATGTATCCACCTGTGGACCTCTCGCTCTCCACTTCTGAGCACCAGTTGGCATCACTGAAGCCTTTTACTACCTGGGGATCTCCACTGTAGTGCAGTGCATATGTCTGAGTCTTCTTGAGATATCTCATAACCCGTTTCACAGCTTTCCAGTGCTCAATACCTGGGTTACTCGTGAAACGACTCAACATTTCCACAGCGAAAGCTATGTCAGGCCTTGTGGCAGTAGTAGCATACATCAAACTCCCGATTACGCTTGCATACTCCAGCTGCCTGACGCTTTCCCTTGAATTAGACTTCAGCTTCAGATCACACTTGTACGGCGTATCGATCCCTGGAAGATCCTGATACCCGTAACGAGTGATCATCTTCTCAACATAATAAGACTGTGATAGCGCTAGTCCAGTGTCTGTCCGGATGATCTTGAGTCCCAAGATAACATCAGCATCCCCCAAGTCCTTCATACTGAACTTCGTCGAGAGGAACTTCTTTGTCTCCGTGACACAGCTTATATCCGTACCTAGGATTAGCATGTCGTCCACGTATAGACAAACGATGACTCATCTTCCGTCAGCAAACTTCGTATAGACGCACTTGTCTGTTTCACTGACCCTGTAGCCATTTGACCTTATGACTTTGTCAAACTTCTCATGCTACATTTTGGGAGCTTGTTTTAAATCGTACAGAGATTTTACCAACTTGCAGACTTTATCTTCAAGACCTTTGACGACAAACCCTTCTGGTTGTTGCATGTAGATCTCTTCGGTCAGCTCGCCATTTCGGAATATCGTTTTCACATCCATCTGATATATCACCATCTTATGTATCGCTGCAAGAGCAATCAACATTCTGATGGTGGTCATCCGAGCTACTGGAGCATACGTGTCAAAGTAGTCGATCTCCTGCTTCTGAGAAAACCCCTTTGCCACTAGCCTGACCTTGAACTTGTCAATAGTTCCATCAGCTTTCATCTTCTTCTTGAAGATCCACTTGTATCTGATTGGTTTTGCTCCTTCAGGTAGATCAACCAACACCCAAGTGTTATTGGAGGTGATTGATTCAATTTCATTGTCTATCGCCTCCTTCCAGAAAATAGCATCTCTGGTCTTCATCGCCTCATCATAGGTAAGCGGATCTGCTTTCACATGATAGGTGATGAAGTCATCTCCGAAGTTCTTCGGCCTCCTCGCTCGCTTCGACGACGGCTCAGCGAGTTCTGGTTCAATCGTTGTCTCCTCAGCAACAACTTCATCTTGGACAACTGGCTCATTGAAGATCTCAGTATCCTTTGCACCTTCATCATTCTCCGGAATGTCCGTTAGAACAATATTCTTGTGCCTTACAAACTTGTCTTCAAAATATTTAGCATCACGAGATTCGATGATATGATTTGACTCAATATCAAGAAATCTCCGAGCATGACTCTTCTCGGCATATCCCAAGAAGATCGTCTTCGTAGTCCTTGTCCCCAGCTTTTGAATCTTCAGGTCTGGGAGCTTCACATAAGCCAGACACCCCCACACTCGAATGATATTCAAGTTAGGTCTGACTTTGAACCAGAGTTCATGAGGAGTTACGTCCGAAGTTGCATACGGCACTCTATTTAGAATAAAAGTGGCCGTCAATGCAGCTTCTCCACAGTAGCATTTAGGAAGACCCGCAGTTAGCAGCATTGAGTTCATCATTTCTGTCAATGTTCTGTTCTTCCTCTCTGCTACTCCGTTAGATTGAGGAGAATATGAAGCAGTAGTCTCGTTTATGATTCCATGTTCTTTGCAGAACAATGTGAATTCATGAGACCGATACTCTTCGCCTCGATCACTTCTTAGCCTCTTGAGTTATTGTCCAGTTTGTCGTTCAGCCTCGGCCCTGAACTCCTTGAACTTCTCGAACGCTTCGTCTTTAGACTTGAGCAAGTAGACGAACGCGTACTTTGAGAAGTCATCGATGAAGGTTATGAAATACTTCATCCCGACTTTTGTAGAGAATTGCTTGAAGTCACAGATATCGGAGTGCACCAACTCCAGAAGATCTGTGCTTCGATTGACCCGATGAAAGGGTTTCCTTGTGATCTTTGTCTGAGCACATACTTCACACTTCTCTACCTTACTCCCACATTTGGAGATAAGTTCTAGACTGGACATTTTGTTAATTCTTTTACAGTGAACATATCCTAGCCTATTATGCCACAACTCAAGAGAATAATCAGAACGAGCAATTGCATTGATTACATTTGACTGGTTTACAAGCTGAATTTTGAACATCCCTTCGGTTTGAAAAGCTTTTCTGAAGTATGTTCCCTTCTTGGACATCACCATCTGGCCAGCATTGATGTTCATCCTCAAGCATGCGTTGCTAAACAGGCTTCTAGAGATCAAGTTCTTTGCAATCACCGGAACGTGCTTCACACCTTGAAGCGACAGAGTGTTTCCGGATGTGAGTTTCAGCTCCACAGTTCCGATCTCCAGAACTTCAGCTTGGGCTTGGTTCGCCATGATAACTTTCTCAGAAGTTGGCTGGTATATGACAAACCATTCCTTGCCAGAGTAGACATGACAGGTCGCACCAGTGTCTATCTACCAGTCAGAGTCAGCCCCCACAGCTGTGACCTGAGCAATCATAGCAACAATGTTAGAAACCATGAAAACCTTGCTAGGCTCACCTTGCTCAGCTTGTTTGGGCTTGGATTTGCATTCACTCTTATAGTGACCTTTCTTGCCACAGTTGAAGCAAGTCACGTGGGACTTGGACTTCTGTTGCTTGAACGAAGGACCCTTCACTTTCAGATTAGTGGAGTCCTTCTTCTTGTGATGAGAAGCCACCTGCTTCCCCTTGAACTCTCTTGTCTACACCAAGTTGGCCTTAGCCAGTTGGTTGGACAGAGAGTCTATCTTCTGTTGAGATCGCATTTCGTCCTCAACGTGAATCTCTTGTAGGAGATCTTCCAAGCTAATGTCCAGCTTCTTCCGATGCATTCTAGCATAGAAGTTGCTCCAACCAGCAGGAAGTTTCGAGACTATCCCTCCAATGACGAACTTGTCGACGAGGGACATCTTCTCGTCATCTAACTTCTGTCGCAACTTCAGGAATTCCTTCACTTGAGGTAGCATCGCCATCTCGTCTTCAAAGAGCCACTTATGGTACTTCTCGACGATGAAGATTTTGGACCTGTTCTTATCATCTTCATATAGCTTCCCCAAAGAATCCCAGATCTCTTTAGCCTTCACCTTCTTGGAATATGACTCTGCCAGAGAGTCTTCCATAGAATTGAGAATCAGCAGTTTACATATGCTGTTTTCTCTCTTCCATTTGCTCTGTTTGACGAGTACAGCAGCAATAGCATCGGCAGTTCCTCCTTCTGAATTGTCGGTTCATCCTCAATCAACACATGGTCTACGTCCACGAGTTAAAGATTAAGGGTGACCTTCCTCTTCCAGATTTGGAAATGTTCTCCGTCAAATTTCTACAACTTGTTAAAGCTGGTATCGATGAGAGAAGCACGAGAGTTCTCCATCTACAAGGATCTTGCTTTGAGATTGTTAGTCTCGGGGCTTGACCAAAGATGGTAGACTCTATGTCGATATCAGAGGTTCAACAAACGTTCACCTTCTGATAATTCTCGAGATCCAAGAGGAACACTATAATATGAATCTGATTACAAAAGCAACAATAATCAGAAAATAAATCTCACGTTCTTCCTCGCAATCGCAGTTGCTGACAGACAGAACTGAGTTCAGAAAAATAAATCTCACGTTCTTCCTCGCAATCGCAGTTGCTGACGGATAGAACTGAGTTACAACTCAGATGAAGGAGAAGAAAGAAGAAAGAAGAAGAGGAAAGGTTCTTGCTGGGGTGATTAAGATCACCGTTGCTCAAAGCAAGATTTGCCCCACCACGATCTGCTTCCAGGAACCAGCAAGTTCACGAAGAACTTCTGGAACACTCGTAAGTCAATATTTGAGACTTGAACGGGCTTCCTGGACTTTACGGACTCCCTTAACTCTCTTCTTGGTGCATCTTTCAAAGGAGGCCAAGGGGCTCTATTTATAGAGTGGAGTGAGACTTCACCTCTTCTCCTATCCGATGTGGGACTAAATACCAATACTCAAAAATAGAGTTTGATATTTTAGATCATCCCACAATCAGCATAGAAGTGTGACAGTCTACGCCTACCCCCCGAACACTCCCGTGCATGCACGAGACATCCTGGAGTCCGCGTCCGAGTCCGCACAACAAAAATCAACTTACTTCTTTGTTGGAATTAATCCTTTTTCCTTCTAGGAAAATACTCCCACATGGCACACACTTGTGCCCCACTACACCTCATGTGCACACCTCAACACAAGCAATGCATTATATTGAGATACTCACCATTTGGTGTAACCGATGTGGGACTATCTTTCATAGTCCAAAGGCAAAATCACCAACATAATCTCATGTACTGTGTGTTTTAAAATTCTATGTTATGTATGTGGATGGTTATAGGACATCCATCAACCGGTATGTTTAGTGTATAATTGATATTTAATAAGCATGATAATTAGGGGTGGGTTTGATCAAGACATAGTCCACATGCCTACTTATATATTCTCCTGACAAATTTACTAACTATCATGTATAATTAATGAACATCATGAATAACAAATAACATGTGACAAGTAGGGAAAGACAAATATATGAAATATGTGCAGGTCCTATCTCTCGTGCAGGTCAATAGTCAAGTAGAATGAATATCAAGAGAAGGTAAGCATACAATATATTGTGCAAGTACCAAGAACGTAAATGCAATACTTGTATGTTGACAACGATGGGCAAATAACCAATTGCTAATAGTAACTACAAGCTATATCCAAGAGCATGTGATCTGAAGCACAACCCATCTACCGAAACCAACAAACAACGACAACGTACAATCAAAATAGAATAAGACATGTTACCTACTTAGTAAGTTACATCAATTCTAGGTTGTTTATCAACAAAGCAATCTAGGTTGTTTATTGACCAAGTATTCTAGATTTAGGTTAGTCTATAGATCCAAGTCTAATTTATCAAGTTGGCATCTCGTAATTAGTGCAACGGGACTTACGACACACAAATCGAGACAAGATGGTCAATTGCAAGGTTGAAGATCTTATATTGATGATCTATATGATCACTTTGTTAATTTTAGTAAAAAGAGATTACTGGAATTGACGTATCTCAGTTTCGTTGTACAAATTTTGAGATACGAATCCGATACAAACTAATTAGTAACAAAGACAGGATTGTAGGAGCGTAAAAAGTGCTTCACAGAAAGAGTCAAAGTGATAGATCATTCCACTCAAAATTGATCCCCTTTACGCCACAGAGAGGCTAATCTCTTTACGCTCAAGTCAAGGCTAATTACTTTTACGCCTAAAAGCAGCCAGGGTCAAGACAATGGTTTTATGCCCAGGACAGGCTAGCCACTTTTACGCTGGACAAAGCTGTCAAGTCTCACATTTAATGCAAACTCTGACATGGAGATATTTAATGATGGCATATATCACAGAATTCAAAGGGATTTGTTTTTACACAGAGACCAATGTTGTCGTTTAGTGTGTGGATTGAGCTACTTTACGCTCACACTATGGCTTCTTTTACGCACGAAGATTATACGAGCATTTACGCTCAACAGTTGACGTGTGCGTAAAGTCTATTTGAGCTACTTTTATGCTCAAGGTTATTTAACAACCATTTTACACGGGAAGTCTATGTCAGGGCTATTTTACGCCTAATCTACTACTTTACGCTCAGAGTACATTGGGGCTATTTTTACGCCCTATTCTCCTCCACCAGTTTGGAACGTGGTTTGCCTACGTGGCTTTCATGCCATTCTTCTCGAAGAACGTGTGTACATGCATCATATTCTTACTGAAATGATGGGACACGTGTCAACATGTGCAGAGGATGGTTTCAGTCGTGGGTGGCAGTTGTTAGCGTAAAGATGGAACTTTTGCTGAGTTTTTACGCACAAAAGTCCAAGTCTATAAATAGACTTATTTTTTTCTCATAAAAGACAGAGACATGAGAGAATACAGAGATCAGAACTTAGAGATTTTGATTTTCCAGAGCATTCTTCTTCAACCTTTCTTCCAGAACAGAGTGAAGCAAAGCAGGAAAGCATTCGGCCTCGCCATCAGTGCCCAAGTGCGTCGATACCTTTCTGGTGACTTAGTTCTTCCGGTTGTTCAACTTCAAGCAGCGATCTTCATCATCATCATATGGTCCAAGGAACAAAATGATCATTTACAAATCAGACTTCCATAGCAATACTTTTCCAGAATCAAATTTGTACTTCTTGTACTTTTTCTCGTTTTATTTTCAAAGGCCAATTTCCCTTTTAGGCATTTTGTTAAGTGAAACAAAAATGGCGACTCTGCTGGGGACGACCTTCTCCTCTGACGAGGAGGCAATTGCTCAATATGATGATGTTTCGGTCGGTTCAACCAAGAAGACTCTGGTTGTGCACTTTGACCAGACTGCCTATAAAGAAATGCTCCGAACTGGGGGTGGTTCTCGCTGCTCCAATGTTCAAAAGTCTCGCAAAGCACGAAAAGTTTGGATTCCTAAATCCAAAGTGGCTTCTGATCTCTCTGTTCCTTCTGATGATAAGGGAATTCTTCCCACTCCTGTCGTAGGGGCTCCCGTTTGTAACGAGGCAGTCCTTACTTCAGCGTCGCAATCTACGTGTGGCAATTTATCTCCCGTCTGTCACGGTAAAGATAATCAGGTTTCACGCTCACTGCGTAAGAATCAAATTTTACGCTCAGTGGGTAAAAACCAAGTTTTACGCTCAAAGCATAAGCATGAGTCTCCTATTTGTAATATGACAGACTCTAATGCTTCTGAGTGTAAGAATAAGTCTCCCGTCTGTGACGTGGTAGACACACACAAATTACGCTCTTCGCGTAAAGAAAAATCTCCCGTCTGTGACGTGGTAGATAATCAATTTTTGCGCTCTACGCGTAAAGGTAAGTCTCCTGTTTGTGACAGTGTAGATAAAATTCGCAAAGATGTTTGCACATCTAATGTGAATGTACCTAAATGCATACAGCATAAAAATATTGTTGGTAAAGCTTCTGTCCTCCACCAACAACCTTCTTATACTGCCTTACGCAAAGTACCAAACTTACAAATTACACGCCATGAAAGTGGAGTCCTTCGTGCTCAAAAATCTCAAGATTTACGCACACAACTCCAAACGCGTAAAAATGTACAGTTTGGTTCTGCGAATGCAGCCAGCAATCTTCTTTATACACAAGGGACTAAACGTTTTTCTACCCCAAATGTAATAAAGAAGAATACTCCATCCGTTTCTGTTGATTTACGTGAATTGCTAATGCAAAAGCGTAAGAACAGACAATCTCCAGTGACACTCCCCCAAGAAAAACATCATTGTGAATATCACCAGGTTGTGATCAATTGTTGTTGTTCCACTTCAAAACGGTCAGTTTTTGATCGATTAAGTTTTAACTCGCTTCAACATCAAGCTGAAGACCAAGAACATGAGCTGTCATATGTATCAGTCAACATGGCATCTCATACTAATAGAGGACGACATCCAAGACGGAATATGTCCCAAACTCCAGGTCAACAACAGTTCAACAGACTTCTTGATTCCTTTGAAGGAGTATATCAGAATACTAGATCAAGAAGACAAAGATAATTGCAGACTTCTGATTCAGAAGCTGGGGGTACTCAATCTTTTGAGTCTGATATCGATAGTGTGGATTCATACTTCTATACTAATCCCTCTATATCTTCAAGAGAGGTTGAATCCTACACTGTTGGAGATGAACCAGAGACGTCATCTGCTAATACGGAACAACGTCTCACTGCCGTGGAGCAATCACTGAAAGACATGCTTAACATGGTACAAAGCATGCATCAGATAATTTTGAATCAGCAAACTGCTCAGCCAGCAGTAGTAACACCGGTGCCAGTAACAGCACAAACTCAAGATAGTCAAGGGGCTGAAATACCTTTGAATATTCAAGAGCCTGCTGTTAATCAAAATTCTGCATCTCCAAATTCCATCATTCCTGATGATGTACCACCTCCAGTGGGGGTTACGGTACATCCAACAACCATTCAATCAAATGTGCTTCCTCAAACCAGTGAAGCCATTCAAGCAGTGCGTGAGCTCAAAGCACAGTTTAAAGTTTTGAGGCACAAAGATCAGCTCCAGAGGTTAGGGATTAAGCAACCTTATCCTCCTCATTGGAATGATGTACCCTTTCCACCAAAATTCAAGCCACAATCTATGGTTTTGTTCGATAGAAAAGCATCTCCCAGTCAATATATCAATTACTTTGATATTATGACTGTACATTTGCAGAAAAATGATGCTCTTCTCACTCGAGTGTTCATCGGGTGCCTGACGGGTTCAGCTTACGACTGGTATCGTAGTTTACCCGATAATTCTATTTCATCTTTTGACAAATTCAAGGCAATGTTTCTCTCCCGTTTCTATGAAGGAGGTATGGATTTGAATATGTCCTCCTTGATAGAAATCAAACAAAAGGAGAAAGAAGATACTCGGACGTTCATCGAACGTTTCCGACAGGCTACTCTAAAGATGCCTCCTGGTATGCCAGATTCAGCGTTGATTGATACATGCAAGATGAATCTGCGACCATCCATCGCTGTTTTCACGGGTTCCCAATTCTCAGATTGGGCTTCGTTTATCATAGCAGCAGTCTCTGCCGAGACCAATGGTAGGTTGGCTCGAGAGCATGGGATGATTTTCGCTTCAGAAGATAAAGGGAAGAAAAGTAATCCTAGTAATAATCCTGGCAATCGTAATGTGAAGGGAAAAGATACTCTTATGGTCAATCTTTCCAAGAACAAAACGACGTCGAATAATCAAGAATCTTCCAGGCCAAAGAAAGAATACTCCTTTGACGAAAGTGATATCCCAGGGATATTTCAATGTCTGGTGAAGAGTGGTAACTTCAGATTCCGGAGCCAAAGAGGCCTAATGAGGTGAATCTGACTGACAATTCCAAATATTGTATCTATCATAGATACATTAATCATCCTACCAGTGCTTGCTATGTCTTGAAAAAGAAAATCCAAGAGCTGATAAATGGTGGTGCTATTGCTTTAACCAATGATGACCATACGGTTACGACCAATATAGTTTCTCTTCAGTTCAGAGATTTTCCTCCACAGCAAGTCCCAGATGGAATTATCCCAATTCCGAAGGCGACGATGAAGATCGTGAATATCCCGCCTGCCAGAGAAAAAAATGCAGGATTGCTGCCGCTCACACTAAAGAATGGTGAAATCATGTGGGTACATCCTGACTTAGTGCCTGAGTTATAAAATGAAGATAAAACTTCAAAATCCAAGAAGGGTAAGAAAGTCAAAACCTGCAACATAATTTCTCATGTTATTCCAGATCCTGATGACTTGGATCATCTATGGGATGGCCTTCCTTTAGAAGATAGACTGAAAGGACTGAACATCTGTCCTCCAAGTCTAGCTCCTCCTACCAAGCTCAAGCTTACTCATCAGCAGTGGTTAGCCATGAATAGTATTCTTTATATCGGGCACAATAAGTCTTTGCCGCTTATGAAAAAGCTCCGACATGGATTTTTTCTCGTATCCCGAATCCTTCTCCTCCCGTAGCTATAGAGACATCTATGCTTCAATCTCCTATAGTTACAGAGATTTTTTCCTCTTTCTCTGTTGAAACACCTGTCAAAGTCTGTTGCCCACTCACTTGTATAGTCAGCAATCTGTCCTTCTCATGAAGAAGATGGGTTATGACTTTCAAAAGGCAGAAGGTTTGAATTATGATAAAGGAATACGACTTCCTTTACAAATTCAAAATCAAAACTCCACTGTTGGATTGGGTTCTGAAGTTCCTCATAACAACCCTCATAAGAAGAAGGCTAAGGGAAGAAAGACTAAATCCTGTAATATGGTACTTTCTTCTCCTGAGTCTGAAGAAGAAACTTTCGCTGGTACAAGATCTGGAAAATAGTACCACAAAGACTATGAGAGATCCTCCAAAGAAGCAGAAGATGTAGTGGAAACACTACCAACTCAACCTTCTCCTGTTCCTGCTAAACCTTCTGTGGTTGAAAAGGGAAAACAGAAAGCAGTACGCTTCGATGTCCCATTGAAGTCTGCTTCCAGTCAGGGGGTGGTGATGAAGCCTTACAAGTTTAATATTCTAGCTCAGTTGGCCAATACTCCGGCTAGACTATCTATATTTGAGTTGCTTCGTCTTTCCAGAGAAAGCAGAGAGACTTTGAGTGAAGATTTACTTCAAGCAGATTCATGCTTGGCTCAACTCAAGACTCCTGATAATATACCAGTGTCATGTCCACAATGTCATAGTATGATGGAAGCAATTCCCAACATCACCTTTACACAAGAAGATATGCTGTTGAAGCATAACAAGCATGACAGATCTTTGTGCTACACTGGGTATATTGGATCCACTGAAATTGACAGGATTTACATTGATCATGGGTCCTCAATTAGCATAATTCTTCAGAGTATGCTAAGACCCCTGAGGATTCCTACTAGTGATTTGACTTACACTAGTACTACGATAGTCGGTTTTAACTCTGGCAAGAGCAAGCCACTGGGAAAGATTCGTCTGCAGATTCAGATTGGTGATCTTCGAACATGGTAACTTTCTATGTTATCAACTCAGACGTCTCATATAATATCCTTTTGGGGAGACCGTAGATTCATGAGCACAATATTGTACCTTCAACTCTCCACTAATGCTTCAAGTATGTGGATTCCCAAGGAGTTGTGAAGACTGAGTTTGCTGATATCAATCCTTTCAAGGGTGTCGAAGCCTATTTTTCTGATTCAAGGCTTTATAAACAAGAGCATGTGAAAGAGATATCAGACATGGCTGAAGATCAATCACCTACTGAGGATCAGTCTATTAATGAAGATCCGCCAGAGGAGCAACCTTTGAAGATCATAGTCAAGGGACGAATCCAATCCCAATCTGTCAATGATCAACCTCTGATAATCAAGGTTAAAGGAAGAACTCAAACTTCATCTGAGAAATCAACAAATATTCCTGCTAAGAGCCAAGTTCAACCTTTTATGATCAAGGTCAAAGGGCGTACTTCTTGTACGAATGATCCAGAACCACCATTGATTGTCAATCTTGGCAAAACTACGCAGAAGACGGATAACGGTCCACTGATGATTAATCCGAAGCGTAGCAGTCAAATTGTAAATGATGTAAATATTGATCATTCTGTACTTTTTGATATCAATGATGATTTCCTTTTCGAGTATATGGCTGTCAAGTTTATTGAAAGAATGACTTTATCTTCTGATAATCAAAGTCATCAATATAAAGGCGACATTGAGCCAGAAGAAACCTTATACATCGATCATAAGGAAAATTCTTTTCCTCCTCATATAGATGTTGGACCTTATGCTCAAAGGTTCCTAACATCTTCTCCTTATCTTCTACCTGTGGCCGCTTCATCACAAGCTTGCGTAACTTTTAGACGTCACGAAGAATCTTACTTCGTGGTTCTGTCTGATAAGAAAAACAAGCGCCAAATTGTGTTTGGCCTGGCTAGAAATATCCCTGTTAATCAGACATATGAGCTGAAAGATAAAGACAAAGAAAGAATCTGAATTGACAAATATAGTCAACAATCTATCAAGATTATCCAGAATATGGGATATGATTTGAAGACTATGCAAGGTCTCAATCAAGACAAGGGTAGACGACTACCATTATGTGGTGATCCGTTTTACCAAAAGACTCGTCATGGGTTGGGATATGATCCGTCCCACATGTTTAATGACGATATACAAGAAGAATTCTCTTATAGCTCTTCGCAATCATCGGATTCAGAAGAAGTCCAATTCATTGAATCTGATATGTCTCGTTCCTCATATGATGAATCTGGACAAGTATTTTCAGTCAATATGATTCAAATTGATGGTGAATCAGAACCATTTGAGAATGATCCTTAGGGATGATATCCTCTTTCTTGAAAAATGTATTGATTTATTCATCCTCTTATCAATAATGACGTATATCTTCCATGACATCCGTCTTCTTATTTCCTAGCTACCAAGGTTTGGTTAAGCTGATTATTCATCTCTTTCTTCTATCTTACCAGTTGGTATATAAAGTTGGATTTGTTATTTATCATGTTCCTAAGACCTCTGGATAAATGCCAAATCTAATTACTTTTCTTATCTATCATGAGTTTTTTACATACTATCACGTCCATATTACCTCTGATAGTATTGTATACTCTCAAACAGAAATTAATCTTCTATCTTATCAGTTGATTAATTGGATTTCTTATTTATCATGTTCTCAAGACCTCTGGATAAATATTAAATCGACTTGTTTTTCCTATCTATCATGTCCATTTGACCTCTGCATAGATATTAATCTACTTTTCTTTGAGTTTTTTACATACTGTCATGTCCATGTTACCTCTGATAGTATTGTATACTCTAAAACAGAAAACAAGATCTATCATGTCCATATTACCTCTGGATAGATATAATGTATTGAGTTTAAAAGACTTGTCATGTTCCTATAACCTCTGATAAGTATTTTCTATCTCATACATATTGTTTAAAATTCCAAATAAAACGACAGGATCACAAAATATATATATTTCATTCATTTCTTATGGAAATATTGCAAAATGGATAAAAGAAAAGATTACAAGGAGCTCTTTCAAGGCGGAGCAGAAATATCTAGAAGTAACTTCTGTAGTTCTTCTAGCCGTTTGCCACGAGAGCTCATGACTTTCTTGGTAGCCTCGGCACGTCGAGCTTCAGGGGTACAAATACAAGAAAGTTTAGCGAAGGTGATTATCAGACCCTCTTTGGCTTCATCAAGGGTTCTGATGGCCGATTCAGCCCCAAAGGCTTTTTTTTCTAAAATCGAGCTCTGGGTGAGGTGTAGATTTCGAGCTTCGATCATCTTTTCCCTTTCGGTCTTCAAGCGAGTTAATTCTGCCTCGACTTCGTAGATTTCATCATTTTTATTCTGAATATCTATATTCAGAGCATCATAAGCTACTCTGTGACCATGTAAGACGGGCTTTATTCCAGCCAAAAAGGCCTTCTCTTTGGCAACCTTCAGACTATGTTCATGGAGAGATTCATTATATGTAGCCTCCCGAGCAAGATAATCAGCTGTTAAGGCATCATACTCCTCTTCGATGAGACTTTCAACAGTCTTACTTGATAGCTTGAGATATTCTCTGATCGGCTGTTCAAGATCTTCCACAATTTTCTCCAATGTTGCAGCTCTCTCAGCATCGTTGAACATAGCAACGTTCTTGATGGTCGAAGCCATTGCTGTCTTCAAAATCTCGTAACTGAGGCCCTTGTTCAGGACCATTTTTATCAGGGTTGCCAGGGTTTTATAAAAAGTATCAGTATAAATCTCAACTAGGAGATTCATTTCTGTGCTGGAGCTTGGCGTGGCAGCAATGTCTAACAGATTTCTTCCTTGGAAACTGGGAGCAGATGTTGATGGTGCAACGGCAGGATGAGATGAAGTCGTTGCTGTTACTACCGTCATAGCCAATTGATTTCCAGAAGTTTCAGGGATTGTATCTCCAATATCTACAGATATCGTTAGTATAACAACAAGCTGAGATGGAGCTATTGTTGTCACTGCTGCTTGGTTTCCAGGAATTTCAGAAGCAATGTCTTTAATATTTTTTACTCCAGCCGTTTCTGGAGTTCTGGCGGCGGTAATATTGATGGATGTGGTAACAATTGCAGGAGCTGATTCAGGTTCCGGCATTGGCTTGTCAGAAACTGGTAACGAATCAGTAACAACAGTAGAGGATGTTATTATAACTTATCCACTTTCTGTTGGTGGTTCAAACATGCCTTCAGCATCTTCTTCAATCGTTTGCTCCGCAGGATTTTCCACTGCTTCAGTTGTGGTGAAACTCTCTACAGCTGATTCTTTGTTCAAGTCTGGTTCTCCTCCAGCAGCTCCATCATCACCTACAGTGGGGTCGACTGTAGTCTTCTCTTTGTGTTGGTCCTCAGCAGGAGAGGACACTTTAGATTGTGCTTGTTGTGCCACAAATGATGGAGGATGTTCTTCTTGAGGCTCCATTCATGCTTTTGCACTCCCTCCTCTTCGGCGTTTGTGTCCTCTGAAGAAGAAGCTTCCTCCTCATATTCCTCATTTTCCTCATAGATTTCTTCTTCTTGAGGAGGAGGAGCCATAGGCTTTGGTGCAATTATGACATCTGTAAAACGAACAGAATAAGTTAGTATACAAAATCATGATATATAATTCCGTATAGGTTTTGTATAATACTTGGAATATATGCATTTTTTTCAAGATATGTATCATAATCACCATCCCAGTCATCATCCTCGAAGTCAAGAGCTGGTTCGTCTGATGGGATACGGTCTTGATCAGTGGTGGATACAGTAGTAGCACCCTCTATAACTTGTGCCTTGGATGGCAAAGATAAATGGAGTGAGGTGCTAAGACGTCCAGGAGACAAAAGTGTTACAGCTCCTGATCCAACTATTGGTGGAGGGGCTGAAGATCCTTCTCCAGGATGGACTGAGGAAGAACCGACAAGATGATCCTCTTCAATCAAAATGTCATCTTCTGGAGTGTGGGCTCTTAGTTTGGAAGGCCCTTTGGTGGTAGACTTTTTCTTCTTCTCTGGAGACCTCACCGGAGAAGCGGTAGCTGTGTTCTGCTTTCGTTTGCGGGTCTTTCCAATAATTATTGGTCCCGCGGCTACCTCCCCAGCTCCTCTAGGAATTACTGCCAGAAATTCATCTATAACAGCAGTATTGTCTGGTATGTCAGGGGCTATCCTGATAAGTTCCTCAACTTTTCCCTCCTGAGCCCACCGATGACTTCCTTGCATACTATAACCGTCTTCAAAAGAGCGGATAGATGTATAGAAACGAGCATACGAATGGAGTATGCGTAGCTCAGTTGTACTGGTGGCTGTAGATATATTGAATTTAGCACCAGTACATGCAGCTCCGAAATATCTCTATGCTTGTGTACCGTCGATCAACTTTCCATAATGATAGAAACTGGTGGAAGGATTACCAACATGGAGTTGGTCATAGCCAAACTGGCGAGCGAACCTACTTGGTAGATAAGGCTCGAATGCACAGTTATCTTCATTCCGGTACATCAGATGAGAAGGTCTGATGTACACTAGCCATCGGTAGACAGATCTCGGCAATAAGGCTGATTTATCTACCCTATTTTCAAATTGTACACCAAGGCAATCAGCCGGAACTGGTGGCCTAGTGCAGAAGAAATTCTAACCGTGCGAATAATTTAATGCTGCTCTGGTGTCTGCTAACATGGTAGTTCTCCACGTGGATTTACTAAATTTTTGAAGGAAAATCCTCGCTTCATCCTCAGGGCCTGGTGGCAACAAATTACAATTATGGTGTAGTAACCAACCTATCAGATAGGTGAATGGTAACTCTACCCTTGGAAAATTGTGAGGAGCATTATTGATTAGTTCTTCACCAAAAATCCTTAGACCTGTGTTTATTCGGCACACCATTGCCGACAACAGGTTAATTCTGTTCTTGAATACTAAACGGACCGCTGGCCACAATACGTTGCGGTAAATCCGGTCCATAGTGCTGATTCCTGGCACGACCCATCTGCGCAGCCATAAAGATAAGAAGCCTGCCAACAAGGCCTTCTTCGACATTTTTTGACTACCCTGCCTCAGGTAGCTTAAAGCCTCAGTCCCCGCAGGGATGTCTCTAGTTTTGGTAGACAGGTATCGGTCGCGAGCTTTATGCGACACCATCAATTCCTGAATTAAATCTGCAGGAATTATAGAGCAAGGCTTGATGACCTGAGTCTTGTCTTCTCGGAACCTGCTCTTATCTGTTTTAGACACTCTATTTTCATGATAAAATAGATAAGTTGTCCATTTTGTAATGTATGCCAGATGTGATCCGGTTTCATACATGCTGGTGCAAATCAGATAATGGCACATGAGTTCTTCATAGACTTGTACCAGTTCGGGATTCTTCTCCCGAATTTCTGCCAATTCCCGATTGGAGGGAATATATTCTTCGTAGGAGAACTCTTCCATTGGCAACTTCGAGATGAACTGCATTTCATGAAGGGCCAGACCCATCTTGCCATGCGGAGTTGCGAAAGTTCCTGTCGAACTCATATACAATTCCAATAAAGCCAAGAAAAGATTACTATTCGGTAGAATGCCATAACTGGTAGAAGCCACTGCTTCATACAAACCAATGTCATCCAACTCTGCTTTAAAGTTTTTCATGACCCAGTTGCTGATCTGGATCCAGTTACCACTATGAGGGGTCAGCCACCCTGTCAGCCTAGGGTTGGTATGAGGATATAAGACTCCTTCCCTTATGAATCTATTTATGAACATGGGAATCTGGACCGGCTGGATGAGAGATGAATCTTCACTCGATGTAAACCCAGACAATAGTCCAGAAAATGGAATAACACCACCATAAGGAGTGCTAATGTGATAGCCCATGTCATTTGCTCTCTCCCTTCTGAAGATGATTCTGCCAGGTCTACCATAGCTATTAGGAGTCAAATTCCATAGCATCTGACGGTGATGGCTAGCATGGACAAAAGCGGATATAGGGTAATCCCTGTCCATATCAGGGAGATACATTACCCTTTCTCCAAATTTAAATATCCAAGCCTCTTTTTTGGGATGAGTCTGTGATTTGTAATCTATCGCACTCCAAATAAGAAAGCTGGTTTCAGAAAATTTTGATTATCCAGTGACATCAGTACTTCTCCATTCATCATGGATAACAACATCTTATCTCCCTGGGCATATATCAATTGTGCTCTTGTTGTAGGATATTCTGGGTTGGATTGGAGAAATTCAACATGAGATAGATTCTCCAGATAATTTGAACCCACCATGCCCACTGACGAGCCAAAAACTTCTTCAAGTGGGTGAGCTTGCAAATCCACTGACAAAAGGACAAAAGAGATCAAATTAGTTCGAAGTTTTTATGATTGAAGATATTGACTTTTACGCTTACTAAAAGTTGATAAAAGCTTATGAAGTCTTTTGTTTTACAAAGTCTCTCAGTGATTGATGAATTTGACGCTACCACATAGTAATGTGAGCGTAATATAACTTTTTACGCTGGCATGTATGAACATGAGCGTAGTTAAGTTTTACGCTAGCACATTAATTGTGGGCGTAAATCCAAATTTTACGCTAACACGTATAACGTGGACGTATTCCTTTTTATCTTTTACGCTAACACGTACAACGTGGGCGTCTGGTATTATTTTAGTTTTTACGCTAACACGTATGACGTGGGCGTAAACAACCGAAGGTTCGAGTCATCTTCTTCTTCATCGATGAGTTTTTCCAGCTAAAGAATAGGGTTTTACCTATCATAGGCGGAGCTACGGCTGGGTTGAGTTGTCGGTGTGGTGTTGACGACTGAATGGGAGTTTTCGCATGATCGGCCGACGACGAATCGACGACAGGTTTCTTCCCTGTAATGCCTGTGGTTCGTATTGCGTATCTTGGTATACGTATACGTAAATTGACCCGTATTGCAAGTCTCGCTGCTTGATTTATTCTAGCATTTCATTGATTGGTTTATTCTTGGGTTGGTTCGGCTTGGCTTGGTTTGCTTTGGTTCATCATGAACCAAAGGTGAACCCTCCCACCTACCACCATCATCCTCATATATATTTCCACCTAACACTCTCTCTTCATTACTACTTCTCCACTATTACTTCTTCAACCACCAGGAGGAAGAGAGAGAGGGAGAGCTTAGGCAAGTGCAAACTTGCTTCATGATGGATCTCATGTTTTATTGTTCCATTCTCTTCTTTACTAGATTCTAAGCCTCTTTAGAACTGGAAGTTTTTGGTTTTGATGGTTATATTTTTTAGATCTAAGTTTTAAGTTCCTTCTTGTTTAGTTTTCTTAGTTTTGATCTCTAAAAACTTGGTATTTCCAAAAACTAGTGGTTCCATGTTGTAGAGAATTCAATTTTATACAGTTTTGGCTTTTGTTTCGCTTGATTTCGACTTTGAAAGAGGAAGTTATGGCCATGGCAAGTTTTCGAAACTTTCATGGCTGAACTTGCTGTTTGGGGACGATGAACCTCATGCGCCGGAAACCTCATGCGCCCGGGAGGCCATGCGCCGGGAGGCCATGCGCCGTGAAGTCCCGGCAACGCATCCCTTAACTCCGAGCGTGTCATGCGCGTAGGTTCCCTACGCGCATGTATTAAAGACGCAACGTGAGTTTCTTATGCGCTGATTGGTGCAGGAATCCCATACGCCGATTGTGCAGGAATCTCATGCGCCGATTGGTGCAGGAATCCCATGCGCTGATTGCGTAGGAATCTTATGCGCCGATTAGTGCAGGAATCCCATGCGCCGATTGCGCAGGAATCTCATGCGCCGATTGGTGCAGGAATCTCATGCCCCGATTGGTGCAGGAATCCCATGCGCCGATTGCGCAGGAATCTCATGCACCGATTGGTGCAGGAATCCCATGCGCCGATTGCACAGGAATCTCATACGTCGATTGGTGCAGGAATCCCATGCGCCGATTGCGCAGGAATCTTATGCGCCGATTGGTGCAGGAATCCCATGCGCCGATTGCGCAGGAATCTCATGCGCCGATTGGTGCAGGAATCCCATGCGCCGATTGTGCAGGAATTCACTATTTTTGCCTGTTTAAGTTGTTTTGTAGCTAGAATCTTGAAAAACTCAAAACATGAAAGTTGTAGATCTTTTTCTTGGCTTCAAGAATATGTCACTAGTTATTTTAGGCAAGTTTTTCTCATTTAGGATAAGGTAATAATAGAACACGATAGTGGCCCGCTGTGGCGCACTCTTGACAAGTAAACTGACATGATATGTCTCGACATGCCGTTATGACAGCTAGCCTGACATGACAAGTATGAAAGATCTGGACACCGTGGGCGATTGTGTTTGTACAAATAAACTAGTACTGTCTGGCATCATATCTAGGACGGGGACCCCTGAGTACCACGGTCAGGGGTACCTACTGAAATTGACTAAGGCTAATTAACTAGAATGATTTAGTAGTCATGAAGAGATTTCCAGCTACAGGCAATCCCGTTATCTGGGCGCATTCAGTGGACTTGTAGCCTACCGACGAGTAGGGCACATTTCTAGCACAATGTCATGTGTTGCATTCTTCCTAAACGGACATTCGACCTGGATAATCGGATGGTCTGCAGGGCTTGTGGTTGTTGGGATAATTTCGTTGCATCTTGCTAGTAACTAGGCCTGTGATAACCCTAGTTAGTTAAAGTATCAAGCCGTACTCCTTGCTTGGCCGTGATTGATTGGATGTACTTTATTCCAGCTTAGTCTTATCCTGATCCTGTACAGGATTGTGACATGACATGATTATTGATGCTTGCCTTAACAATAACGATCGGGGGTCCAGTTCTGTTCAGGCGAAGGGTTACAATCCCGGTCCTTGTTTGGTTTAAGGGTTGTATCCTGGCTCCCGGAGCAGTTCTGTGTCCTCTCTTCGTTTATTGTCTTATTGCAACCCCTGTCATGCTCGTCATGTTTTACCTTACTTCAATACCATGATTATTTATACTGGCCTTAACAATAAAGATCAGGGGTCCAGTTCTGTTCAGGCGAATGGTTACAACCCTGGTCCTTGTTTGGTTTAAGGGTTGTAACCTGGCTCCCGGAGCAGTTCTGTGTCCTCTCTTTGTTTATTGTCTTGTTACCTTATCAATAGTAATTGAGGCGGATTTCTATTCAGGCGAAGGATTGCAACCCCGGTCCTTGTTTGGTTTAAGGGTTGCAGTCTGGCTACTTGAATGGTTTCTCCGTGCTCAATATATTATTGTTATCTCAGTTATTATCAGTATCTTTTAATTACCTTAACTATTTATTTGTGATATGCTGGTTTTAGTTCCTAAGTGAAGCCTCCTTTGTGGCACTTGCTCTTTCTGGGGTCTGACCCAGCTGGTTTTGTGTGGCCAGATATCGGAGCAGCACCAGAGGATCTACCTATCTTCCAGCCCGATGGTGACCACCAGGCGTAACCAGGGCAACGAGTGGGTTTCTTTTGTCCTCCCACTCTACTTGTAAAATTATTCTTTTGAGGCGTTTAGCCGGCGAACACGTGTTAGCTCGTATTGCACCTTATTTACTGTCTGCCTACGGGCTGTAACATGATTGACAAATCCTAGGGTTGATCATGTATTGACTAAAACTCTTGCTAGTCCTGACATTTTGTACGACTAGCTTCATGATCATCCAATATGTAATGTATGGGACGCCTTACTATTGTATATTGATGCTCTAACATCTTGTGACTGTTACTGCTTGCTTGTGATTGAGACAATAGGCTTGTTCATGACCATAGAAGACTGATGGATTGTAGTTAAACCCTCATGTATCTAGACAGCCGTGATCGTATAGTGATGTGGATTCCATTTCATTATACGTAGCTGGCTATGTCTGCCCCCGCTCTCCAGTATTCTGGTTCTGGGGCGTGACATGATTTTAGTGGTGGCCCATGCAGGTCTTGTAAATCAAGATATGTGAGGGTTTACCGAATAGATGTCTCAATCAGTATTCGTCCTTGATCTCTGCTCGTGTCTTCTGAATCTCTGTAATCTTGACCTGATCACATGCTTGTATTATTGATCTGTCCTGGTCCTTCCTTATTGTTCCCTATGTCGTCTTCTTCAGCGGCATTGTTCCTGGACCTGCCGATCAGCAAGGCGAAGCACCTCCCGCGGACCAGCAACAACCTGGAGATCAAGCCCAGCATTCAGGAGTAGCCTCCAGAGTCATGCCTACCGAAGGAGAGCCACCAGTTCAGCCCGTCCAGCCAGCAGAACCTGAGGATGGCACTTTGGTGGGTCTCATCAGGTCATTATTAGCTTCCCAGGATCGTCGCGGAGATGCCTTACACCAGGCGGTGGCAGATGCTTTGACCAAAGGAGGTCATCAGGGTAATAGCGCGGCCAACAGCTTCAAGCGCTTGAACCCTCCCTTCTTCGATGGCAGTGAAGATGCTATCGCTGCAGATGCATGGCTTCAGGACACAGAGGTGATTCTAGAAGCAGCCAGGACTCCAGAGAACGAGAATGTGGCCGTAGTGCGCCTGCAGTTATTGGATCTTGCCCGCAGCTGGTGGGCAGCGCAGGCCGGTGGATTAGTGGCCCCTATTTCATGGACAGTATTCAGGGAGAGATTCCAGACCAAGTATTTCGATGTTGTAGCTCGGTATGATCTACAGACGAGATTCACCAATCTGAAGCAGATGGGCAGGACGGTCGACGGATATGCGACCGAGTTTTCGAGACTTAGTCGGTTTGCTCCCACCTTGGTGGCGACCGAGTTTGATAGAGCCCAGCGGTTCCAGCAGGGGCTCCACCTAGAGATTTTATTAGCGGTGGAGCAGTTTGAGCATCAGACTTTTGATGCAGTGTTGAGAGCAGCCCGGAGGCATGAATACACCTCCCAGAGGATCGTGGATAGGACCGGAGGTCGGAAGCGATCTCACGGTCAGATGAATCAGTCATCAGCACCAGCCCCGGCAGCCAGGGCTTTGACCATTGGAGCTCCGAGGCGGGCGACCTCAGTGACGTCGGTTCAGCATTCCACCCCGACGCACCCTCAGCAGCAGAAGCAGAAGCAGTCTTCCGCAGTGGGATGTTCACACTGCGGGAAGCCAGGACATGTGGTATCCTAGTGTCGTAGAGCACATGGTTTGTGCTTGATTTGTGGTGCCCCGGACCACAGGGTTGGGAACTGTTCGAACAGGGGGAGTTCATCAGCCTTCTCTAGTCATTCAGTTAGAGGACCAGCACCAATCCAGCAGCAGCAGCAGCAGCTACAGTACCCGTTCCCGAGGCCGTTACCGACGCAGGCCCAGATATTCCAGCAGCAGAGACCGCAACAGTATACCCAAGCCCAAGTCCTGATCCAGAACAGGCAGAGGAATTTTCAGCAGAGGGGACCCGCACCCAGAGGACATGGTCAAGTGCTGGCTTTGACCATGGGAGAAGAAGGAATAGCACCAGGTGAGGTGGTGGCAGGTACTATTCTCGTCAACACCTTTCCAGCTTCATTATTATTTGATTCTGGTGCCTCGCATTTATTTATGTCTGCACGATTTGTGACACGGGTAGGACTGGAGCCCGAGTCATTATCAGTAAGGCTCAATATACTTACTGGTAACGGACTTGTGGGAGTAGATAGAGTATTTTTCTCGTGTCGGATCGTAGTTAGCGGTAGAAAATTCCTCGCTAGATTGATAGAGTTTCCGATGGCCGATTATGATGTGGTCTTAGGGATGGATTGGTTGAGGGACCAGTATGCTAGGATAGACTGCCACATTGGCAGAGTTATTTTTAGCATTCCAGGCGAGCCAGAGTTTTCCTTTTCTCGAGGCGAAGTTGAACCTTCTCCTCCAGTGTTGCGGATGACAGTAGCAGCAGTGCAGTTGCCTCGGATAGTCGAAGAGTTTCCAGATGTTTTTCCAGAAGAGCTTCCAGGGATGCCGCCAGAGCGAGAGATCGAGTTTACTATCGACTTGATTCCCGGGACAGCCCCAGTGTCAGAGAGAGTCTACAGGATGGCGCCATCAGAGCTGGAAATATTATATAAGATGATTGAAGAACTTAGAACCAAGGGATTCATTCGTGTAAGTGGATCGCCTTGGGGAGCCCCGATGCTTCTTGTGAAAAAGAAGGATGGTACGTCCAGATTATGTGTTGACTATCGTACCTTGAACTCAGTGACAATCAAGAACAGATATCCTCTCCCGAGGATAGATGACTTGTTTGATCAACTCAAAGGGGCACTCGTGTTCTCGAAGATTGACTTACGGTCAGGATACCACCAGATCAGAGTCAGAGAGCAGGACATCCCGAAAACAGCTTTCAGATCCCGATATGGGCATTGGGAGTTCCTTGTTATGCCATTTGGAGCAACCAATGCGCCGGCTGTATTCATGGACCTCATGAATTGCATCTTCATGCCTTATTTGGATCAGTTCGTGATTGTGTTCCTAGATGACATCCTGGTCTACAGCAAGAGTGAGGCGGAGCATGAGCAGCATCTCAGAATCGTCCTTCAGATTTTCAGAGAGCACAAGCTGTATGCCAAGTTCAGTAAATGCGAGTTCTGGCTCGATCGCATTTCGTACTTGGGTCATATCATCACCAGAGGAGGAGTAGAAGTGGATCCCCAGAAGATCGTGGCCATTGAAACGTGGCCGGTACCTAGCACGGTTGCAGAAGTTCGCAGTTTTCTTGGATTGGCCGGCTACTACCGTCGATTTGTTTTGAATTTTGCTCGAATTTCCGCGCCATTGACCCAGTTGACCCGCAAGGAAGTACAGTTTGCTTGGACAACAGAATGCCAGAATTCTTTTGAGAGGTTGAAGCGAGGCTTGATGACGGCTCCTATTCTCACACTTCCAGATGGAACTGGAGGATTCTCAGTGTATTGTGATGCTTCGGGCAGAGGTTTAGGATGTGTTCTGATGCAGCATGGAAAGGTAATAGCTTATGCGTCACGACAACTTCGTGATCATGAGAGGAATTACCCAACCCATGACTTGGAGCTGGCAGCAGTAGTGTTTGCACTTAAGTTGTGGAGGCACTACTTGTACGGAGATAGGGTAGAAATTTTTACCGACCACAAGAGCCTGAAGTATGTTTTCACCCAGAAGGATCTTAACATGCGTCAGAGGAGATGGCTAGAGCTGCTTGTGGATTATGATGTCAACCTGCAGTATCACCCAGGAAAGGCCAATGTTGTTGCAGATGCATTGAGCAGGAGGGCAGGAGTTTATTTTCTGACAGCGCAACCAGAACTGTTAGCCGATCTTCAGAAGATGGGTATAGAAGTTGTCCTCCCTTCCAGTGTGGCATTGATGGCCAGCATGCAAGTCCAGTCCACTATAGTCGAGAGGATCCGGATGGCGCAGTCAGCAGATTCCAAGCTTCAGCGACTCAGAGCAGAGTGTGAGGCAGGACGAAGACCAGAGTTATGTATCCATGAAGATGGTACACTTCGACATGGTAAGCATCTTTGTGTACCCAGTGGAGATATCAGACAGGAGATCATGACAGAGGCCCACAGTTCGCAGTATTCCATTCATCCCGGTGGCACGAAGATGTACCGTGATATTCGTCAGCACTTTTGGTGGAATGGCATGAAGAGGGAGATAGCCCAGTTTGTCTCTCATTGTTTAGTCTGCCAACAAGTTAAGGCTGAACATCAGAGACCAGCTGGACTACTTCAACCATTGCCGATTCCTGAGTGGAAATAGGAGCATATAACCATAGATTTTATGACGGGATTGCCCAGATCCCCGGCTGGCAGAGACGCTATTTGGGTTATTATAGACAGACTCACGAAGGTGGCTCACTTTCTTCCGTTCAGAGTTGGTCAGTCGACGGCTCAGCTAGCGGAGATGTATCTCCGGCAGATTGTCAGATTGCACGGTGTACCAGTCAGTATCACTTCAGATAGAGATTTAAGATTTACGTTGCACTTTTGGCATAGCTTGCAAGAAGGTTTGGGAACTCACCTCCAGTTCAGTTCAGCTTATCACCCGCAGACAGATGGCCAGTCGGAACGTACGATCCAGACTCTTGAAGATATGTTGCGGTCATGTACACTCGACTTCGGTGGTTCGTAGGAAGATCACGTGCACCTGGTGGAGTTCTCGTACAATAACAGTTTCCAAGCCAGTATCCAGATGGCACCGTTCGAGGTACTGTATGGTAGAAAGTGTCGATCCCCACTAGCCTGGGATGATGTTGGAGAGAGACAGATGCTTGGACCGAAAATGATTGCTCAGACCGTTGAAGTGGTCAGAAGAGTCAGAGATCATCTTAGAGTTACCCAAGATCGCCAGCGTCATTGGGCCGATTCTCATCGGCGCCCTCTTGAGTTTTCTGTCGGCGACCATGTATTCCTGAGGATTTTGCCTAATCGTGGCGTCATTCGTTTCGGTGTACGAGGAAAGCTTAGTCCTAGGTATATAGGGCCGTTCGATATTCTGGAGCGAGTAGGTGATGTGTCCTATCGTCTCGCTCTTCCACCGTCGCTACGTGAGGTGCATGACGTATTCCATGTATCCCAACTGCGACGGTATATTCCGGACCCGAGCCACATCCTGGATCATTCGGAATTGGTTGTTAGTACCAACCTTTCGTATGAGGAGAGGCCCGTGTCTATATTGGACCGAAGAGAGAAGACACTCAAGAACAAGACTATCAAGATAGTCCGAGTTGCTTGGGGTCATCACTCTTTGGGTGAGTCGACGTGGGAGCGTGAGGATGATATCCGATCGCGATATCCCGACCTATTTGACTCGTAAGGTATAATGTCTTCCTTATGCCTTATGCTTTCAATTTCTTGCTTGAATAAATGACTGCATGATAGACTGCTTGTTATAGCTTACGATTAGTATAGCTTGTCCTTGCAATTCTAGCCTCTTAATTAAATTCCGAGGACGGAATTCTTTTAAGGTAGGTAGAGTTGTAATGCCTGTGGTTCGTATTACGTATCTTGGTATACGTATACGTAAATTGACCCGTATTGCAAGTCTCGCTGCTTGATTTATTCTAGTATTTCATTGATTGGTTTATTCTTGGGTTGGTTCGGCTTGGCTTGGTTTGCTTTGGTTCATCATGAACCAAAGGTGAACCCTCCCACCTACCACCATCATCCTCATATATATTTCCACCTAACACTCTCTCTCTTTATTACTACTTCTCCACCATTACTTCTTCAACCACCAGGAGGGAGAGAGAGAGAGAGAGAGAGCTTAGGCAAGTGCAAACTTGCTTTATGATGGATCTCATATTTTATTGTTCCATTCTCTTCCTTACTAGATTCTAAGCCTCTTTAGAACTGGAAGTTTTCGGTTTTGATGGTTATATTTTTGTAGATCTATGTTTTAAGTTCCTTCTTGTTTAGTTTTCTTGGTTTTGATCTCTAAAAACTTGGTATTTCCAAAAACTAGTGGTTCCATGTTGTAGAGAATTCAATTTCATGCAGTTTTGGCTTTTGTTTTGCTTGATTTCGACTTCGGATGAGGAAGTTATGGCCATGGCAAGTTTTCGAAACTTTCATGGCTGAACTTGCTGTTTGGGGACGATTAACCTCATGCGCCGGGAACCTCATGCGCCCGGGAGGCCATGCGCCGGGAGGCCATGCGTCGTGAAGTCCCGACAACGCATCCCTTAACTCCGAGCGTGTCATGCGCGTAGGTTCCCTACGCGCATGTATTGAAGACGCAACGTGAGTTTCTTATGCGCCGATTAGTGCAGGAATCCCATGCGCCGATTGTGCAGGAATCTCATACGTCGATTGGTGCAGGAATCCCATGCGTTGATTGTGCAAAAATCTTATGCGCCGATTGGTGCAGGAATCCCATGCGCCGATTGCGCAGGAATCTCATGCGCCGATTGGTACAGGAATCTCATGCGCCGATTGGTGCAGGAATCCCATGCGCCGATTGCGCAGGAATCTCATGCGCCGATTGGTGCAGGAATCCCATGCGCCGATTGCGCAGAAATCTTATGTGCCGATTGGTGCAGGAATCCCATGCGCCGATTGCGCAGGAATCTCATGCGCCGATTGGTGCAGGAATCCCATGCGCCGATTGTGCAGAAATTTACTGTTTTTGCCTGTTTAAGTTGTTTTGTAGCTAGAATCTTGAAAAACTCAAAACATGAAAGTTATAGATCTTTTCCTTGGCTTCAAGAATATGTCACTAGTTATTTTAGGCAAGTTTTTCTCATTTAGGATAAGGTAAGAATAGAACACGATAGTGGCCCACTGTGGCGCACTCTTGACAAGTAAACTGACATGATATGTCTCGACATACCGTTATGACAGCTAGCCTGACATGACAAGTATGAAAGATCTGGACACCGTGGGCGATTATGTTTGTACAAATAAACTAGTACTGTCTTGCATCATGTCTAGGACGGGGACCCCTGAGTACCACGGTCAGGGGTACCTACTGAAATTGACTAAGGCTAATTAACTAGAATGATTCAGTAGTCATGAAGAGATTCCCAGCTACAGACAATCCCGTTATCTGGGCGCATTCAGTGGACTTGTAGCCTACCGACGAGTAGGGCACATTTCCAGCACACAGTCATGTGTTGCATTCTTCCTAAACGGACATTCGACCTGGATAACCGGATGGTCTGCAGGGCTTGTGGTTGTTGGGATAATCTCGTTGCATCTTGCTAGTAACTAGGCCTGTGATAACCCTAGTTAGTTAAAGTATCAAGCCGTACTCCTTGCTTGGTCGTGATTGATTGGATGTACTTTATTCTAGCTTAGTCTTATCCTGATCCTGTACAAGATTGTGACATGACATGATTATTGATGCTTGCCTTAACAATAACGATCGGGGGTCCAGTTCTGTTCAGGCGAAGGGTTACAACCCCGGTCCTTATTTGGTTTAAGGGTTGTAACCTGGCTCCCGGAGCAGTTCTGTGTCATCTCTTCGTTTATTGTCTTATTGCAACCCCTGTCATGCTCGTCATGTTTTACCTTACTTCAATACCATGATTATTTATACTGGCCTTAACAATAAAGATCAGGGGTCCAGTTCTGTTCAGGCGAAGGGTTACAACCCTGGTCCTTGTTTGGTTTAAGGGTTGTAACCTGGCTCCCGGAGCAGTTCTGTGTCCTCTCTTTGTTTATTGTCTTGTTACCTTATCAATAGTAATTGAGGCAGGTTTCTATTCAGGCGAAGGATTGCAACCCCGGTCCTTGTTTGGTTTAAGGGTTGCAGTCTGGCTACTTGAATGGTTTCTCCGTGCTCAATATATTATTGTTATCTCAGTTATTATCAGTATCTTTTAATTACCTTAACTATTTATTTGTGATATGCTGGTTTTAGTTCCTAAGTGAAGCCTCCTTTGTGGCACTTGCTCTTTCTGGGGTCTGACCCAGCTGGTTTTGTGTGTCCAGATATCGTAGCAGCACCAGAGGATCCACCTGTCTTCCAGCCCGATGGTGACCACCAGGCGTAACCAGGGCAACGAGTGGGTTTCTTTTGTCCTTCCACTCTACTTGTAAAATTATTCTTTTGAGGCGTTTAGCCGGCGAGCACGTGTTAGCTCGTATTGTACCTTATTTACTGTCTGCCTACGGGCTGTAACATGATTGACAAATCCTAGGGTTGATCATGTATTGACTAAAACTCTTGCTAGTCCTGACATTTTGTACGACTAGCTTCATGATCATCAAATATGTAATGTATGGGACGCCTTACTATTGTATATTGATGCTCTAACATCTTGTGACTGTTACTGCTTGCTTGTGATTGAGACAATAGGCTTGTTCATGACCATAGGAGACTGATGGATTGTAGTTAAACCCTCATGTATCTAGACAGCCGTGACCGTATAGTGATGTGGATTCCATTTCATTATACGTAGCTGGCTATGTCTGCCCCCGCTCTCCAGTATTCTGGTTCTGGGGCGTGACATTCCCTTGCTGCTGGAGGCAGATGATTTCTTGGGAGCCATCGGATCAAAGTGAGGGTTTCGAAAAAAAAAGGGCAAGAGAGTTCAAGATTACAAAAGGATGAGTAAAAGTGTTTTTCTCTCTCTAAAAAGATCTATTTATAGAGAAATTCAAATTGGTTTAAAAATTACACCGACTGTTGGACATCCCCGCTTTTACGCGGATGACGGTTGCGTATCCCGAATTTTACGCTGACTGATCAAATTTTAACTTTTACGTTTCTGTTCAAAGTGTTTCCAATTTTGGAGATATTTGAAAACTTTGAAGGGGGTCTTGTAGGAGCGTAAAAAGTGCTTCACAGAAAGAGTCAAAGTGATAGATCATTCCACTCAAAATTGATCCCCTTTATGCCACAGAGAGGCTAATCTCTTTACGCTCAAGTCAAGGCTAATTACTTTTACGCCTAAAAGCAGCCAGGGTCAAGACAATGGTTTTACGCCCAGGACAGGCTAGCCACTTTTACGCTGGACAAAGCTGTCAAGTCTCACATTTAATGCAAACTCTGACATGGAGATATTTAATGATGGCATATATCACAGAATTCAAAGGGATTTGTTTTTACACAGAGACCAATGTTGTCGTTTAGTGTGTGGATTGAGCTACTTTACGCTCACACTATGGCTTCTTTTACGCACGAAGATTATACGAGCCTTTACGCTCAACAGTTGACGTGTGCGTAAAGTCTATTTGAGCTACTTTTACGCTCAAGGTTATTTAACAACCACTTTATGCGGGAAGTCTATGTCAGGGCTATTTTACGCCTAATCTACTACTTTACGCTCAGAGTACATTGGGGCTATTTTTATGCCCTATTTTCCTCCACCAGTTTGGAACGTGATTTGCCTACGTGGCTTTCACGCCATTCTTCTCAAAGAACGTGTGTACATGCATCCTATTCTTACTAAAATGATGGGACACGTGTCAACATGTGCAGAGGATGGTTTCAGTCGTGGGTGGCAGTTGTTAGCGTAAAGATGGAACTTTTGCTGAGTTTTTACGCACAAAAGCCCAAGTCTATAAATAGACTTATTTTTTCTCATAAAAGACAGAGACAGGAGAGAATACAGAGATCAGAACTTAGAGATTTTGATTTTCCAGAGCATTCTTCTTCAACCTTTCTTCCAGAACAGAGTGAAGCAAAGCAGGAAAGCATTCGACCTCGCCATCAGTGCCCAAGTGCGTCGATACCTTTCTGGTGACTTAGTTATTCCGGTTGTTCAACTTCAAGCAGCGATCTTCATCATCATCATATGGTCCAAGGAACAAAGTGATCATTTACGAATCAGACTTCCATAGCAATACTTTCCCAGAATCAAATTTGTACTTCTTGTACTTTTTTTCGTTTTATTTTCAAAGGCCAATTTCCCTTTTTGGCATTTTGTTAAGTGAAACAAGGGTGATCTGCTCCAAGTAATGATATTAGTTTCTATAAAACTTGATACAGTGGGGTAAAAAGTTAGGTCACAAAACTTGAATATCCAACGGTTTGATCTTCCAGAAAGTCTAAAATAGCTTCGGAACAACATATGAAGACTGGGGTTACCCATAGTGTACGTTCGGAATACGGATGATCCAACCTTATAGATCAAACTAGGCATAGAGGGGAGGAGTAACAACCTTTGAAAATCGAATGAGGTACTGAATTCAATGTAGACATGTTGTACCACTACGATCAATTTTGGTCAGTCAACAGTCTTGCGATCCTACGAATTTGCCATGATTTCACTCTATCAACTTATAAAGGCAGAGAAGAAGTCGGATCGAGAATCCGACAATTGGATTTTACGTGGAAAACGAGATAAGTGGACTGCTACGATTGACCTATTATGTCATGGTAATCGTTTGTAGCATTGAGATTATAGGATACTAGAAGTCAACATGAGCCCAAGAGAGTCCTACATGGAAAAAGGTACAGTCGTGAACATTGTGGTGAAATTTCAAGCAATTTGGTGAAGGTTTGGGAGATCAGTTGTTGTATCCATCATCTATATATATGGTTCAAAATGGGTACGGGTTGGTTATTAAACAGATTAGGAGTTGAGTCAATGGCTATGGTGAAGTCGGTGGAAAAATGAAGGTCGTGATGTAACCCCACTCGAACAAGCGATCGGGATTAGAAGAATGAGAGCAGATCAACGACTTCTTGGGTCGACTAAGTGACTAATGGGCATGGGTTCAAGTTGAACGTTTGAGATCTTAACAATGATCGAGTCGACGAGCGGGATTAATAACTTAAGTAGTTAAATGGGTTGCGAGTTGGGCTGAACATAATTGTTCAAATCATATGACTCTATTTTAATCAGACAACATCCTACAGTTTATTTCAAGTGACTTAAGTCATGAGTGGTGGATGTGGGTCTGGATTAGTGGGTTCAGACTGACCCACTACATATGAGTTTTTACTACCAGTAATTTATTTAACCTATTTATTAAATCTTAAAAATAGTTTTAGGGCCTCTAAAGATAACTAAAAGTTTAGAAAAATTCTTTAAAAATTATACAAAATATTATAGTCTATTAGAAGACTAGGTATTAAGTTTGGGGCTAATCTGGGTAGGGTTTGGTTAAATTAAATCTTAGTAGCTTGAAAATAATTAATTTTCTAGATTTTATTATTTGTTTTAATTTATAAATATTCTAATAGTTCCCAGAAACTCTAGAAGGCTAGTTAGACCTACTATATGCTACTACAAGTATTAGGGCTGGTTTCTAGGCTATAGTTCACATGTCCGGTTCACTTACATGCATTATCGATCCTTGGAATAATGAAAAATCTTCTACAAAATTTTCTAGTAGCCTGAAATTATATTTTATAATTAAGCTAGATTAGAGTTCTAATATATCATTTCTATCACATGTATATTTATTGCTAGTTACAGTCTTAGGGTCACGTCTAAGTAACTTCTAGTAATATGAAAATACCCCGTATCTCATTTTGTGTACTATATGTGTACAACTTGGGACTTCTTAATAGCGGATGCTACAAGCTACCCTTCTTAAAAAAAAATTGTTCTCAAAATTTCAAAGGCAACTACAACTTGTAAAGTATAGACTTAATCGCTTATGTCTTTATTCCTTCCGTTAAAATTTCTATTGTGAACTTCATACAACCACAACCTTCATCATTAATTATAGAATCCTCAATTTTATTTTTAAACACATGTTATCTTGTCAATCATCTTACCTATAACATTGTTCAATCCTTAATCCTCTAGACATCTAGACTTATTATTAAGCCAAATTTATATGATTCAACGTGCCCACCACCTGTTCGTTGTAACGTTGCGGAGAGAGATTCTTAAACTCGAAATTGTTCGAATCTGTTGGTAGTTCAAACACAAGGCCTTGTATCTGAATGATCGGATACACGCCTAACTTCATCTCTAATTAAGTATTACCCCTCATCCTTTGTTCTTATTTTTCCAAAGGGTAGGAATGGGAATAATGGATAGGTGTATGGATTCAAGGATGTGTTTTCGTATATGTGTCTATATGGAGCCGGACATAGGACTTAGTGGCAGTATTGTATCCAGGGACTAAGTCATAAGGGGACTCATGTCTCAAATTGTAGGTGTTGAGAATTTTTGGATTAAGAATTATCATGCCCCAGTTCCAAAATACATAGGAACTTAAGACGAGAGCATGCCAGCTGATACGATCCATAATAAGTTACCCAATTTAATGGACTTACTTCAGACGTACTACGCTGTAAAATATCACAGTCACATGCAAACCATAACCACTATAATCTCATCCACAGAACAACAACAACACATAATGAAATATAAAGAAAAACCAAAATAAAATGTAATAAAGGTCTGAATATCCAATACAACCGATCTATCTGAAAATAGTCTATTGGAATACATCCACGAAAAAGAAATACAATGCTGAAATGATAAAGTACTGAAGTAAAATACTAGCCATGACATAGGCTAACTAGATAAAATGTACATGGGTCTAAACTGCATATCCCTGGATCATGGAAACTCCTTATGCAAAACCTCTAAGTCCTCAGCAAGATAACCTGTCTCAATCTCCGATCCATAGACAGTAGGATACAAATGCTCGTCCGGATCCGAAAAAAAACTAGGTCCTCAGTAGGACGTAAAAAGATAGAAAAGAAACATGAACTGAATAAATGAAAAATAACAAGGCTCGCTAACCCTATATGTGAATGCACAATGAAGACGACTTTGGCACATATGAGTAGGTCAAAAGAATAAAGCAAAGGAATAAAGCATATCATCATGCTAGAGACTTATGTATATACTATCAGAACTCCTGATCGTACCTGACGTACAGTCAATGGCCGCTGCCGGATATATTCTCTAGCAATACACCCATAACCGGAAAGCAATAACCTATACCCGGGCAACAATGAGGCTGATGAATGTAAGTGTCTGTCTCATACACCTACTTATAGTCTTTTCCGTCCATGGATTTGCACAAGTCATATACATGACTCGAATGTCACGCCCCGCTCCCAGATAAGTGGATACGAGTCGTACACGTCCAGTCTACGCTGTCGTTGACAGCGGTAGTTAGCTGCCCAGACCTCCATAATCATCAATATACGAGATCAATCCTCATCACAACATATATTGTACATTCATCACATCCATTACAGAGTTCCACTATGCTTTAGGATTACACTTTTATAAGAATATACAGAGACAAATATGGTAAAAGATAAAGTGATTCATAAGCTATTATTACAGTCATCCAATCTACACGATACAACATCAAACAACGCATATATCACTACTAGTAAGTATTACAATAATCTAAGCATCATGGTCAACTGCTGGCTCCACCACCCGAGCTAGGTCATCTCCAGTCGTGTCCTATGCGGAACCATAATAACTAGTATAAAGGTCAGCATCAAACTTACATGCAACAAATCCAATTAAAAAATGAGCAAAGTACAACCCTACGATATGAATAAATGCTGAATAAACTGTAATGCGACACTATCAAAACTAACATGTAAATGGACAATAGCACGATAGTTGAAAGTAAAGGAAAATGACCAAGTGCAATAGTGCTTGAATACATGTGATCAGCTGGGGAGTACAATAGAACAATAGAATGCGGTACGGCTTAAGCGCACGTGCACGATGTGTGATTAAACTATCAACAATATTACAATACGGTGTATGATCACATGCAAATTATATATTTCTCCAAACCCGACACTAATCAAGTAATGGACAATAAGTACAATAAGTGAACAATAAGTACAATCAATGACTCCGTGTCATATAGGTGTCCAATATGAAGATCGTGCAAGACAATTATAAAGTATAAATTCAAACCGTAGTGTACTTTCCTGGGTATCCGTAGGGAGTCAAAGTCAAGTCCTGAAAAACTGTGTCAAAAAGACACAAAATATCCCTTAGAAAATATTCTAAACTCTAATTAAAACCCTATTAAAATCTATTACTCTACTGTCTAAATTTCTACTTATTTACTAATAATTCTCTTATTACCAAGTCTATTTATTAACAATCTTATTTAACCATTTCCTATTTACTTACTATTATTGCTATTTGACTTGTCCCATGATCCAACAATAGCTGGACCCACTGGACTTAGTCACAACCAGCTCCTGCCCCCCCTTTATTCGCAACCAACAAGCTTACACCTATTGTAAACCTTAAGTATGTAATGGACCAACCCAAAGTCCCATATTATGACCCAAGCCTACTGTTTTAATTCTGTTGGACTGGATCCAATTGAACTTAGCCCAACAATTTATTTCCCATATACCTTGGTTCTGGGCCCAGATAATTGGCCTAGCCCATTCTCTTACTTAGTAATAACATTAAACCAAAACCCATAGCTCCAAAGCTAGCTAGCTACCAACCGAAAAAAGAATTTAAATTCAAAAGTCATTCCCACGATTTAGTGCCTGGTTTGGACACAACACCTTGGCACGATCATACCCAGATGTCGAATGAATCATGCCTAGAGTCTCGACGCGCATGTCGCCGTGTCAGCTCCCAAAAAACACAAGGCAATGCCTATACTGGCAGTACCTCACGAGATAGTTCAAAGGATAAAAGATGCACAAATCGAACCTGTGTTGAGTTATGAACACGAAGCCATAGTTCACTATGTCGAATTCAAATGTCTGTGTGTCCGGAATGGATCTGAATTCCTGATTCAAACATTTTATCAAATGGTTTATATTCACACCCACATGAATATCTTTGATGATTTTTCTCGATAACTCTAAGTCGTGAATTCGAAGTAACAAAAAAAATTAAAGGAGATTAAATCCTGATTACCTACTGACTCGAGATCGAGTTTAAACTCAATTTCCTGACCGATCTCGATCAAGTTACTTGCAGTTCAATCCCGATCTGTCTCTGTCCTAGATCAATCAAGAACACAAGGAGATCACGATTTGAAACAATTTACAAGAGAATTAACTTAAATATACTTACGGATCTATGAATCGAAGTCGTCCTTAAGAATCAACCGATCAAGAATGTTCGATTGTCGTTGTTTCGAAATATCCAACCGATCAATACAACTAAGATCAATCATCCTGTTCTGAAATAAGGGATCGATTCGTTAAATAATCTCAAAATAATTTGGAAAATACTCACCGAGAATTGGGATCGGTTAACGAATGAAGTCGGAAATGGCCAATGGAGGTCCGCTGGTGAAGATAACGACGATGATGTGCTGGAGTAGAGAAGAACATGCCTTATGTTCATTGAATATATCATATTGCTTTGCTCGCCTAACATGTATTTGCAGACAAGCAGTAAACAAGATCGAACTTGCACATATGAAATGAAAATTTCATGTCGGACCAAAGACGGTATAATATCAGAAGATTTTTCTGAGTTGTCCAAAGGTATCTCCGGGTCCTCGCACTTGGAGGTTACATTGTCCGGTTAGTGGACAGGAGTCGAGGGGGCAACGTCCCCCGTGGGGGTTTGGGGGCGAAGCGCTCGAAAGGTATTCAGATTTCTAGATTTGTTTATCTTTGCACGACCGTCATCAAAGAATAAGTCTTTACTCGAGAAGTATGTCCTTATATTTTATTACGTATTTTATCTTTGTTATAGGACTAAATGTACATCGGGTTCGCAGTTGGCACTAGGAAGCTTAACCAATCCAAGTCCACTCAAAATCAGTCTGAACCCAAACCAGAAACTTAGAAACATGGTGACCGAACTCGGATCGAGTTATTTCCGAACTCTGTCCGAACTCGGCTAGGTTAAAACAGAAACCCTAGTCAGCCTCTTCTTCTTGAAGATCAGGCTCCAACGTTCAAATTTATGAACGTTAGAGGACTGAACTATGCCGTAACTCACCCCCTGCTAGCCTATAAATAGACATTGAATTCTTCACTTGAAACACACTAATTTAATCTTAACCTTCTTATATATTCTGAGCTTTAACTTTTCCATCACCAGCCTTTTAGTGTGCCAAAGTTGTGTTCTCGGTTGGAAGGCTCTTCTAGTTGTAAAGCTTGGATTTTCAAGTGTTGTTCTTTACACTTGTTGTTTGATGTCGACAAGTTCTTCTTATCAAAAGCTTGTGGTTGTTGAAGTCACCGTGCTATTCGGATCAAAGCACGTGGAGTATGTACGTTACAAGCCTTCGGATCAAAACTTGTGCTATTTCCGCTGCACTCTATAAGTGTATTTATATATACCACCTATATTTATTTTTTATTAATCCATTTTTTATTATTAGTTTGATTTTAAAAATAGAGGTTTTACATACCTAGTGTGGAACAATTTTGTAAGTTTAAAGACTATAATGGCTAACTGTTTGTGAGTAATATAATAATTTTACTTTCTAAGGAATGTATCCTCCTTGTGCTCATGGGAAACCTACGTGAATTATACCATTATCGCTAGCTTGTGAGATAATTGGACCAGTCTAATCATTTTTTGGACAACATATATAGTTACATTTGATAGGATCCCCAAAGACCATTTCCTTAGTAAATATGATACAAAAAATAAATAGTTAAAAAAACTAAAACATATGGGATGTATTGTCATTATAACCTTCAATTTTGTAGAGAATCACTTTGCCTACAGCTATTCAACCAAAATCTATGCAAGAAAAATATTAAGTCAAACATTTATAAAGAAATAATATAATACATCTTCATCATTAAATTAGTTTTACGTGGTCCAATAACATTGAAATTCTAGACTTATAATACTTATCATTTATAAAAAATAAAATAAAATAATCATATTATGTTAATAAATACTCACAGACTACTTCAAATGTTTTCAAAATAAAATGAGAGTTTATCAATTATCGTAAATATTTATTGTCCATTTGTTATTTTAGAATGTACTTTCCTAAAAGATAAATGTGTTTATCGTTAAAACAATTCTTTTTTGAGCTAAGAGCACATATACTTGATCTAATTATTACCTATTAATTGAGTTAACATATCATTATGCATCCTTTAATTGTATTTATTAGACGTCTTGTATTTGTAAATGCCAATTAGAACTCAAAAGTAAAATATATAACCATGGACAATCTACGGAAGAAATATACTTAAAAAAATATCCCTAACTTATCACCACTAAATATCTCCAAACCATAAAAAAACCACCCAAAGCCCTTCCATTACCACATCACATGTCACAATATTCTCCACAAAATATGATGACAATATTATTTATATGCCACATATATCCAAAAAAATATATACTCAATATTAATAAATATTAATTATTGACTAAATAAAATAGGAGAAAGAGATTTATATTATAAATACTAAAAACGGGCTTCCCTCTTTTTCCAGTTAAGTCCCCAAAACTAAACTCTCCCAAAGGTTATATATATAGAGAGAGAGTCACCAATCATCTGTTGCCAGTTCAGCAGCCAAAATTAAACTTCCCAAAAGACTATATATATATGGAGAGAGAGAGGGAGAGAGAGAGAGAGAGAGACACAAATCATCTGTTGCCAGTTCAGGTCCCAAAACTAAACTCCCCAAAAGGCCATATATATACAGAGAGAGAGAGGGTCACCAATCATCTGTTGCCAGTTCTGCCCCAAAACTAAACTCCCCAAATGGCCATATATAGAGAGAGAGGGACACCAATCATCTGTTGCCAGTTCATGTCCCAAAACTAAACTCCCCAAAAGGCCATATATATATATATATAAAGAGAGAGGGTCACCAATCATCTGTTGGCGATGCCCTGTCTTTATTCTCCTTCTTCCTTCTCTAAGGTCCATTCCTTTACGGATTACTTAAAATGATTTCAAACATAAAATAAAACTTTATCCATTATCGTAAACATTTATCCATTTGGTATTTTAGAATTTACTTTTCTAAAAGATAAATGTGTTTATTATTAAAACAATTATTTTTGAGCTAAGATCATATATACTTGATCTAATTATACCTATTAGTTGAGTTAACATATCATTATGCATTATTTAATTGCATTTATTAGATGTCCTGTATTTGTAAATGCCAACTAAAACAAAAGTAAAATATATAATCATCAACATCCTATGAAAGAAAATATACTAAAAAGGTATCCCTAACTAATCATCCATACTAAAAAGATATTCCTAACTAATCACCATGGAAGATCTCCAAACCCTAAAAAAATCCAACCGAAGCCCTTCCATTACCATATCACATGTCATAATATTAGTCACAAAATACGATATCAATATTTTTTATATGCCACATATATCCAAAAGAATATATACTCAACATTAACACACACACTATATATATATATATATATATATATATATATATATATATATATGTGTGTGTGTGTGTGTGTGTGTGTGTGTGTGTATTTTATTGTGATGTCCGACGTAATGCACGGGACTTTCTGTACACGGTATTTTATGCCATTTGGTACCACTGTCTGTAATTTTTATACACACATCCACTTCCTCCGAAGTTCGATTCCGAGACTGTCCGCCTACTCAAGGAGGTTATATCTCTCTTCAGTAACCACAAGAGCCAATTGAATTCGATAATATTAATGTATATTAATTATTGACTAAAAAAATAGGAAAAAAAGATTTATATTAAATACTAAAAAAGGGCCCTCTTCTTTTCCAGTTCAGCCCAAAAACTAACCCCCAAAAAGCCATATAGAGAGGAGGTCACCAATCATCTGTTGGCGCCGCCCTCTATTCTTCTTCCTCTCCATAAGGTCCATTCCTTTACTCCAAATCTCTTTTTTTATTCGTAGTATTCTTCAAAGACTGCTCTTTTATGTACATTTGATGCTTAATCTCAACTTGGTATTTGTTACTTTGTTCCAATCCTTCAATATTTTGGATCAAGAAGTTTCATTTTTGATTTTTCTTTTACATTTTATGGGGTTTTGGAGCTTAATATTAATGGGTATTCCTTAGCTTCTTCATTTTGTATGATATTTTCACCAAAGGTTGCATTTTGTGGGTTTTCGAGACATAATCTCAACTTGGTATTTGTTAGTTTTTTTTCCTAGCCTTCCATTTTTTTGATATCAAGAAGTTATCTTTTTCAAGTTTTGGAGCTAAATCTTATGTGGGTATATGGTGGTGCCTTCAATTTGTATGAGTCGTGTCCTATAGTAACACTGAAGAATGATATTTTCACCCCAAAAATCAATTTTTAGGTTTTTTATGGATAATATCAACTGGTTATTTGTCAGTTACTCATACTTAATGAATAAAAAAAAATACGTTTATTGTTGTTTTTGAAGCCTAATCTTAAGTGGGTATTTGTTAGTTTCTGTCCATTTGTGTGATTCTGTGCTCTAATGGCTCGAAGCGATTATGATATTTTCACCAGACTTTACTTTTTTAAAACTAGGGTTTGATGCATTATCCCAACTAGGTACATAACATATTGCTAGAACCATTAGATATTACATTTACTGAGGGTTTCTCCTATATATTTTTTTCCGATCATTACAAACTTAGATAAATGCTCATAGTATGTAATTTTAATTTTTTTTATGGGTTTCCAAGCTTAATCTTAAGTGGTTATTCGTTAGTTTCTTCCATCTATATGATTTTGAGCTATAATCATTGTATCAAGAAGATTGCTAGATAATGGTAATTGGGTTGGGAGATTGTTTGTTCACTTATCATACTTTTTTCAAGTGCAATATTATATTATGGACTCAATTTTTTTTTTAATGTAAAAGTCCCCATAAAAAGTGGATGAACTTAAATAGATTTGAAGGGTAAAGGGTGGATGAACTTTCGATCCCATAAAAAGTGGATGAACTTTATGCTGTGATAAAGTTATATTATGATTTAGGAGCTTTTATGTTGATTAAAATAATCAAGATTTTACAGCTATTTTAAATGCACATAGTTTTGGGATGTGCTATAGGTAGTAGTAATCCGGCTACGTGCTATATAAAATGTTCTTGTATAAAAGTTGTAGGTAGCTAATAGAGAGAGAATTGTGACCTCCTTTTTGAGAATTTATTTACTGCAATAATCGAAGGTATTTCGGCCATTGTAAACCTGCATACTTGCCAAACTAGAACATCAAAGATGTTACTTTTGTTTATAGAGCGAGGGAAAAACAGTTTCTGAAAGTGTTACTTCATTTTAAATGCACTTCTTTCTTTGTTTTTCCTGAAAGTGTTACTTTATTTTCCCCCTCACGCTTGAAGGTGTACTTCTTTCAAGTAGTATTAGACGTTCAAAGTCTTTGTACGCTGCACATGGAAAACTTTGGAGAAATGCTATTTGATGTGACATCTCGGAGCTTTCAAACTTATTCAGATAGTACATTTTATAATTACAGGAATTGTGCTATTATTTTTGTGCATGATATCTTATATATAATAGGAAAACTTCTAGGAACTTTCATGTTCCAAAAGTGCCTTCTCCAACTTTATATATAACAAGATATGCTTAAATTAATTAGGGTAAAATATGGAAATTACACACCTCCCCACTAACATAATTATTAACCACAAATAATTACACACTTCCAACTGCAATAAATGTTCATCTAAAAAATCAATTTACTTCAAAATATTTTATACTTCAAAATGGGTCGTTATGCAAATGTACATTTAAAAGTGAGAAAAAACACAGATAAATGATACATGCAACACGTGTGCGAGACTTTTAGTGAATGTTAATTAAAAAGGTTCATAATAGAGATGGAACTTACCATTTTATGGGCTATTATTTTTGTCCTTGATGTATATGTTTATTTGAAAAGGTTTGTGGATACTTGTTCATAATAGAGTTAGGACTTGTATATTGATGGAATGGTGATGTTTTTGGCTTTTCTTTATATATTTATTTACTTTATGGTGCATTATCAATGGATATTGAATTTGATGCCAGGACGAAAAGATGGCTGGAAAATCTAACAAGGCTAAGAACAGAAAGCAATCAAACTCAAACTCAAATGTTTCTCCAGAATCAGGTTCAAAACCACTTGATTCTACAGTATCATCAAATGATGATACGGGTGTCGTAGATTCCAGTAATGGTGATGCTAATGGAGTTGTGGGATCTGCGATTCCTGCGAGTAATGAGACAGTCGAGAACCAAGTTGATGATGGAAAGGAGGAGGCTGCAGATGCTCCTGCCGCAGAATCCAAGAACGTTGAAGGTGCAATCTCTCTTCTCCTATTGATATTACGTGACCTTAATATCTACTTGTTCCTTTGAATTGTCCATATTAACTTTCAAAGCTTTCTCAAGATATTTGATCCATTATTTGTGTGCAAATTTAGTTGATGATGATTAGCTCTTTTAACATACAAATTCGTATAATTTGGGCTGCAACTTTTAGTTGATGAGAGTGGACGTTCCTTCTGTTTTAGTATATAAGTTTGTATGTTTATCAAGATTAAGGTACATATAGACACTGATTCTCCTCTCTAGTAATAATATTTCTCCATAAGGCACTACACTTCCTGTGTAGCAATCTTTCGTTCATTTCCCGTCTTAAAAGGTCACTTTTTATTATGAACCAATGTATCATTTATGTTATCTTGCACTTTGACATTTTGAACACTTCGAAACTTGCAGTTCTTTTAATGTTATTGAACCCACACTTTTACCCGACTTCTGGATTTTGTGGTCAGCTTCTCATGGCTCACGTTTTGCACACTAGGTTCTTTTATAGTAGGCGGCTTACCTTTTGGTTATGTAAGTTAAGTTCATGCAACCAAGGGGAAACCAACATGTTCCCTCAGACTAAAGTGAGTCTAGACAAATAGGTAAGACGAAACAATTTGCTATAGGGTATTGCATACATCTCTATTAGACATTAAGTAAAGAGTGAACTCTGAAAATGAATGATATTCCTATCGTTATATTTGCCAAAAATGATTATTGCAGGAAATCCCCTTAATGTCTACTGGGATATGACCCCCACCCCCCCAAAAAATAATTTGAAGTTCATTATTTCACCCTTCTGTTGCCTGTTACTAACTTGATCAAGCATGTCTGTTTTCTTTTTTCTTCATGTTTTAGCTCTTGTATCCGTTGTTCTCGTGTTTGTTCCATTCTAACCATCACCCAGCAACAGTAACTGTAACCTTCAATTTTAGGATGGAAATGGTGGGACAGGCTTGGTAGGTAATTGGTTTTGTTTTGAGCTTGGAGTAGTGTTTAGATAGAACAAGAGACGAAAATGAAAAGGTGAAGAAAAAAGTGGATTTGGAGAAGACATTTTCTTTTGACGAGGAAAGTTTCGAGTTTGTCGGGGAAGTAAGAAAAGAAAGAGAACGAAGAAGAAAAGATAAGGCTCAAGTTTGGATTTGGGAGGAAAAGATGAGGAGTTCTCGAAAGAAAGGAGAGTGAGCATGTCTGTGCGGTTAACTGGTTAAGTGAGGGATATTTTTGAGAGGGAAGTATACAGAGAGTAGAAAGGAGTTCAGGTGTAAGATTATCTGAAAAATCTGCCGTTAGGCCTTTATCATAGTCATTTAAAACTCCTTGGCAGGTTATCTGTATAGAAAAGAGAAACAAAGGAGGATGGAGAACGGAAATGGGGGTTAGAGATCAATACTTGGCAAGTGTAAGACATCACCTCTGCGAAATATCCATCCTTCAAAACAGCAAGTTTGGTTGGTTATATTCAATAGATTTGCTTGAATGGGTTTTGTAGTACTGCTTATGACTTGCAACTGCCGGAAGAAGAGTGACGAGACTAATGGTTTTAATGTATCTCCTAAAAGCCAATGTGTTATGCTTACCAATTGGCATAAAACTCCTATCTGCCTCAATCTCTATATTATAGAAAACAAAAAGGAATTAATTTCAATCATTAATCCAACTTGGTCTATGTTTTGGTTATCCATTGCCATTTGACCATCTGACAGGGGTTTTGGCCATGAGAAGTATGTCATATTTGAATGAAACAAGACGAAGAGATGAAGCTGTACGGGCTTAAATTTCAGTTTAAAACTTTTGGAATACATATATTTTGAAAACATTAGACTCTGGATTGGTACTTTAGGTTTGTGCATGGTTTTCGGACGTTGAGGTTATCCTGGGCCTTATCTAAATTGGATTAGGTTGTATGTGGCCTGTCCCAAGTAGACCCAGGTTGTAAAAAGCAATCTCCGAAACCTGGTCATTATCGGTTGAGCTCTGTTGGAAGGGGCAAAACCGTGAAAATTCTGTAGCTTTGTATACATATCTGTGCCTTAAATATCTTTTATAACTTCCTAAACAATTGTTAATTTTATTATATGACATATCTTGGTTATAATTCTTTTTAAGAGATGTGTTTCAGCCTAGATTTTGTTTGTACTCATTGCTAGTCCAGATTTATATTGAAGGTCCCTGCTTGGTTGCAGGGGTCTTGCTATAATTGTCTGAAATGAACTTGCATCTAATATACGTTGATTTAGGTTGAGAGCTTGTCATTATAACTTAATCTCTCTGTTGGAGCATTCTTAACTTGGTTTTATGCTCCATAGTCAACCCCATATCAAAGGATGGCTTCTATATCAAACACAAATAATTTATTGTCTAATATAGCTTTATATGCCCGTGTTGCTCTTACATTATCGGCTTTGGGAAGCATTAACACAAACTTACCTAATTTACCTTTATATACCCTAAGTATCTCCAGTTTGCTGCTTGATACCTTGAACTAAATTTGTTAGCACTTTGGTACTTGGATATTTTCTCTATCTCACAGTTTGCTACCTTAACACGTTAAGGGAGAAGGACACAAGACTCTCTTGCTTAAGTCAAGTATCAATCCTTATATTTAAACATTTAATCAAAATTCATACTTCTACATAGAACTCCTTGGATATTTCCCCCATTACACACTATCTGAAAACCTGCCTAAGCGCAAAGCGCCAGCTTGCATGTTGCATCATCCGAAGCATGTCTAGTCATTTGAAGCACCACCTTGGCTCCCGTTTAGGGTGAGACGATGAGGCACCTAGGTCTAATGTGCTGATTCTGATATTTTGTATAACCAAGCCCAAAGGCCCAAACACGTCCCTTACACAAAGTAGCTTGTCTTGACTCCTGTAGCATAGTCATCCTCGATGCATTCACTTAGTCCTCCTTGACGTCACCCTCTTCGACGCAGTTAAGCAATATATGTCTCCTCCTTGATGGCATGTCCTTGACACATTCACACAGTTGGCATCTCCACCTAGACGACATCACTACTCCCTTCAAGACAGTTGACTTCTCATAATGTAGATACCTGAAGGCATATTCAGCAGTGTTCTAAAAATCGGCCTAGGCGTCCGCCTAGGCGCTAGGCGCCGGCCCACCGCACCGAAAACCCCCTAGGCGGTGGGCTAGGCGGGCCCTAGGCGCCCCTAGGCAGGCCTAGGCGCCCCTAGGCGGTGGATTTTTTGAATTTTTTTGATTTTTTTTATTTGGTTTATTCTTAGTTGTATTTTGGATATTTGTTTGGGTTTTAAGATAGTATTTGGATTTTAGAACATTGAAATTTCAAATTTCAAATTTCAAAATTTTCAAAATTTTCAAAATTTTCAAAAAAAAAAAAAAAAAAATCTAGGCGGCGCCTAGGCGCCGGCTAGGCAGGCTAGGCGCTAGGCGGACCTCCGCCGCACCGAGTCCGCCTAGCGATTTTTACAACATTGATATTCAAATAAGAAATAGTATGACGAAAATAACTAAATATACAGTTTTTATACTTTGCATGCACTTTTTTTTCTCAGGAATTCACCTGGCTTTTTATGATTTGTGCCTTGGATATCTAGAGTACCTTTGTGCCACGGCTCATCCATCTTCCTCTCTCCTATCATTCTCTCCCTCAACCCATCTTCTTCCCTTTATCTTGTCACCCATCTTCTCTGTCTCTTCTCCTGTCCATCAGAGGAGAACCGTATCTGGCCGAGGACAGGCCGATGCAGGAGCTCATTATCCGGAGTTGGGTTTGGATGCTAGAGGTGGTTGGGAAGAAAATGGACGTGGATGTATTTTCTTTATCATAGGGCAAACTGGTCCCAAACTTATCAAACTTGCAAAGGTAGTGACCATTAACTGTGACTGAAGAGTAATAAGATAAGTGTAAAATCTCAACTATTTATGGTACCAATTTGCTAATTAAGTTTTAACTAAGGTATCAACTTGCAAATCGGGGTAGTTGAAGGTTCTTAAAGGCAAATTAGCCCACAGTTTTTTGTAATCTGTTTCCAGATGGCGTCTTTGCGTTTTTTATCATACAAAATGAAGGGATTTGCTAACCTCATTGCTCTATTGAACAGGTGAAGTTCGACTTTATCCTGTATCTGTCAAGGCACAGTCTGGAGAGAAGTTGGAACTACAGGTATTTGATCTCGTATATGACATTTTTGTTGCTAGGAAAGGGCTTAATTATGAACAGTGTGGGAGACCAAATGGAATCATTGGCACAAGTTTCATATTTGTTTTTCCATTGATTTTAAATGGTATGATAATATCTCGAATCCACTTGTTGCTTCTTATGTTCTGCGCACTTGTGGCTTGTTATGTTCTGCGCATTCAATGCATACGCATGCTTGTATTTTGGTTAATGAATACATTATTACATGCCATACATATCTGTGGTGTGTGGCGATAAATAAATGTTAGGGGACATTTAGCTCCACTTTTGATTTGCACGTACATCATAAAGAAACTCCTTACATGCTATTCAACCTTAATTTTTCCATTCTCTGTTAACATGCATCTATGCACAAGAATGCTGGTAGGATCTTTGATTTTTGAGTTTGTGCTTTTGTCTTTTGACTTTGGTGTTTCATCAGATTTGATTCGTCTATGCACCCAGTTACTGTTTATCTTGATGGCTTGCGGATAATGGTAAATTTTATTCGAGTTAGTACGTGCTGAAGGATGCACGCTTATTTGGTTCAGGGTCGGCATGGAGCAAGTTTTGAGTCCTTTTTGGCCGAGCTGCTGAACCATTGATAATCTGTTGTTCTCGAATACTGTAGGAATTACAAGCAGTGGAAGTATGATGCTGACAGTAAGGTGGGTACTTAAGTGAGTTAAATTGATATGATTGATATTCGAAAGCGATGCACTACAGTGGAAGGCAGCCTTCTAGGAAATATCAAGTGTGATCAAACTATTGGAAGATACCTTAGGCTCTGGCTAGACTGACCAACTAAGCCTATGCTATGGCTATGTTGATTGGTAATATTCCTCAATTAATGAGGAGGTTGGAGGACAAGGTGTGGGGATGAAACTAGTACCTTTTTGAAGTCTGTTAATGATGGAATGAGCCATGTGCTCATGAAGATGAAACATGATAGTTAAAATGAGATATTTTGTTGACATGGTGAAAATATAAGCATGTATGAAAATACTCAATTTCTTCGATGTCCTTTCTTATAAAGCCATCTTTTCTCCAAATGTACTGTTTGCTTTAAGTTTTATATGCATTATGTTATGTACTAATTTGGGTGCTCAAGATTGTTTACTTACTCACTCATTCACTTTTTTCCCTTTTTTTTCTTCCGGTAATTTGAATCATGATATTGTTCTAGTTAAAGTGAGATATTGACATGATGAAAAGTGAACATGTATGAGAATACCAAGGTATTAAAAATTGAATGTCAGATTCATGTCTGATTGGGGTTAGCGTTTTGGACCTAAGATACCGCAAGATATGGTGTGGATCAATTAAAATATCAGGCATCCATATCAAGATCATCAAATATATATCTTATATATAAATGTTGATGTAAATAATCTATGGTGGAGATCAATTAAAATATCAGGCATCCATATCAAGATCATCACATATATAACTTAAATATAATAGAAGTATTCATCAATTCCATAAATCGATGATATAATAGAATGGATAATTTACCAAAGACAAGATTTAGTCGACGTACAAGGGGTTCAATGAGGTGAAGAAAGACAACATATAACTAAACACAAAAAGTTTAAAAGGGCATGTGCCTCTGACATTGATTGCATTGTTACACCATCATTGGTTTTTTGTGCAGTCATCGGTACTGTTGTCGTGAATGATGAGAGAGAAGAAGAGAAGGACCAAGGAGAAGATGATGTTGTAATTGTAGATGAAGAGGCAGAGAGCACAATTAGACTTGTGGCTTTTGTAGACATATGTGGCGCTAAAGCTGTTGGAGATGCTTTTCGAGGGAAAACGAGGAGCGAAACAGAGGCTAGGGCTTACTCTTATAATAAGGAGGTTGGGAATTTTGCTCTTTTAATGTGGTGATTTAGGAGTTGTATAATTGGTTAACGACATGCATGTTATAGGGTGCTGACCTGTTATGGTTTCTGAACATTAAGCCTACTTCTGTAAATGTCAGCAACATTTTACAATATTGGATATAAGACGGTATTGCAGCCTAGTCCGATATGTCGGCCAATATTTGAAAAGGAGATAGAAGTATAAATGGCATTGTGGGGTCATTTTCCTCCCAAAATAGACATGTGGGACATTTCGGGGATTTAAACCATGAGAAATAATCAATTTTCACAATCTTGTTGTATTGCAGGAGTAGAACAGCTCAGGGAATACTCAGGAGAGGTATTATGATTCAGGGATTGCAATAAGAGAGAATACAAATATAGGGAGGAAGAACAGTTTGTTAAGAAATTAAGATAAAATAATCAATGAATCTTGCTTTACAATAACAGATTACTAAGACCTCATTGTTTTTCGAAATGAAATTATAACTATCAGTTGCGGGTAAATAATTTTGTCTTGTAAGTGCTTTGAGGATGACAACTTGTTCAATTAAGTATATAAAGTTCACAATCTTCCCAGCATGTGCACATGGCTATTGTAATCATGGATGCATAATAGCCAACATAGAAAACTGTCAATCAATTGAAACTAACAAGTTCATTGTGGAACTGGGATATGATTAATCATGATTCACTGTCTTCTCTATACTTTATGATCCCTTTTTTAAGTGTCAGTGAGTATTATTATCCAAAATTTTTTCTTCTGATCTTAGTGATATTCCCTTTATAATGGAAGTTGTACTTCTGCAAAATTTTAAATTTGTTTTGGATGTACAGCTTAGTCCAGGAGATTCTGTAATGGATATTAGACAGTTCCTTCTTGATGCTCCAGAGACTTGTTTCTTTACTTGCTATGATTTGATACTGCATGCTAAAGATGGCTCAGTTTACCATCTGGAGGATTACAATGAAATTTCTGAAGTTGCAGATATTACTGCTGGCGGTTGCTCCCTAGAGATGGTTGCTGGTACGTGAAGCTAGTAGTCATTCTCTTTTCCTGATCATTTGGTTATATCAGTATTTATCTGGTTATATCAGTATTTATCAGTAATCTTTTGCACAATGGCCGCATATGGCAGCATTATATGATGACAGATCCATAAGGTCTCATGTTCGCCGTGCCCGCGAGCTGCTTTCTCTTACAAATCTCCATGCATCATTATCAACGTCACTAGCCCTGCAACACGAATCTCAACAGAAAAACACAGGTATGTGTTTCTTTTTGTGCAGCCAATTTTTCCCTACCTTGCACGAGACACTTCCATGGTAGTTCTTAGTCCAGTTACCATCAAGTTCCATTATGATGTGCCTATTATTTCCTCCCCTCTAAATATACTGTTTGATTTCTAAAATCTTGTCACTCTATAATTTCTGAAAAAGAAAGCATTTGTAGTGCATTCATATCTACTATATGTAGTAATTATTAGTCTTATTACCTCAGATGCAAAAGCTGAAAGTCCAGAGCTTGAAGGATTGGGTTTTATGGAAGATATAACTGGTTCACTCTGCAATTTGGTGGAATCATCGCCTAAAGAGATCAAGTCTGTGGAGAGCATTACCTTTTCTTCCTTTAACCCTCCTCCAAGTTATAGGAGGTATGGACTTTGTTAGATTATCGATTTTTTTTTATAACTTCATTTTCATCTAACACAGGGTAGGTTCACTAAATAGTAGTTGCTATCTCTGTGCAGATTAAAGCGTAGATCATTCCCGTACTTAATAGTTCCTATTTTTCCCAATACTGCTTTTGTAAATTATGACATGACCTGTCAGATTAAGACCATATTGCCGACAGGCGACAGAACCAATTATTTACAGATTTTCTACTCTTATTATCTTGAATTAGGCCTAAGAAAATTTCAACTGCTTGTGGTTTTCGTAGTTGTGGTTACCAATTAAAGTTTTAATGAAGATTTTAAAACAATTTAAACAAGTTCTGGTCTACCAATTTAATTATTAATGGATTCTTCCTTCACCTTTACGCTCTCTTGGTCTAGCAATCATTCACCTTCTTCGTTTTATCAGTCATACATGGATACATGCTAATTACAATGCTTATGTAGACAACAATCTTAATTCCGATATGTACTGCCTTTTTATAGGTAGCTTTTGGCATACTTTTGTCAAATGCTATTACGAGAGGCACTAATTGTCAGTTCGATTATTTTTTATTCTGGCATACTTTTTGGATGTTTATTATATAGGTGTTCTCAGCTTGCTAATCATCCTGAAATTTCTTTTTCTTTCTTTTCTATTTCAAGATGGAGCAGATACAATATCTCACTTGCATTCCTCTATTTCAGGTTGGTTGGGGACTTGATTTATCTGGATGCAGTAACCTTAGAAGGAAATCAATATTGCATAACTGGAACCACCAAAGGATTCTACGTAAATGCAAGCACAGGAGTCATACTGGATCCTAAACCTGCAAAGACTGCTTTTGAGGCATCTACTCTTATTGGTCTACTCCAAAAGATCAGCTCCAAGTTCAAAAAAGGTAGCAAAAGTTTGTGATATCTTCACGGATGTGAAATATAACTTATTTGGTTATTAGCTATCTTTAACTCGTATATAACTTTTTTTGAAGGTTTTCGTGAAACTTTGGAACGCAAAGCTTCTGCACATCCTTTTGAAAATGTTCAGTCTTTGTTGCCACCAAACTTGTGGCTGGGAGTTTATCCAATACCAGGTTAAGATGACTTGATTCTATATGTATGGAACTCAAATTTATATGGTTTACCTCTCTGTTGGTTTCATGGTCCAGATTGACAATGTTGAGATGGATCCACAGATATCTGCCTCTTATGCCATCCTTCTATTTCTTATTAGAAATGACTTCTTAACAGATACTATACATGTCAATGCCTGAATATAGTTTCTTGAATATGAAACTGTCTTTTGTGAAATAATTCATTGCATTGTCAAAGGCTGATCTATAGAGTTATATAGGGAAGCATGCAAGATGATATGTTTTTAGCAAGGAAAGTTCATGACTTTTAGTAATAACATACCAATAAGTATGATAAGTTTCCTGAGGAAAATTTATAGATATCTTAAAACTACAGTAGACATCTTGTTAATAATATATTGGAAAAATTTGCTACATACAAATGATACGACTATGATGTGCTTGCAGAAATACATCTTTAGTAAAGATTAGTTGCCCTGTGAAGTCATTCTATGATATGTGAATATAGACCAAAATGCTCTGAAAGTGCATGAGCTTACAATGTGGTAATTTGATGTAATATCTATTATCGTGGTTAAAATAGAAAGGATAATGTTTACAAATGAGGAGAGTATAAGTAGGATATGGTAGTGTCAGCAAGAGGATATGCTAATTGATATCTTGGAAAGATAGCTTAATAAGGATAGTTGATGTAGTCGGATCAGTGTTGTCAAGGCACACACCTAGGCACAAACGAGATGTAGCACCTCGTCCATCACATGCTTATACTAACTGCACCAGTTCATCTATCTGCAGATCATAAAAGGGATGCAGCCAGAGCAGAGGATGCACTGACCCTTTCTTATGGAAGTGAGCTTATTGGCATGCAGAGAGACTGGAATGAGGAATTACAGTCCTGTCGGGAGTTTCCTCATACAAATCTTCAGGAAAGGTGTATTTTCTCATTCCATTTGATCAAGTTTTTTCTTGTACATTGCGTATTTTTTTTGTTTCTTCTTACTGTTTTTGAATAAATTTTCTACATCTTCTAAAATATTATTTTCTGTTAGCAAGTGAAGAAATCATCTTGGCAGCGGTTAGACTTTCATTTGTCTAAGTTATATCACCTCATGTTTCAGGATCATGCGTGATCGAGCCCTATATAAAGTAACATGTGATTTTGTTGATGCGGCAACTAATGGTGCCATTGGAGTCATTAGCAGATGCATCCCCCCTATCAATCCTACTGATCCCGAGTGTTTTCACATGTAAGTGAAATAGGTTATTTGACTCTCTTCTTGTTTTCTCCTTGTAATTTGATATTAACATTGCGTGTTCCCCTTATGAATCCTACTGATCCAGTGTTCTCATATAAGTAATGTTAAGTTATTTCACTTTCTATACTTGGTTTGCTCCTAGTAACTTGATTATTGGTCTTATGTCAATGGTTAGTTTGATTTTACTTTTTCAAGGCTGGTTTATTTGAAAGCATAGTGATGACAATTATTTCCAACATTCTAGGATTTTTTTGGTGTTCTTATGTGGTGATTATTGCTACATACCAGAAGCTACAAAAATTATCATTGGTTGTGTTTCTATTATCCATAGTTTAGAGTATCGTCCGATACTGATCCGATACAGCCGATACCGATACGGTTTGGCATGTCCCGATCCGATACCGACCGATACCCAATACTGACCGAGACCGACATATGGGGTCTCTTTTCCGGTCAATTCAGCAAAGAAAATTGAACAAGAAAGACAAATCAGCAAGGGTTTAAAGCATAATAAGGTTGTAAAAGCATGTAAAAGAAGAAAAATTATCTATTGCATGTAAACCAATCGGTAAGGTTGACCACTATTTCATTTAATTTCAAATTACTAAAAAATAACAGTGGGAATACTTAAAATTATGCCAAATGTATAAAATATTTTTTTAATGATAATAATTTATTAATAGTTATTTGTTTTCCGATACCAAAAAATCCGATACTCCGATCCGAAACCGCCGATACTACCGATACTCATAGAAATGGTCCGATGCCGATTCTGATGCCGATATTGCGAACCTTGATCATTACCTCATATGTTTTATCTTTCTAGAATTTAACACCAAATTGCTTTATTACTTTGAAGCATCTTTATGAATTGTGTTCATTGTGTATTTTTTTCATCTTTAAGAATTGTGTTCATTATGTTCCTATGCAACAATATTATATTAAAGCCTATTAGTTGTATTCCGTTCAGATTGGTATGCAATGGTATATCTGTGGATAAACTAAATTAAACAGTATTTAGTTGAATTGGATATTCTAGAACTTTCTGTACTAACCAGTCCCTTTATTTTCCATTCAGGTATGTGCACAATAATATATTTTTCAGTTTTGCTGTCGACGGGGACCTTGGCCTGGTATCGAAAGAATATACATCCTTGGGAAGTGCCGATCATCGTGGAAATACAATGCCTTTACCTAGTTCATCTGCTAAGTGCCCAGAGAAGCACTTCGCACTACCAGTGGTGAACCTGATGTCCAAAATAGCACTAAAGCTGAAGACATTGGGGATGGAGCAGATTCTAATTCTTCTTCTGCTATTGCCGAGGCACAGATTGCTGATAGTGAACAAGCTACGTATGCTTCTGCTAATAATGATTTAAAAGGAACCAAAGCTTACCAAGAGGCTGATGTTCCTGGACTCTACAATCTTGCAATGGCAATAATTGATTACAGAGGTCATAGAGTAGTGGCACAGGTTTGACTTGCAAGCCCCATTTGGAAATTTGCTATGATTCTCCTTTTAGTGTTGTTGCTACTGTGCTCAGTTTGCATTTATGCTTCAAATGTTATATATTTATTCAAATGTATAACATTGTTGGTGATCTGATTCTTCGCCTAATATATTTATTCAAATGTTATATAATACGGTATCAACTACACGCACGGTCCTAATTTCCCGATTGATTGCAATTACATGGTCACTGCAATTTTGAACTGGTTGACCATCTGAGTAATCGGATTAAGTGGCAGATTACTTAAATAACTAGTTACTGATTAATCCTTTTTTAAGAACAATGTTTCCCTTAAACTTTTTGGACCTCTAAGCTAGTTGTATGACCGGTTAAGTCGGTGGATATTTTTAAATATAAGCTGCTAACCAACACTTGTCGGTTGGATATTTTCTAACACCTTCTCTATGCTGTCATACTTGTCTGAATTGTTAGCCAGCATGTGTATCTTACTGGAACCACTATGCAATAGAACCAGCAGTGTTGAAGCTAGACTGCATGATTTAATAATTATGTGAGAGAAGATTTTACTTTAATACCTGCTTTCTTTAAATGCTTCCTTCTATTGTTGAAGGGATATTCTTAAAAACTTAAAGGGTCGTAGAAGAAATTAACTTCGTCTTCCAAAATTTGGTGCTTTATATTATTTCTCTTTTAAATTTGTACAATTGGAAAGGGAAAGGGCTATAATAATGGTGGAAGTTTAGTCATTCATTCCAAATACATTTTGGGGGGAGTGTGGTAGGGTAGGGGATGCTGGGATAGTGATACATGTTAGAACACTTATTAATTCTAGGCATTGTGTTTGGGTGCATGGTGATGGTATGCAAGGAGATGCTATGAATTACTATGCTGGTGTGCCTATAATGCTATCATCTTTTTTTCCCTTCTTTTTTTTTTCATCTTTCTAGACTCTTTTTGTTTTTAATTCCTTAGCAAGTGGTGGTTGTTTTAAGCATAGAAAAACCTCTTTCAATTTTACCATTGCTTCTGCACTACATTATATAACATGCCAACTGCCGAGTGTCCTATGTATTACATTCTCATTTCATTTATTTATGTTGCATGTGCAGAGCATTATACCCGGTATCTTGCAAGGAGATAAATCAGATTCCCTTCTATATGGTTCTGTTGACAATGGAAAGAAAATTTGTTGGAATGAGTCGTTTCATTCGAAGGTTAGTGTTGCTTTTATGAATGTGTGTTTGTAGTCGAAATTAGAAATCATTTTTTCACTGCTGCTATATCCTGTTTATGCTATTACTCATGGTTCTTTTAGTATGTAATGTGGTCAGGTTAATATTTCACGTGATATAAAGGCCTTTTGGTGATTGTCGCATAATCTAACAATGTGCTTTTTGAATATGGTGTAAATAAATCACCTTAACTGTTACTTATGTTTTTGGCACAAATTATTCCCTGATGATGGTTAGTATAACATTACAAAAATGTTGGAGGTGATTCATTAAGAAGAAAGAACGGGCCTATTACCTCCTAGGTGGCCTCCCAAGCTTTTTAGACCTCAGCTCTTGGAGAGTAGGGCTGCCTAGGGCACCACCAAGCAGGCTTTGTGTGCTTAGTGACCTAGTCGCCCATTTAGGCCGGTCCAGTATCTGTTTTAGAGGAGCCCAAACAATGCTCTTTTTTCATTCCTCTCCGTTCCCCTTCTCCTATCAATTATTCTTTGTGAGTTATCTTCAATTCTGGGTTTAATTAGGATTATTTTTGTGTACTTGTTTTTGTAATCCAATATACATGTTTATACTATTATTTGTAGGTGTGCCATATTTTTCTCTCTTTATCTTATTTTCATTTTATCCCATAATTTTGTTTTTCTTTTAATTTCACAACATTGTTATTTTTACCATATCTTGCCTAACCTCTATTCATTTTTGTATTCAGATTTGCCTTAACTTCGTCTAGGTCCAGAGGTGTTATTTTAGAACATTGACATTATGAACAAAACATGTCTAGTAGACTTAAGTTATAGAGGACTTGAAAACTTGTTTATTTGCAATGTCTTTCGTGTGATTGCTTATGTAAACAAAAGAACCATACCTCACCCCAGCTATGATATGTTACACCTATTTTTTTTACACGACTTTCCAGACACTTTTTCCTCCCAACTTTATCTTCGTTATTTAGAATTTCCTCCTCATGACTAACTATTAGACACAAAACCAAGCCTTCGTATAAAGGTTAAGTTATATATTTGCATATTCTTCTGCCACATGGGTTGTACTCGTTTACACTTGATATTTTCGGCTGCAAGTAAAGCTTATTTGCTCTCTCTCTCTACCCCCCTCCCCCTACCCAACCCAACCCTAGCCCATCCCACCCACCCCATTCTAAAGATCCCACAAAATTTCCCTTATAAATAAAAGGATGGCAACTTCAGTCTTCCAGACTGGGATAGTTGATGAATGTGGAGGTGATGGATAAGCAAAGTCAAAGGCTAACCCATGGGGAAGCGAGTAATAATATCAATGAACTTTTCTCTTTAGAATCTTCAATTTTATGTCTTCTTTCATTGTTCCTCAAAACATGCAAACAACATATATATGGAAGACAATTCCAAAATTGCACAGCCTGTATGCATTAAATTCAGGTCATTTTGGTGAGCATACTATGTTTTTTTTTGAAATTATAATCATGTGATGTTGACTCATTTAATTCTATTTCAAAATGTTTTGATGGAATCACATAAGTTGACTCATTACCAGCAAAATGGCTTTTAAATTTGAAGAAGCAAAGTATATTTACAAAAAAAAATTCTTAACTTTAATGGATCAATAAATGAGTCAATAGGGAATTCAATGGGAAGTAATTTTGTGTACAGTGCTAAACCTACACCCTCTTTGGGTATGTTAGCAAAACTGATATATATCTCATGATAACAAAGTTAAAACCTAGAATGGGAAATCCTAATTGAGTTCTCAAGTGTTGGTATATCTTTAGACTGATCTAAACGATATACTGACGGTGTTGTCTGCATTGGTGGAACTCCACGGTCATTGTTTTCAAATATAATAATGTGTATAAGAAGAGTTTTACACCGAAATTTGGTAAAAAAAGACAATCAATCAATTGAAAAAAGGAAACAACATTTTCTTCTTTGAACGAAATGAAAGCATTTTCTGCATCTCTTAATCCCTCCACGGAGAATGTGAGGCATATCTATCCCTCCAAATCCTCAACTTGGTTTTCATTCTAAGGGTTCTAACTAACTACTTGGTATCTGAGTATCTCCCTCCCTCTGGCCTCTTGTCCTCCTTTCTATTTGTTATTATAAGAGAACTCAAACAGTTTACGAAGGAAAGGAATGCAGCCTATCATCTTTGAGGTATAAAATTAAGATATACAGACTTCTTTCATATCGTACTTCCCTAAAACCGATCCTTTAAAATTATTCTTAGTTTGAAAGTTATTTGTTTAAGAAAACGATACTACATGTTTCTGGTAGTTTAGTGATTCTTGGACCTACTAGAGGTGATATGTAACAGATACTTTCTTTCCTGTTGTGGCATTCATCTTAAATTTTCCTTTTGGTGTCTGCCTCCACTTATAAGCTTCAGGATTCTTCTCTTGTGCACCCTGACCTCTTTCATCAATTGTACAACTTTTGAAGACAAATTATTGTTTTCATGTTTTGGCCACTATTGAAATGTCTTCCTACGTATACATTTTAGCTATTACATCTTAACCTCATCTCATTTGATGGGCCACTCATCTTTGCCGTAATTAGATGCTTGCTTACTTGCCAACTGATCCCTATTGTAGGATATCTGTTCACTATGTTGGACTTCTGTGAATACTTGGTGATACATTGATATGATACTTTAGGATGATCAAGGGCTTCGAGAGACTCCTGAATTTGATGTTTATTGTGCTGTCCTATAAGTGTTGTATGATAAACCAGAGACCTGATCTGATCCTCATCTGAGTGCGCTGGGCATCTCTCAGTGGATAGAACTTTCCATTTGTGGCCTAACAATTGCTTGGCTGCTTCTTGAAACTGCAGAAAACTTCATTTGTTAACTTAATTAGTCATTATAATATCCAACACAATGTGCTCCAAATATGGTATATTTTCTGCCAATTGTCCTATATTGGTTGTGATATTGTGATGCTTGTTCTGCCTTTAATATGGTGCTTTGTTTTACATTGTTTTCTTTCGACCAATTTTCTCAGTGGTGTTTGTCATATTTCTTCGTGCTTACTGAATACCATGCCCTGTAGTATACGCTTTCTTGCATCTAGACAACCCTTTTTCTTTTTGTACATCTTAGGTACTGGAAGCTGCTAAACGTCTACATTTGAAGGAACACACAGTTTTGGATGGTACAGGCAATGCTGTAAAGCTAGCTGCTCCAGTGGAATGCAAGGGCATTGTCGGTAGTGATGACAGGTGACAGTTGGTTAATTTTATGACTGAATTGTTTCCTGTTTTTCCCTTGTGGTATTTAAGTTACAACTGAGGACCAACTATTCCTTGTTCTTCTGTTTGAAAGGAGATGATATATCCTTTTTAATTCGCAAAAGTTGATAGATTCACTTCTACAGTCGTAGCCTTTTTCTGCTACACATTTATGTTTTTCTTCTTGATAATAGAAACTTTTCTTCCTAGCTGAAAGTTGTAAAAAATGTTTTTTTTAATATTGTATGTGGCTGTAAAACACTAAAGGTGGTCATGTTCTAGTAGTCTCAAATTGGTCCCTCAACCAAAATATGAACATCATGACAATCTGTCCTAGGACGTTTGGCTTCTCCATTTCCTCATTGTATATTGTATTCGTCATTAGTGTCTGGTCACTGTGGTAGTAAATAAACTAGGCCAGAATACTTTTACTTACAATCTAAATTTGAATTCATGACTTCTTAATGTCATGCAATCTTTTAGAAAATCAGTAAGTCGATGTTGCTGGTTTCTAAAGAAGCAAGTTTTTTTTTTTTTTTAAGAAATAAAGTAAAACATACTTTAATAGTTCAATTATAAGTTTAAAAAAGAAAAAAGAAAAAAAACTGCAGGTTTTATAAAAAGAAAAAAAAAACTGCACGTTTGGCGTCTCCATTTCCTCCTTATATATATATATATATATATATATATATATAACCATCCCAAATGTTAGGTTCCTGATTTATTTTGTGATATGAACTAATATATATGTATATAGGGTGGGTAAGGTCTTATTAGAATCTTCCATGATATTGTTCGTGTGTTCAAAGAAAAAGACTAATTACAACTTGATACCCTCAACTATTCCACATTTTCAACTTAAACCCTCAACTTTTATAGGTACCACTTATACCCTCCCCTCAACTAATATTTTCAACTCCGTACCCTTCGTCACCCTAACCGTTAGTTTCAACGTTAAATAATAATAATACCTAAATTACCCTCCCACCTCCACCCCTGTTCCGGTGCAGCCCCCTCCCCCTTCGCCGCACGCAGCCCCACCCCCCTCCCCCCCCGCCCCCCCCAGCGGGCCCAGCCCCCCTCCCCCCATTGTATGCAGCACCCCTCCCCCCCCTGCGCGCTGCCAGCCCCCCACGCGCAACACACCGCCCTCCCCCTCCGCCGCGTTACAACACCCCCCCTTCCGCCGATACAACCCCCCTCGCCCCCTGGTCGCTGCGCAGCCAGCGCACCACACCCCCCCCCCCCCCCCCCCCACCCCCCCCCTCCCCCCCCCCCCCCCCCCCCCCCCCCCCCCCCCCCCCCCCCCCCCCCCCCCCCCCCCCCCCCCCCCCCCCCCCCCCCCCCCCCCCCCCCCCCCCCGCCGCGCCGCAATCCCCACGTGCTTCCTGCGGCTACCACGACTGCTGCGGCTGTGCAGCCCCCCTCCAACTGTCGACACCGGAGAAAGAGGGAGGGTTGCCGGAGAGAGAGAGGGGGGTGGGGGGTTTGAGAAGGGTATTTTTGACATTTTGTAGCTCGGTTAACACCGTTTGGAGTGAGGATATCAAGTTAGTACCTATCAAAGTTGAGGGTATTAAGTTAAACATTTGGAATAGTTGAGGGTATCAAGTTGTAATTTAGCCAAAGAAAATTCACATGATATGCCATAAAGGGACTGCGAAGCCATTTATCCTCAGCTAATTCTTTCTTGCTATGATTGTTCTTGTCTTCTTTTTTTGAGACAGCGGTGGGAGTAATCTCTCTGTTTTTTATTTTTTGTTTGAATTTTTTATATTTTAATTTCTTGCTGTATGGTTAGGCATTATCTTTTGGATTTGATGAGGGTAACTCCCCGTGATGCAAATTACAAAGGACCTGGATCTCGATTCTGTGTTTTGAGGCCTGAGCTCATCACTTCCTTCTGCCAGGTATAACATTTAATCTTGATGCAGATCTCATGATCTTTTTATCTTCTTTTACTCATTATTGCGTGTTTCAATTGGAGCAAGGTTGAAGACCCGAAGAGGTCAAGCGATCAAACTAAAACTGGAGAGGCCCCAGCAGCACTAGATTCTGAAAAAGGAACATCTGAATAATGGTGAGTTTTTGATATTTGGAGACAGGTTTCTGATATATTTGTTCTCTTAAGAAATTTTAAATACTTATATGATTTCAATCTATGATGTTCTTCATTATGTTACCTTAACTTCCAATCCTTTATGTACCATATGGGTTCGTTACTTTGATGTAGGATGTTTGGTTGCTGGTATTTTTAATAATAAACTTTCTTCTGTTCTGTAGGAAGTGTCTAAAGAAGAACATAAAGATGCTGGTGGAGAAGGTACCTCCACTGTGGCTCAAAGCAGCACGTCTTGTGAAGAAATTCTCTTGAATCCAAATGTCTTTACAGAGTTCAAACTGGCAGGCACTGAAGAGGTAATTCTTGTATGATTGATATATGTATCACTTGTTTTCTTTATTTATTTTAGTGGATTATCTTTATTCATCTCTCTAACCCTCACAACTTCTCAATTGTAGGAGATTGCTGCAGATGAAGCAAGTGTAAGAAAGGCTAGTTCATATCTTATGGATGTTGTTCTTCCAAGATTTGTTGAAGAGCTTTGCGCTCTTGAGGTTTCACCAATGGATGGCCAAACCTTAACTGATGCACTTCATGCTCATGGGATAAATGTCCGCTATCTTGGAAAGGTAAATTGTCCTTGTGCAGATTCTGGTTATGTCATCCAACAATTACTTTTTTTTAAATTGAATATAACTATATTTTGCAGGTAGCAGAGAAGACCCGACATTTACCCCATTTATGGGATTTATGTACTAGTGAAATCATTGTTAGGTCAACTAAGCATATCTTTAAGGTAAGCACTTGTCATCTAAGCTAGAAAAGTTTGCTTTATTGTTTATGGTTTCCACTTGCAACCATTGTCTTACTCAATTACTTTAAAAAGTTCGCGTTCTTCAGGAATATGTAGGAAGTAATTAGTAAAGTTGGTGGAAGTGCTGATTTACAGTAGATATAGGCTTAACTAACATCTTTCTCTCGTGTTCCTGTTTGATGACTACTTTCCGTGTACACTTCTCAATGCAATATAGTGTAGCAACTGGCAATAGAGATCACTAAGACCCTCGTATACTTCTTTTATGCTTTTCTGTGCTCATGTGCCTACATGCATAAGAAGTCACATCGTAGCTTTTTCCAATCATAATGTGGTCAACTAAGGAGAATGAAAATACACTTCAGAGGATTGAGGAAGTTTCTATTACGGGTTTTCAAAATGATGTCATAACCGTTTCTAGTGGTGCCAAATTCTAGTCAAGGTAGCTACTATGGTAAGAGAGGGTTCGCCATGAAAATCTGTAAGGCTAGTCGGCCGATAGGTAACACCGCAAACCCTAATCTTCGTCATGCAGAAAGCTGATTCAACTATTCAAGGATCTAGTACCCCAGACCAGAAGGTAAGTACGAAAAAGAGTTGATATTATACAATTTTCTAGAGTGAATTGCGTTCATCTCTATAGTAAAACAAGCCATAAAGTGAAAAAGATTGGCATTCCCATACAGACATGAGCTAAAAGAACTCATGTTGCGGTAGGTAACACTGCCAAACCTAACCTTTATCATTCAATTTAAGCTGATTCAAGGATTATACTCCAAGTATCCGTAAACCACCTATTTTTCGTTCAGTTTAAGCTCATTCAAGGACTAACCTACTAAGATCCCTAGACAAGAAAGTGTAGATAAAGAGTTGAGTTTATACAATTTGCTAGAGTGAATTGAGTTCAGCACTATGGTACAACAAGCCATAGAGTGAAAGAATGGCATTCCCATTCAGACGGATGAGCTAAAAGATCTCATGTTGCAACTTGGGCCATGCAAAATGGTGATCCAAACCTTTCCTATCTCCATGTTCTAAACATGTATTAACTAGAAATCGTGTAGCTTGGAGATTTCTAATCCATTGATCATGTGAATCCCATATTTTTGGTTTTTTAATGACAAAACGAATGGGTCCACTGGATCCTTGGGTTACAAATCTCCCAAACCCATGAATTTTTATGTATGAGAGTCTTAAAATATACACGCGCACAAAGGGTTCCTGGGTGACTGTTAAGGAAGCTTCCTTTCTATTCTTTAGTTGGTTAATATTCCTTTTCAGTTTTATTTCTCAGGGAAGAAATAATACAAGTGGAGATGCATTTTAGAGAGTTCCTGGGTGATGGGAAGGAAACTCCCATTTTATTCTGAGTAGATTCATACTGGTTTGCAGTTGTATTTGTCATGAAGGGAATAATACATGTGGATGTGCTTTTCTCAAGCTTCAAGAGCATGTAAACTCATGCCCATATCATTCATGTCACAATGTTTTTTCAGATATTTGTGCAGTTGTCATACATACTGATGAGTACTATACATGTTTGAAGAACATAATGTACATTTTTTATGGATGAGAGTTCCCCTAGACGTTGCTAAGCTATTACGTGTGCCTTGTGTTTTGCTTCCTTCTTGGGGGTATCACAAGCCTTCTTTTGCCTATGCATGGTCTCTCACAGTAGACTAAGCATTATTTTATCTTTCAGACTCCTGGCAGACTTCTACTTGATATAATATATTCATTTCTGGGAATCTAATGTCTTGTTTGCTATGCCCATATCCAGTATTTGACATGCCCAAATATATTTACTAAATTAATCCCACACCATAATCGATCATTGTCAAATCTTAATTGTATTTTCTTTATGAATTAGTCTGTCATAATATATACATTTATCCCACTTGTTATTTGTATCATATCAAACTGTTATCAAAGAAATTTGGGCAAGTGATGGTGGAGGTAGTCCAATTTTGGGAATGTTATGCTTATGTCCGATGCAAGAATAATTATGAGAAATGCAGATTGTTAAGCAGCATCCTTGCATACGAAACATGGGTTTAAAGTTCTGATGTGTACAAACAGAAAGTAGAACATTCTTATTTGTGTATGTTTAATTTCTTAGTTTTGTCGCAACCAACATCATGATTCCCTTTCAACTCCAGAGACCTTTACAACATCTATGTTCCATCTAATTGTCCTAAGTGGAACTTTTGCTACTTAGTTTGAGTGATCATACTGGAGTCTGGGACAGCATGATTTTTTAGTCTAAGAGAGAGATTAAGAACTTAAATCTATTGTGAGATAATGATCATAATCTAATATCGGATTTTTTCTGATCATCCAGGATACGTTAAGGGAATCCCAGGATCATGATCTTGGAACAGTAATCTCACATTTCTTCAATTGTTTTGTTGGAAATGTATTGCCAAAAGCTACCACCAACAATACACAGCCCAAATCTCAAAAGAAGGTATGGATCTCATCTTCAGCTACTGTTCTATTGCATAGTTACTAAACTATATTTTGTCATCTGAAACTGTTTTCATGTCTCCTTATATGCATGCATATCAAAATTATATTTGTACTTCTACATACATGCCTATCCATTCCGGATATGTAATAGTAAACATATCACATATAAGAGAAAGTTGCCACCATAATTCCATATTGGGTTGTCAATGCATGTGCTACTACATTTTGCTATATATAAACCCTGCTTTTATTAAGCTTTACTGAAGTTAAAGTTCGATTTGTCTTGCATTAGTTATTCCATTGTCCAAGTAAAATAAACAACAAAAGCTATTGTGAATAATAAATTCAGCAATGTTGAATGTTATTCTATTAAAAGCTAATGGGAAACAACAAATAATGCAAGATTCTGCATCGATTCTAGTTTTAAAAACAATTTCTTATTTTTTTTTTTTGCCTTTCCAAAATCAAGAGCTCCGAAACTCCAATCTGAAACAACCAAAACTGTTGAAACTGCCAATGCTGCCTGATGCTCATTAGATGGGATTGTAACTGATTCTGATACTTATATTGTGAACTTAATCAATACCAAAGTTACCTTGGACACAATTTAGTTGAACCTTCCATAAGTATTAATAATCATTTCTATGCTAAGCTCAGATATGTTTTTTTCCTTTCGTTTTTTGCTTGTCTTCATCTTCTTGTTCATGTTTCAAACTTCCTTTGGAAACAATCAAATGAAAGATGCTTTATACCTGCATTATTTTGCAATCATTGATAGCCATGGAATAAAGCTTCAAATGTTCCTTTGATTGTTTAGTTATAGCTTGCACCTTATTTTGGATTAAATTTGGTTTGACAGAAAATTGTAAGCTGTACAAAATTTAGCTTGAGCTTAGGTTTTTACCAATTTTAAGAACTTGGTAATGCTGAAAAGATAGGGCGTTTCAAATATGGCTTATTCATATAAGTACTTAGCGAGGACTTATATGCACCCAGAAGTAGCTATCGGTATTTAATGTTGAACAATGCAGTATTTCTTTCTTTTGATATTTTCTCATCCCACTGTTTGGATATTTACCGAGCTTGGTGTCATTTCCGTTCCTACTTAAACAGCCATATTTGTGCTTCGTTTTCCTGTCATGTTTTCCTGGCTAACCATGTGAAGTCTAGAACTAGAAGGTTGGTGTTTTCTGCTCATAAACGAACATGTTACTTGCTTATGATCTTCCAGGACCATTCAACTCATCAAGCACCACGAAAAGCTGGTAAGGGGCAAATAAAGTCAAGTCATGAAGCATCTTCTCGGGTAAACCAATCTGCACATTTGTCTTTGACCTCAAAAGGACTCTGGTCGTACATTCAGGAATTTGCAAGGTTCAAATACCAGGTACTGTGAGTCAGTCTGATGCTTCTAGGCAAACCCTACAGATTTATTAACTACTAGTTCTATATTTGAAACCAGTTTTCTTTCAATTCAGTTTGAATTGCCAAAGGATGCAATGTTGCAAGTGAGAAAGGTTTCGGTTATCCGAAATTTGTGCCAAAAGGTTAGCTTTCTTTTATTGTTGGAGGTGTATCATAACCACATATATTTGGTTCTTACTTTCTTAATAGTCACTACCTCTACTTGTAATTATTTTTGCCTGATTTCATCCAATGGATACATATTTTGACTTCAATTTTCTTATTTGTTTTATACCTTATCGAGATTTTGTAAGGTGTCATTAAAATTTTGGTGGTAGTATGTCACATGATCTATACTGATAAATGAGGTGATTAGGCGGGTCCTAGGAAGTAGTTCAACTAATTTTACTTGTAGCTGACAGCAGCAGGGTCTTGTACTTCTCTTTTTTTTATATTTCGTATTGAATTACCACTTAACTATTCTTTCTTTTGACTTTTAACAGGTAGGAGTATCAATTGCATCACGTAAATATGATCTTGATGCAGCGTTACCCTTCCAAAGTGGCGACATTCTAAACATCCTACCAGTTGTAAAACATTCAGTTCCGGTGTGTTCAGAAGCAAGGGATCTCATGGAAACAGGAAAGGCTCGGTTGGCTGAGGTACTATCTAGGATGACTTGGTACAATGTGCAGATGTTCTTGCAAGTATTGTGCTTGGCAATGCACATACTATATAATGAAGCACATATAACTTGTCTTATGATGCTCATGTTTTACAGGGATTGTTAAATGAAGCCTATGGTCTTTTCTCTGAAGCATTTTCTATACTGCAACAAGTAAATATATTCGATTTCGTTAGCTTCCGTCTTTTAAAACCCCTAGTATGTTCTGAAGTTCGTTGATAATTGATACAGGTCACAGGCCCAATGCACCGAGAAGTTGCCAATTGTTGCAGGTAATTTTATGTGCTTATTGTATTTTATACCATCAGATTTGTAATCTCCAGATTGTATAACCTGCACCAAAATATTATCTTATGGCACATTTGGCTTCAACTTTTTGTCATTAACTTCCTCTCTACAAAATAGCTGTACCCTGTTCTGTTATAAGTTTCATAAGTGGTATTTTAACGTTAGTTTTTATTGTGAGCTTATGCATTTAAATTGCACCAAAAGTTATCCTTTGGCACATTTGCCTTTTGTCTAATTCTTTGTGGAAGTTGGCGTAGTTTCGTCTTCATATTTGCATATAAATTATGGAAGAAATAACTAATAGTAGTAAATTTTGGAGATGCATATTTTGTTAGTTATTCTGCAGTTGAATGCCAGAAAATGCTTTTGTTATAGTCAAAATTTCTATTAGAGCATCCTGTAGGGTGATCTCACTATTTCAAGTATTTATGTGAACCAAGATTGTTGATGACTTTATATTGCTTATCCCCGTTTGCTATTTTTGGTCCTTTGTACAATTTTCTTTTACCCATGGTTTGTTATCATCTTAGAGCGTTGATTGCTTTCATCATTGCACGGACAAGACAATCTTTTTTCATTTGCAAGTTTCTTGCTACCACTTAATTATGTAGCAGAAGTTGTATTTCACTGCTTGATGGTGCTGTCATTTTTCAGGTATCTGGCGATGGTCCTATACCATGCAGGTGACATGGCTGGAGCCATCATGCAACAGCACAAGGAGTTGATCATAAATGAACGCTGTCTCGGTCTAGATCACCCTGATACAGCTCACAGGTATTAACTTTTTCTCCTGAATTTTTCAATTCAAACTTGTTATTTGATGACTAAGCTGTTCTATGATTAACCATTTCAGTTACGGGAACATGGCATTGTTCTATCATGGTCTTAGCCAAACTGAGCTGGCCCTACGACACATGTCAAGAACACTGCTTCTTCTGAGTTTATCATCCGGTCCGGACCACCCTGACGTTGCAGCAACGTTCATAAATATTGCCATGATGTACCAGGATTTGGGGAAAATGGATACTGCTCTCAGATATTTACAGGAAGCGTTGAAAAAGAATGAGCGGTTGCTCGGTCCGCAACATATTCAAACTGCAGTTTGTTACCATGCTCTTGCAATTGCGTTCAATTGCATGGGAACCTACAAGCTCTCTCTTCAGGCATGCATCTAATATGCTCGAGGGTTTTATCTTTTGCCCATCATTCTGGATTTTGGAATATTGACTTTAAGCTCTCTATTACAGAATGAGAAGAAAACTTATGATATACTTGTTAAACAACTTGGGGAGGAGGATTCGAGGACGCGAGATTCAGAGAATTGGATGAAGACTTTTAAAATGCGTGAGCTGCAGGTAACTACTTGTTTCGTAGCTTAGCATATGATAAAATCCGAAAGTTGAATATAATTTCCATATGTAGTTCAAAAAATGTAAAAAAGAAAACTGCAGAATATAATTTGTTTCAGTCAGTCTAGGTGACAACAGGAAATAAAAGCCCCACTTTGGCAGTCTTGTAAGACGAGAAGCTGTGTGAACATTTTATGACTTGCTGTTGTTTATGACCTCAGTAATTTATAATTGTTCGCGACTTTATGGAAGAATGCTGTTTCTCATAAAGGGTAGGTAAAGCAAAATTAACATGAAAATTTTAAATGGGAGCCTATAGTACATTGAATAGTGACTTTGGTGTTGATGAATGATGAATCAGCACTAGTCCTGGATGTTGGATCAATCTGCTGCTCGATTTAATTAAGAGTCTTAAGGACATCTTGTGGCATCTTGATGCAATTCCAGATTGAACACATTACACATTACAAATGTGTCGTATCTTAGAGTTGGATAATTTTGGTGAATAAATGACTAGTCTAGAAGCAATATCGAGAGCAGGCCAGCAAAAATTATTTAATTGTTAATTTAATCACCAATATCATATGTATTATCAGAAAAAGTTAGTATGAGAGCAATGGTATATATGATTTAACTTGATGGTGTGTTCTTTTGTCTCAGTCAAATGCACAGAAGCAAAAAGGTCAGACAGTGAATTCAGCTTCTGCTCAAAAGGCTATAGATATTCTGAAGGTAGTAGATCCATTCATGTCTTGTTCATTTCTGACCAAGCTTGTCAATGAGAATTTTTATGTTGTCATAACTTTCTACCATAAATTGTGTAAACTTAGTACGACCTAATGTGGAATTTAAGGTAGTAGATCCATTCATGTCTTGTTCATTTCTGACAAAGCTTGTCAATGAGAATTTTTATGTTGTCATAACTTTCTACCATAAATTGTGTAAACTTAGTACGACCTAATGTGGAATTTAAGGTAGTAGATCCATTCATGTCTTGTTCATTTCTGACAAAGCTTGTCAATGAGAATTTTTATGTTGTCATAACTTTCTTCCATAAATTGTGTAAACTTAGTACGACCTAATGTGGAATTTATATATCTTTGTGCTTGACTATTTACTCAAAGATAAAGAAAATATTGTGAAGCTTTGTGTACATTTAAAATAATTATATAACATTTAAGGTAATTATAAATGCTACTGTTACATGACAAAGTAGAAACATTGGAGATGATGCACTTCATATTTGCGATTGGGGAGAATTGTGACATGGCTTAGGGCTGTGGCTATACACTCTTCCATGAGCATAACCCTTCAATACTATGCATTCAAAATAGTTAAATAATGTGTGGATAAAGCAGATATCAAAGCCACTGGGCCAAAATGACTAGGAGTAATGATTCTGATGTAAGATTTATTATATAACTTAATAAAATCAGAACAAATTCCATGAATTTTTCCTTCTACATGTAAATGGGAACAATTATGAGAGGAAAGCAACTTTTATGGCATGCAGCCGCCAGTTGCCCTTTTTATTATTCTTGACACCTTTATTCTCCAATTTGAGAATGGTGTCACGTAAGTTGTAAGTGAACTGAAATATTAGATTTATGTACTGCAAGTTCTTTTATTCCTTTTCTGATATCCTTTTATTCTCGTGTAACAGAGTAACCTGTTAGACCCCCGAATATTACAGGATGTTGTGTCAATTTGTTATAACTGATAACTGACTCCAAATTAATGGCGCATTTTCTTATTCACACCTCATTCCTATACGACTGTTATGTGATTCATAAATTTTCACTTTTTTTTTCCTGGACAGGCTAACCCGGACTTGGTACAAGCACTGCAGGCCTCCGCCCTAGGGGCAGGTAATGCCAGCTCGTCATCAGTCAACAAGTCCCTTAATGCTGCCATGATGGGAGAGGCCCTCCCTCGTGGGAGGGGGGTCGATGAGCGGGCTGCTCGAGCAACAGCTGAAATCCGGAAAAAGGCCGCAGCGAGGGGCCTCCTTGTCCGCCCAAATGGTGCTGCTCCTCCCGTTCAATCCTTACCGTTGACCCAACTCCTCAACATCATCAACAATTCGGCTTCGGCTGCTGATTCTCCTCAAACAACTGAAACCAAGGATTCCAGTGCTGTAGATGACCATGCTCCTGTTGGTTTGGGAACTGGGTTGGCTTCCCTCAACTCCAAGAAGCAGAAGCAGAAGCAGAAGCCCAAGAGTAGTAGTAGTAGTAGTACATGATGAGGATGCAAAGATTGAACAGGTCATTAGTAGGCATCAGAACTCGACTCGATGACGTCGTCGACAGATGAGATAAATATTTTGCTTAAAACAGCTAGAAATTTCAAGGCTTTCCCATTCCAAAAGAGAATTTATTGTATACACAACTAGGGGCAGTTGCACCATGGTGTATTTGAGGCCATGGGTTTAATAAGTAGGTTCTCCTAAACCTTGTCACTTGTTTTTTTTTTGCAGTTCATTCGTTTAGGAGGTTGAATTTTGTACCTTCCTGTGTTGTATACTGATAAAAGGGCCTTTTTTGGACTTGGTAGTGTAGATGGATGGATAACTAGCATCTTCTTTGTTTGTTACATTTCTTGAATGTTGATGATTGCTAAATTGATAATATTTGCTCCCACAGTAATCTAATTTTATTTTGTACTTTGAGGAGGAGGAGAGTTTGTTATAATAACTCCTTTCAAAAACTCAAGCTAATTAAGAATTATCATGTGAGTAACTAGGAAGGAAGAAATCTGTAATGTAGATTAAGAAATATATTTATAATTCAGTAATATTATTCTCCCATTTTATTACTTATTACTTATATATAAGAGAGAATATATGATCCAAGTACATCATTTATTAATTTAGAGACCCGGTATAAAAGGAATTGTTTTTGGAATCCACGAGCTGCCAGATAAGAAATTTTTCACGGTGAAAGCCATAGCATCTTTTTCTGTTAATTGGCTATGGTAGCCATGCCACTTCACCCGACCTTTGGTATCGGCATCGATACCACAGTTGTTGTACTCTCCATAGTACACAGTCTTCCTACGATGTTGCGTCTGCTCATTCCAGTAGGTCCATCCAGTAGGATCGATCGGACTATCGATGCATGTCTTCGTGACCACTGTCCTCGAGTAGTCTGTCCACGGCCGGCCAAGATAGATCTTGAGCGATGGGGGCACTGGTACAAACTCAGGAGCGGTCTTAATATAACAATTATGGATCGATATCCTTGTGTGATCGTTCGGCTCCCCTCGACTTTGGGTCGTGATCGCTGGGGGCTGTCCGTCCAATAGTTTTCGGACATAAATGTTACACTCTTGCAGGACGGCGGTGGCGTCCCCGAAGATGAAGTCGATAGTGCCGTAGATGTCGCATTCGCGGTAGAACTGTAATCCATAGTGCACGTAGAGGGTATCGTGGTAGCCCTTGAATCTGCAATGATAGCACACCGAGTGTTCCGATGACGATCTAAATATTACCGCCTGGAACTTCTCTGGTCCGGCCGTGTTCTCAAAAGTCATTTCTTGAGCAACAAATCCGTCACCTTCAACAGCTGCATGCATGCCAATATCATTCAGTCAATATCATTCAGTCAAAAAAAAAGTAAAAAAAATCGTAGTCCAACTGATGAGATATTTAGGTACGTTATACCAAGTGGAGTTTCAAATCTCCTGTAGAGTATATATATATAAAGTGTATGTTAAAAAATATATATATATATATATATATAAAGTGTATGTTAGGTATGTATAAGATGAAAACTTACTAAATGTGGCCGAAGCGAAAGGAGGAAGACCGTTGTCCTTGTAATTTCTATTGTCGGTAACAACGGTAGAGTCGATGTCTTGTCCGACGATCATTATATTTTTCATGGATTTTTCCACCACCACATATTCAAGATAAATACCGGTTTTAACATAAAACAAACCTGCTCTCGTCGGTTCTCATCTTCTTAGACGCTTTTAGAGCTTCGGAGATGGTTTTACAATTTCCAGTACCATCTTAAGCCACCACAAGATGGGCTTTGGAAGAATCAAAAGATGGTTAGGGATGACCGTAAGCAACGCATTGGCAGTCCATGAGCAAGTGAAAAGGCAAAGTTTGTCTTTGTAATTTGGATTATATGATTTAGTTGTGAGATGCAAATACCTTTCTATCTAGCGCTAGTTTATATAGGCCACACATGAGTCAAATAACAAGTCATCGACGTACGTACATGTTAATTTGACTCATGCTGACTCTTGTTACTATATAGGTTAATGATGACTTGTTATTATTATGCATTAAATATTTGATAAATATAAATCATGATCTTTTTCATTGCTGCGTATGCACATCATATGGAGGACGAGTCATTTAACTATTTTAGACATTGACTGCAAATTAATGTTACCAAAATAGAAAGAGGTTTAGCAACAAAGCTCAATATATATATCACATATATTACAGAAAATTTGCTTCAAAGTACCAAATTTTGACAAAATTATGGTGAAGGTAACATATTTGGAAAAATTGCTAGATATTTTTCTCCAATTTTCGTCAGTCAGTCTGACGGAAATCTCGCGGAGTGTGGATTTTTGCACACATGAAGTTGGGATTTGCTGTTTGATGTGAATTTTTTATTCCTCACGAAGTCAAAGATGCACTATTTCTGCCAGACTGACTTGTCCAATTTTCGCCAGTCGGTCTGGCAGAATGTTTCTTTACTTGTAATTTTACGAAACTTGTTACTTTCAGCATAATTTAGCTCAAATTTGATACTCTGGAGCAAATTTTCTGCATATATTACTTACTAAGAATAGAATATTATACGATCACAACCTTACCACAATATTATTTATAGTTCTTTATCATGTTTGAATATGGAAACGTATTTGTGTTGTGGGTATGTGAACTTAGGAAGGAAGGGATGGTTACAGTCGATGATGCAAATAGAGGAGGAGGTCCCATCTTGGGTGCGGAGCAATCGGTTGTTCCAAGGGCACCCCCGGCTCCAGCTCCTCCTGCGCCGCCCCTCCCTCCGCAGCCTCCGCTCCATCCTCGCCCACGCCCTCGTCACCGGGCTCTTCCGCAATCCCTTTGTCGCCAGCAGGCTCCTCCACCGCGCCGCCGAGGCCCCCGGCGCCGACCCCTCCTTCGCCGCCTCCCTCTTCTCCGCCATGACCAATCCCAACCCCTTCTCCTTCAACACTGCCATCGCCGTCTCCGCCGACCCACTCTCCGTCTACTCCCAAATGCTCGTCAAGCGAGTCCCTCCCGACTCCCACACCTTCTCTTCCTTGCTCAACTCCACCCCCGCCGCTGCCGCCGCCAGGTCGATCCACGCGCACCTCCTCCTCCTCGGATTCCGGCACGACCCCTTCGTGCAGACCGCACTGCTCACCGCCTACTCCCGACGCGGCTCCGCCGACCACGCCCTGCGCGTGTTCGACGCAATGCCCCACAGGGACGTCGTATCCTGGACCGCCGCCGTCTCGGGCCTCGTCGCCCTCGGCCGGCCGGCGACGGCCGTGCGCGTCTTCGCCTCCATGAGGCTCCATGCCGCCCCGAACGATGCCACCATGGTCTCCGTCGTGTCCGCCTCCGCCGTTCTCGGGTCCCTGGCGCTGGCCCGGTGCCTGCACGCCTACGTCGAGAAGGCCGGGTTCGGAGGCCGCCTCTCCGTCCGGAACTCCCTGGTCGACTCGTACGCCAAGTGCGGGAGCGTCGCGTGCGCCCGTGGGGTGTTCGACCGGACGGGCGGCAGGGACCTCTTCTCCTGGACGGCGATGGTCGCCGGCCTGGCCTCCCACGGGCTCGGCAGGGAAGCTGTTGACGTCTTCGGGGCGATGCGGCGGGCGGGGCTCGTGCCTGATTCGACCGCGTTTGTTGCGGTTCTCTCGGCTTGTAGCCATGCCGGGTTGGTTGAGGAAGGCGTCAGGATCTTCGACTCGATGCAGACAGTGTACGGGATTATGCCCGACATCAAGCATTATGGATGTATGGTGGACCTATACAGTAGAGCCGGGCTCCTCGGCAGTGCCTATGAGTTATTATTGAACATGCCGATGGAACCTAACTTGGTGATTCTGGGAGCTTTTTTAAGTGCTTGCAGACTGAATGAAAACCTAGAGCTGGCTGAAATTGTCACGAAGAAGATCGAGTCGGTGTGCCACTATCAAGGAGGAGCTCATGTTCTTTTGTCGAACATGTACGCGAATAAGAAACAGTGGCACGAGGTAGTTTCCGTCAGAGAAGCGGCAAGAAGCGGGGATGGCAAGCCTCAGGGACGGAGCTCGATTGATGTAAGAGGTGTTGTTCATGAGTTTGGTGTAGAGGATAGATCGCATCCTCTTGCGAGAGAGATGACTTTGGTATTAAATGGGTTGGCAAAGCCAATCGAAGGATTTGTCTTTTTGTAATAGTGCCTACTATTGCTGCGATAGCCCAAACATCCATGGCTTTGAAGGAGTCCTGGCAGCACCCCCCAATCCAATATACAAAAATGAGTTGAGATTTCCTTGTGAGTTTGCTCCCTATATTGATGGAAATTAAACAACTTGAGCTAGTCCATTTTCAGTTCATATCGATGAAATTGACCCTTACAATGTCATAGAGCATACTTGCATTATCAAATTTAAGTGTTACCTTATACTTTGCTTAGATGGGTTGCATTCCTAGTTAGATGTTTACTCCTTTTGTGATTCAATAACATGTTTTAGTGTATTTAACAACATGTGTGTAGTGACTTTGATGCAGTACTTGTAATAAACGTAGATGCAGAACTTGTAATATTTTCAGTTTTCCTTGAAGTAATCTTTTGGTTGATCACTCAATTTTAACAGTTGCGAAAATTATGTTTGAACGGTCATCATCTTATTCTTATCCATGAACTGTTTGAAGCTTTGTGGATGATTTTTTGGAAATCTTTCTTTCAGATGCACTTGAGAGCTTCGTTTTACTAATATAACTCTAAAAATATCTTCTTTTATACATATTACGAGCGTCTTAAATATGTTTATCCAATTGGCAGTCATACGTCCTATGTCATTTCTCTTAATGCTTTAGTAGGATGTGCACTCCAGTCATCTGATCTGTGTAGTGTTTTAAAAATTACATGTTCTTGGTGATCAGTTCTGGCTTTATTGTCATATTTTTGTTTTGTGAATGTCTTATATGTTGAGGTTAACTTTTACTGTCAATATGGTTTCAGATTAGTATTATTGTAAAAATTCCATCGATTGTCGTCTTTGGTTTAGAATATTATTTCTATTGTTTCAGGTTATCACTTACCTGCTGGTTGTGGTTGTGGCCAAACTCTCTCTCTCTCATTTATTTTTTCATTGACCTAAGGCAAGTATACCTTGATCAAATTGATGGCCTTGTGTCCTAATTCTTGTCAAACTTGTTTTCATGTTTCCTTTTGAGTTTTTCATGAGCTAATAGGGCTCCTATAAATGCTAGATTTCATGGTTTTCAAACACATTTACATATACCACATGTTACTACTTAACTGATGTTTTTATATTCAAACGGCCCAAGATGTAGATTGGCATATGATTACCCTCTTTTTTGTCGCTTTCCTTATGATGGACGAACAGTGGCTTTTTATATGGAGTTCAATGTAATTATTGACTTACTGCCCTATTCTTGGCGTTTAATAGATGTTATTTTCCTGATTTTATTTTTGTTGTGTCTTTTTAGGATGTTCTAAAATCTGCAAGAGCACAATTGGAGCGGGAGGTTTCCCTGGAAGATGCATCGAGTGTAAAAGATTTGCCAGCATACACTATGTTGAACTGATGACATCTTCTTACTCGGTTCAAATGCTGTACTTAACTCTCACACTTGAAAGGAGGCTCTCAGGTTACACAGATAACGTACTTTCTACTTGAAAATTGAAATGATAATTTTCGAATGCTAAGTTCATAAATCAATAAAATGTGTTAATATTCTGTAGCCCTTGGGTGATCTCTAGATTTGCAATCCGACTGCCAGTCTCAACAATTTATAACAGAAAAGGACATTGCATGTAGTCGGATATATGTGTCTGTAAGGACATTACTGAAGACATTGCAAGAATATGAAAGTTTGGGATAATAAGGTACCTACATGAGAGAGCAGATTCTTCTAAGCGCTTTCAGTGCAATTTGTGTTGCGTATTGTGCATGCTCTGATTGCTATAGCCATTTTAATCTTTCAGTTGGGAACCCTCTGCAAATAGGGATCCATTTTATAGGAATTAGGAACATCTAATATTTGGTGCAAGCTGCAGATTTTTGGTACTTGAGAAGTTGGTATACTTGAGGTGTGAAAATCTCATCCGGAATTTGAGGCATTTATTATTATAGAACACTATTATTCAAAAGCATAATGCTCACACATAGGAATCACATAACACGCAAAGTTTACCAGGACTGATTGTTGCTTTTATTTTCTTATATTGATTGTTTATAAAACTCAAAGTTTACCAGGACTGATTGTTGCTTTTATTTTCTTATATTGATTGTTTATAAAACACGCAAAGTTTACCAGGAACAACTAATTGAAAAAGGAATTAATTTCAATCATTAATCCAACTTGGTCTATGTTTTGGTTATCCATTGCCATTTGACCATCTGACAGGGGTTTTGGCCATGAGAAGTATGTCATATTTGAATGAAAGAAGACGAAGAGATGAAGCTGTACAGGCTTAAATTTCAGTTTAAAACTTTTGGAATACATATATTTTGAAAACATTAGACTCTGGATTGGTACTTTAGGTTTGTGCATGGTTTTCGGACGTTGAGGTTATCCTGGGCCTTATCTAAATTGGATTAGGTTGTATGTGGCCTGTCCCAAGTAGACCCAGGTTGTAAAAAGCAATCTCCGAAACCTGGTCATTATCGGTTGAGCTCTGTTGGAAGGGGCAAAACCCTGAAAATTCTGTAGCTTTGTATAAATATCTGTGCCTTAAATATCTTTTATAACTTCCTAAACAATTGTTAATTTTATTATATGATATATCTTGGTTATAATTCTTTTTAAGAGAGGTGTTTCAGCCTAGATTTTGTTTGTACTTATTGCTAGTCCAGATTTATATTGAAGGTCCCTGCTTGGTTGCAGGGGTCTTGCTATAATTGTCTGAAATGGACTTACATCTAATATACGTTGATTTAGGTTGAGAGCTTGTCATTATAACTTAGTCTCTCTGTTGGAGCATTCTTAACTTGGTTTTATGCTCCATAGTCAACCCCATATCAAAGGATAGCTTCTATATCAAACACAAAGAATTTATTGTCTAATATAGCTTTATATGCCCGTGTTGCTCCTACATTATCGGCTTTGGGAAGCATTAACACAAACTTGCCTAATTTACCTTTATATACCCTAAGTATCTCCAGTTTGCTGCTTGATACCTTGAACTAAATTTGTTAGCACTTGGATATTTTCTCTATCTCACAGTTTGCTACCTTAACACGTTAAGGGAGAAGGACACAAGACTCTCTTGCTTAAGTCAAGTATCAATCCTTATATTTAAACATTTAATCAAAATTCATACTTCTACATAAAACTCCTTGGATATTTTCCCCATTACACACTATCTGAAAACCCGCCTAAGCGCAAAGCGCCAGCTTGCATGCTGTATCATCCGAAGCATGTCTAGTCATTTGAAGCACCACCTTGGCTCCCGTTTAGGGTGGAGACGATGAGGCACCTAGGTCTAATGTGCTGATTCTGATATTTTGTATAACCAAGCCCAAAGGCCCAAACACGTCCCTTACACAAAGTAGCTTGTCTTGACTCCTGTAGCATAGTCATCCTCGATGCATTCACTTAGTCCTCCTTGACGTCACCCTCTTCGACGCAGTTAAGCAATATATGTCTCCTCCTTGATGGCATGTCCTTGACACATTCACACAGTTGGCATCTCCACCTAGACGACATCACTACTCCCTTCAAAACAGTTGACTTCTCATAATGTCTCATAATGTAGATACCTGAAGGCATATTCAAATAAGAAATAGTATGACGAAAATAACTAAATATACAGTTTTTATACTTTGCATGCACTTTTTTCTCAGGAATTCACCTGGCTTTTTATGATTTGTGCCTTGGATATCTAGAGTACCTTTGTGCCATGGCTCACCGCTGACAACTTTGACTACCCCCCCTTCTCCAATCCATCTTCCTCTTTCCTATCATTCTCTCCCTCAACCGATCTTCTTCCCTTTATCTATCTTGTCACCCATCTTCTTTGTCTCTTCTCCTGTCCATCAGAGGAGAACCGTATCTGGCCGAGGACAGGCCGATGCATGAGCTCATTATCCGGAGTTGGGTTTGGATGGTAGAGGTGGTTGGGAAGAAAATGGACGTGGATGTATTTTCTTTATCATAGGGCAAACTGGTCCCAAACTTATCAAACTTGCAAACGTAGTGACCATTAACTGTGACTGAAGAGTAATAAGATAAGTGTAAAATCTCAACTATTTATGGTACCAATTTGCTAATTAAGTCTTAACTAAGGTATCAACTTGCAAATCGGGGTAGTTGAAGGTTCTTAAAGGCAAATTAGCCCACAGTTCTTTTGTAATCTGTTTCCAGATGGCGTCTTTGCATTTTTTATCATACAAAATGAAGGGATTTGCTAACCTCATTGCTCTATTGAACAGGTGAAGTTCGACTTTATCCTGTATCTGTCAAGGCACAGTCTGGAGAGAAGTTGGAACTACAGGTATTTGATCTCGTATATGACATTTTTGTTGCTAGGAAAGGGCTTAATTATGAACAGTAAATCTGTGTGGGAGAACAAATGGAATCATTGGCACAAGTTTCATATTTTTTTTCCATTGATTTTAAATGGTATGATAATATCTCGAATCCACTTGTTGCTTCTTATGTTCTGCGCACTTGTGGCTTGTTATGTTCTGCGCATTCAATGCATACACATGCTTGTATTTTGGTTAATGAATACATTATTACATGCCATACATATCTGTGGTGTGTGGCGATAAATAAATGTTAGGGAACATTTAGCTCCACTTTTGATTGCACGTACATCATAAAGAAACTCCTTACATGCTATTCAACCTTAATTTTTTCCACTCTCTGTTAACATGCATCTATGCACAAGAATGCTGGTAGGATCTTTGATTTTTGAGTTTGTGCTTTTGTCTTTGGTGTTTCATCAGATTTGATTCGTCTATGCACCCAGTTACTGTTTATATTGATGGCTTGCGGATAATGGTAAATTTTATTCGAGTTAGTACGTGCTGAAGGATGCACGCTTATTTGGTTCAGGGTCGGCATGGAGCAAGTTTTGAGTCCTTTTTGGCCGAGCTGCTGAACCATTGCAATCTGTTGTTCTCGAATACTGTAGGAATTACAAGCAGTGGAAGTATGATGCTGACAATAAGGTGGGTACTTAAGTGAGTTAAATTGATATGATTGATATTCGAAAGCGATGCACTACAGTGGAAGGCAACCTTCTAGGAAATATCAAGTGTGACCAAACTATTGGAAGATACCTCAGGCTCTGGCTAGACTGACCAACTAAGCCTATGCTATGGCTATGTTGATTGGTAATATTCCTCAATTAATGAGGAGGTTGGAGGACAAGGTGTGGGGATGAAACTAGTAACTTTTTGAAGTCTGTTAATGATGGAATGAGCCATGTGCTCATGAAGATGAAACATGATAGTTAAAATGAGATATTTTGTTGACAAGGTGAAAATATAAGCATGTATGAAAATACTCAATTTCTTCGATGTCCTTTCTTATAAAGCCATCTTTTCTCCAAATGTACTGTTTGCTTTAAGTTTTATATGCATTATGTTATGTACTAATTTGGGTGCTCAAGATTGTTTACTTACTCAATCGTTCACTTTTTTCCCTTTTTTTTTCTTCCGGTAATTTGAATCATGATATTGTTCTAGTTAAAGTGAGATATTGACATGATGAAAAGTGAACATGTATGAGAATACCAAGGTATTAAAAATTGAATGTCGGATTCATGTCTGATTGGGGTTAGCGTTTTGGACCTAAGATACCGCAAGATATGTTGTGGATCAATTAAAATATCAGGCATCCATATCAAGATCATCAAATATATATATCTTATATATAAATGTTGATGTAAATAATCTATGGTGGAGATCAATTAAAATATCAGGCATCCATATCAAGATCATCACATATATAACTTAAATATAATAGAAGTATTCATCAATTCCATAAATCGACGATATAATAGAATGGATAATTTACCAAAGACAAGATTTAGTCGACGTACAAGGGGTTCAATGAGGTGAAGAATGAATAATTTACCTCGAAATTCACCAAAGACAAGATTTAGTTGACGTACAAGGGGTCAATGAGGTGAAAAAAGACAACATATAACTAAACACAAAAAGTTTAAAAGGGCATGTGCCTCTGACATTGATTGCATTGTTACACCATCATTGGTTTTTTGTGCAGTCATCGGTACTGTTGTCGTGAATGATGAGAGAGAAGAAGAGAAGGACCAAGGAGAAGATGATGTTGTAATTGTAGATGAAGAGGCAGAGAGCACAATTAGACTTGTGGCTTTTGTAGACATATGTGGCACTAAAGCTGTTGGAGATGCTTTTCGAGGGAAAACGAGGAGCGAAACAGGGAGGCTAGGGCTTACTCTTATAATAAGGAGGTTGGGAATTTTGCTCTTCTAATATGGTGATTTAGGAGTTGTATAATTGGTTAACGACATGCATGTTATAGGGTGCTGACCTGTTATGGTTTCTGAACATTAAGCCTACTTCTGTAAATGTCAGCAACATTTTACAATATTGGATATAAGACGGTATTGCAGCCTAGTCCGATATGTCGGCCAATATTTGAAAAGGAGATAAAAGTATAAATGGCATTGTGGGGTCATTTTCCTCCCAAAATAGACATGTGGGACATTTCGGGGATTTAAACCATGAGAAATAATCAATTTTCACAATCTTGATTTCTTCTATGAACTGTTGTATTGCAGGAGTAGAACAGCTCAGGGAATACTCAGGAGAGGTATTATGATTCAGGGATTGCAATAAGAGAGAATCCAAATATAGGGAGGAAGAACAGTTCGTTAAGAAATTAAGAGAAAATAATTAATGAATCTTGCTTTACAATAACAGATTACTAAGACCTCATTGTTTTTCGAAATGAAATTATAACTATCAGTTGCGGGTAAAGTTTACCAGGAATCACATAACACGCAAAGGAATCACATAATAATCAATGAATCTTGCTCACACATAGGAATCACATAACACGCAAAGTTTACCAGGACTGATTGTTGCTTTTATTTTCTTATTTTGATTGTTTATAAAACTGCAAACATTCTTTTATTGTCTTTTTTTCTTCTTCTAGGCATATGAAATCTGTGATCCAACTATTAGAGGTTGTCTCTTTCAAACTTATACTATAAGTCAAATATTCCTTACATCTAGTTTTTACTGAATAGCATTTCAAATACAGTAATATGTACAGGTGACTACTTCCTATAGTTAATGCCATCTAATTACGCACTGATTCATAATGGAATTTATGCTTACATGTATTTATCTGTGCCTTTCTGTCTTTCAGGTTCTCTGTGTGTGAACCTCCCAACATTGTCACTCTTTCCCATAAAAAAAATTAAAGTAGAAAGAAAAGATTACCCCTTTTGGTTTGGGGTACAAGTAATAGCTTAGGGTACTTTCCATATAGCAATAGGAACTTCATAGTTCCTATACAATTTTCCAATACTGCATCCAAAACCTTCCATTAATGGATATGTTAAATAGTTTCTGATTCTTTAGCATATGAAAATCATAGTGCCATCAACCATTCACTATGAAGCAAGCAAACAATAGCAAATAAAATATGAGTGTCAAATTTGTCTATATTATATATCGACAATTGCTTTAGTAAAATAAAAAGAGGTGAGTATTACGTAGAATTGAATAATTACGCATAATTAAACATGATTTACAACAGAGTACTTTATGTTTACGTTGTAAATATCTTGTAAATATCTGTTCCGTTTACCCTTTTGACTCAGGGTAAATGATCATCTACCTTATATTTTTTCTGAATACCTATCTTTCCTTATTAGTCAGTTTCTTCATCCACATTTTACTTTACGCTGCACCTAAATTTGTTCAATACCTTAAATGGATATTAATCAGTTTTTGCTTCATTAACATATGAAAATTGTAGTGCCATTGACCTTTGGCTATGAAGAAAGTCAGGAAATACAATATAAGAGCCAAATTTGTTCATCCTACATATCATCAAATACTTTGGTAAAATGAAGTGATAGTTTCTATAGATGAATATTTACATCTGATTTTATATGGTTTGTAATAGATTTGTTTATGTTTGCAGTATAAATATATGCCCCCTTTTGGCTAAAAATAACTGATCATGATTTGTTAGGTATACATCTTTCCTTAATGGTTGATTTATTTTGTATTAAATGATATTGAAGTTCAAGATATTGTGACCACTGAGTTTCATCATAGCTCTTGTATATTCTGTATGAGAACTAGTCAGAGCATCTTTACTTAATTATGATGACATTGTACCCTTATATTTCTGCATTGATTTTTACTAAGGCTTTTGTTCATTAGTGTTACCTTGTCAGCAATGTAGTTTCTAAGTTTCTATTTTATTTAATTGCTAACCAGAATTTGAGAATATATATATATAAAGATGATAGATCTGGCCCAGGCAAGTCGGAGCCAATTTCAAATGAACATGCAATTGCTATCAATGATGGCCTTTACTTTTATGAACAGGTAATATCTTCTCATATCCATCAAACATAATTTGTCACTACCCTTAAATGCTAAATTTAGGTAGTTGTGATAAATGCATCTGAGCTAACTATCAAAGGGTTTGATAACTAACTTCCTAGTTTTGGTAATGCATTTATATTGCTTTTATTCGTCCCAAATATCTGGATGAGATGTTATATGAAACTGCATTACTGGATGGCTAGGATTATGGATACAGGCCAAAGAAAATATGATAAGAGACTAAATAAAAGATCTAGATAATAAAAAAGATTTAAATGGTACAGGTTTTTATCTTCTTTTTTTTTATATGTTTTTAAAAAAGATTAATATATCCCTCTACGTGGTAAATCCATTTATTATTTCATAAAAATCCAGTCCTTTTTTTTTAACAAAAAGATTCTTAGAAATAGAAGGAAAAGATACTAGTTATCTTCTTAGTTTTATTGAAACTGTGTATTCACACAGACCAAAGAAAATATTTATAATTATTTTTAGTTCATGTTTTTAATTTGGATTTGGTAAAGCCATTTACGTGACAAACCAATTTAAGACGTGAGAAATATCTCGTAACAAACTCATATTTTTACAAAAAGATCCTTAGAAATATGAGGGAAAGAGAGATGCAAATTAACAACCGTGTTTGGGTACAACTATAATCCATCCCCGATTACAAAATAGGACATCTGGGGTCAAGGATATCTATGTCAGGATCTATATTTCTTTGTACAACATAAATAATTTGTATTTATCTGGGGTCACTTTCTTTCACCTGTCCATCCTGAAATGCTGAAGTACTCGGTGAATGTACTTTTCTTGGGACAAATAAAACAACTTGGACTCTCTCTCCCTCTCTGTCTCGGCTGATCTCCATTACAAGATAAGTTTTCGTTGCATCCAAATCCTTTATAAAGAAGGTCGCACCCAGTTGGCACTTCGACTCCGTTATCCTAGTGACATTTTGACCAACCAATATCATATCATCAACATATAGCAATAAAATAATGAAATTATCCTCGACAAATTTTTTCACAAATGCACAATGGTCTGACGTCGTACGGGAATAACCATACTCTTCCATAAATAACTCAAAATTTCTGTACTACTCTTGCGGAGTCCGTTTTTGACCATATGGACTCTTCTTCAATCGACAGACCAAATGCGACTTTCTTTTTCACATAATTCCTCTGGTTGCTCCATGTATAATACCTCCTCTAAATTACCATAAAAAATGTTGTCTTGACATCCATATGCTCAATTTTCAAATTGACACTGGCTGCTAAACCTAGCACCACCCGGATAAATGACAACTTGATGACCAGTAAAGATTTTAACGAAATCCACGTCCTTCCGCTGACTGTAGCATTAGACTACTAGCATGGCTTTGTATCGAGGACGAGTAGCATCTTCCGTCCGTTTCACTTTGAACACTCGTCGATTCTTTAAAGTCTTCTTGCCCTTTGGCAACCCGCTCATAAATGGAGTTTTCCTGTAAGAAACTCATCTCCTTCTGCATGACATGTATCCACTCATACATGTATTTTCTTCCATCGTATCAGCTAAGCTTTCGAGTTCTCTCCCGCCAGTCAATATCACATACTCATCTGACGAGTATTACGTGGATGGTCGACGCTCTCTCGTACCCTTTCTCAATGGAGCTTCTGGTGTTGGTTGTGTACTGACGGCCTCCTTTCCTTTAGGAGCTGCCTTCTCGACATGCTAATACTCCTGAGGGTTACCCTGATCACCATCAGCAGGCTGACGACCAAGGTTGGGAACAACTCCATGTACTGATCCCCTATAACTGGATTCTCTGTAGTCTCTGGAAACGACTCGAAGCGTAATGACAACTCATGTAAATGCTCTGCCTCAGAAGGCATCTTGAAATCATGAGTGTTGGTCACGGTCTAATCCTCGACGAATATCACGTCCTTATGTACAGCTTTTCTTCCACTGGATCATAGAGTCTATCCCCGAACTCAACCCAACCATAGCCGACAAAGACGCGCTGACTCATCTCCGGCTAAAGTTTGGACCTATCGTCCTTTGGTACATGCACGAAGGCTTTATACCCAAACACTCGAAGGTGACTGTATGACGGTTATTTGTCGTACCATACTTTGTCAGGCACGTCATCATGTAAATGAACACTAAAAGACAAATTAATAACATAAGCAACGAAATTAAGAGTCTCACCCCAATAACTCCCAGTAAGTTTGTCTCTGAGAGCAAACATCGTACCCTCTCCATCAAGGTCTTGCCATACGCTCCGCTACGCCATTGAGATGAGGAGTCTTTGGCAGAGACCTTTGGTATCGAATTCCTTGCTCTTTGTAATAAGCATCAAAGGGACCAAGGTATTTGCCGTCAATGTCGGACCGAAGACACTTCAACTTCTTACCTGTCTCCCTTTCAACGGAGACCTGAAGCTTTATAAAAGTAGGCAGTATCTGATCATTGGTCTTTCGTGGAACAATCATCAAATAAAAGTTATAAAATAAGAAGCACCACCAATTGATTTTACCTTAATTGAACCACATGCGTCCGAGTGAATTAACTCGAGCAACACCGACTTTCTTAAACATTGATGGCTTTGAAAAGATATCATATACTGCTTCCCAGCCATACATTGCATGCACCTCCAATTTTGTAGAATCACTTTTCTGTTCAACAAGTATCCCATTTTGTTCTAGCTGATATGACTAAGCCATCTATGCCACAACTTGGTAGACGCATCAATCACCTCCTGTGTCCCATGTGTGCTCCATTTTATAGTAGAGACTAGACGTATTGCTTCCTTTGGCAATCACTAAGAATCTCTAGAAAGATTACACTGATAGTTCCAACCTTCCAACCGTCACTAGGAACGATTTATTTACCTCAAATCCTGATCTTCTTTGCATATAAGGATTCCAACTTCTCATACAATATCTTTGCATGCTCAATATTGACGATATGATTATACATGTTCTCGTCCAAGAACTGCCTGATATACCCGCACACTTGTATATGCTCGAAATTTTAGTCCTAATTGAATTTTTCATTGGACTTTTTTGAAAACAAATTCCGGAAGATTTAACTTCTTGACAAATATCAATTCTTTCATTTTGCTCCACTAATAGTGATAGTTGGAACCGTGTAGGTTTATTATGCGTACTGGCTTCGCATTTATCTCTTCTATTCGATTTGACTGTTAACCCTGACACATGACAACCAATGTCCTAATACTATGTTGGGAACAAAACACAAAAACCGTTCCCCTAAACAGATAGAGTTCTGGCGAGGACCGAAGAAAATCACACAAACCAAATATGCCAAAATCACAAAGAAAGTACAACGCAAACACAATGATATTTACGTAGAAAATTCTGCCCAAAAAAATCACGAGACAATCGAAGTCCAACCCGAAAAAACCTCCACTAAGGAATAAAGAGATACACTGACTACTTACAAACTTCTCCCCCCAATCTAACGGATTACTACAATGCTTCATCAGATGAAAATTGATTACAATAAATAGAACGAAGATTACCGAAGACAAGATGACGAGAAAGATGTATGACGGACTGCTCGAAATGATCTCTACTCGAATCTACCCTCGGAACTCCGAATCTCTTAAATAATTTCGAAAAGTTTTGGATCGTTGATGACGATCCAACGATGTTTATAAAACACACAAATTCGACGTTCAGCCATGACACCAGTATACTGTTGTATATCGAAAAATTATCATTTTATGTCAGAATCATTCTGGAACAAAAGCCTATTAGACCGGTATACCGACGGTATATCGACAGTGGTATATCGCAGACTCTGATGCTGCTTTTCGAATATGTTCTAATACACACTCAAATCGAACCTCCTTCGTCGCCTTCGACCTTTTGAACTCCGATACACGGATGACGCTTGTCACTCAGAGATGTTATCCACATAAGTTGGAAATCACACCCAACACCGACAATAGTTTGATTACAACCACACAATTATTAATGTAAACTAAATGTATAATACCTCCAATACCGACAATAGTTTGATTACAACCACACAATTATTAATGTATAACACCCAACACCGACAATAGTTTGATTACAACCACACAATTATTAATGTAATTGATTGCTTTTGGTGATTGATAATTGAATTCTTGAGCTTTTGAGATGACTTACTAAATGTAGTAGACAACTAAGAAAAATTAATCATATTGATAAGCTTCATGAAACGAACAACAAAGATTACCTCATATTCTTGCAGTCGAAACACTTTCCTTATTGAGCCCCACTGACAATAGAAACAGAAATTGACTTAAAGACATCATAAGTAAATAAAACAATGACTCGTTCTCCCAATCACCTGACCAAAGCAAACTGAACCCTAATCTCCATTAGAGCCAATGCAATCCATTATCTTGGACTCCATCTCTTTGAGTAGCTCAATGCTCCTCCTCCTGAGCCGCTCGATCTTCCCTGCAGTCACTGGTGACTCCTTCAGCCTGCGCTCAATCTGAGACGTGCAAGAACCCGGTCCAGAGAGCTCTCTAACAATCTCTTTCTCCAGCTGCTCCTCGATCAGAGTCTTCACAGCGTGAAGAACATGCAGGCCTAGAGAATCCGGCAGCCTGAGTACAACCATCCTCCAATATAAAGTTAAACGCATTCGCATATCGTAAGCCTGCTCCGCTAACCTTGCATTCTGCCTCAGGTGCCCAATTTCAACATCTCCTCCAAAGTGTTCCATCTTGATCACAGTCGGCCTGCTTTGGTTATCAATTACCTCCATAAACTCCTCCAGTGGCTCGATAAGCTCACTCCACGTCTTCATGTAGTCGGGGTTCGAAGGGTAGTTGCCAACAGTCTCCATATCTATGATCTCCTTCACAACCTATTAGAAAGAATAATCAATCCATAATTATACAGGTAGAGAAGTTTTCTTCTAATGTGTTTGAGAATTTTTATTAAATACCTGATATGACTGGCTCCTCTTCTTCTTTATCAAATTATGAGCAGCCCTTTGAGTACATGTCTGCAGTTGTGGATAGTTACCAGAATGTTTCATTAGCACCTTAACGACAACATCCTCGATGTAGCCCCATACTCTCCTAACAAACTCTTGTGGAGCATGGGAGACTTCCTTGGCCTTCCTCTGCAGAAGGTTTAGGAGTGCATTTGGAAGCATGGAATTTGGTATGCCTATCCCAGAAGACTCCTCCAGAATCCTGATCTCCTCCATTAGAAACTGATCATCTGAACTTGGACATTTGGCTGGAAGTTCCTTCCTGTACTTGTCGAGCATGTCAGCTAGCCGAGCCTTGCCATGCATCTCGGTATCGTCTTTGAAGTCGTCGTCATCATAATCTCCTCTTATGAGTATGTTCCTCAAAGACTCCTTTGTCATGCTCACCATATGCATAAATGTTCTCATCGCATCTGCCACGCCATTGAGATTCTGCGGCATTGAACCGAGATCAGCAACACTTTGGTTGAGCTCAGCAACACTTTGGTTGAGCTTCTCGTTGATCTTCTTGTTGAGAATCAATAAGGGACTTTAGTCCCACATTGGAAAATGTAGTATGAAGAGGAGTTGGAACCTCTATAAGTAGCAATTAGTAGCCCATCAATAAAATTATCAATTATTCATTTTCTACTTGGTATCAGAGCCATAACCATCCACCCCTTTCCCTCCCAATTTTTTTTTTCCTCACCCGGCTCTAGCAGCGCCCCCACCCGGCTCCAGCGGCTGCCCCACCCCCCGCCCCCCCCCCCCCGACTCCAGCGGCACCCCCCCCCACCCGGATCCAGCGGTGCCCCCCCTTCCCCGGCTCCAGCGGCGACCCCCCCGATCTTTTTTGTTTTGTAATTTTTTTTTGTTATGTAATTTTTTTTGTTGTTTTGTAAAAAAAAAAGAAAAAACAGAAAAAATGGTGTATTTCGAAGACAGAGGGGCATCAAATGCTTTATTTGTCCTCCTTCTGTTCCTAGATTACACCGTCTGGAGTGAACAAATGAACACATGCTTTATTTTTTTCCCGATCTTCACATCGGGATCTACACAGAAAATGATCGTGTTTTCTCCTGTGTCCTGACGTATGCACTTTACATGCGCGCGCCGGTGTTGGCCACGATTATAGCACATTCGTAGAGTAGAAGACGACGAAGCTGCCGACGAAGACGATGACTAGCAGTTAGCAGCTGCTGACGACGACGACTAGAGATACAGTTGAAGAGGCCATGGATTTGATCGCTGGAAAACTGACAGTCCAAGAGATGAAGGCCTTGGTTGATGATATCTTGTCGAAGAGATTGACCGAGACGACCCCTAGTGTGACCCATACTGATGTGGATCCGTCACCCTACAAAATGGAAAAGTTGGAAAAGCTGGAGACGAAGTTAGAAGGAACGTCCAACTACTTGAAATGGTCGCGACAGACGATGCGGACGTTGAAGGGACGTGGCTTGGTTGGATATGTCAATGGCCAAACCAAGGCGCCTGTTGATCCCTCCTCAAAGGAGTTTGCTATTTGGGAGATTGTCAACAACGTAGTAGCTGGGTAGTTCACAGCCTCCTTGACCGACCAGGTGTCGGACAATGTAGAGGCAATGGAGGGTGCTGCTGATATCTGGCGGACTTTGAAGGATATGTACTCGGGCTCGGGCAACCCTATGCGGGTCTTCCAACTACAGGATGAACTCGATAGGGTGGCACAAGACGAACGTACCATCTCTGAGTACGCAGCCCTGTTGAAGAAGTACTGGTCTGATCTGGATCACTATGATTTTCTTGGGATGGAAGATGCACAAGTCGAACCGGCGTTTGCAAAGCATTTTCAGACGTTCCTGGCGTATATTTTGCGGCAACGGATGATGAAGTTCTTGAAGGGGCTCAACCCTGTGTTTGAGCAGAGAAGGAATGTACTACTCGCACAACCCACGCTTCCAACCTTAGAAGAAGCCATAGTTGCCATGGCACAAGAAGAAGCTCGATTGAAGTTGATGCCCAACAAGGGCTGCTTCCAGGGGGAGCAAGCTGTTGTTGAAAAGTCTGTCCTTGCCGTCTTCAATCAGCCTCCCTCTGCGGACTGTGTTTTCCACAACTGTGGTGACTCAGGACGTTACATTAGATTTTGTCCAAAACCCCTGCGAGGTCAGTCAAATGATCGCGGACGGGGCCGTGGAGGACGTCGTGGTGGTAGAGGAGGATATGCTGGTAGAAGGGGAAATCATTTTGGAGGACACAAAGCAAATCTGGCGGAAGAAGGGGGAGACATTCAATTGGCTGAAATAACCCCTCTTGAGAGGGAGTTCATTGCGAGGTTACGAGGCACGAAGCTGGGTTCGGACGACAGTCAAGTTACTCCTGGGGCGTCATCTATCTCAGGGGATCACATCACTAGCTTTGCCTAAACCAGCACAGGTATACCTGCGCGTGCTCTTGCATCTGTCCATCAGCCAGGTTGGATTATGGACTCTGGGGTATCTCGCCATGTCACGGGGTCCCGCGGTGAGTTCCAGGACTATACTCACCTACCGACGCCGGAGAGCATTCAGACTGCTGATGGTACCTCCAGACCTGTAATGGGTAAAGGTACTGTCGCATGCACCCCTTCCCTCACTCTCACCAATGTCTTACATGCTCCATCTTTTTCTGTCAATCTTATATCTATTAGTGCCATTATCCTTGACCTAAACTGTACTGTTTCCTTTGACATTCCTACGGTTGACTTTTTAGGAGAAGGGGACAGGACGACGACTAGGGACCGACACATGACATAAGGGGCTGTGGTACTTGGACATGACCGGACTGGACGAAGTATTGGCATCTCTAGTAGCAGACGCACAACTGGACACTTCACGTCGCAGTGTAGAAGACGAATTACCAAGGTAGTCAAAGGCGCAAGGCGCACTCGAGGCGCAAATGGTCCATATCGCCCGAGGCACAAGGCGCACTTAAGACGCGCGCCCGAGTGAAGTGAGGCGCAAAATAAAAAATAATATAAATATATATAAATAAATTAGTAACAAAAGAAATAACACCAAATAACATATTAAAACCAACAAAAACATGTTAACATAACCAAGTGAACTAGCATGGCAACAATAACACTCAATAAAACTAACAAGAATTTGTATTTTTCATACTACGCTTATAGTAAATTTTAGTTTTTCAAGTTCAACTGTAGCCAACTTTGACAACCGTAGAAGGGCTACCTCCCTACCACTTGTATGAGGTAAGGACTATCTCCATGTCTCCTTTTTTTGGTAAAAAACAAAAAATACATAAGGCGTGCTAAGGCGTGCCTTTTCGTTGTTGCGCCTTGCTGAAAGGCGCACCTAAGGCGCGCCTTGGGTGCGCCCGGAGAAATGCGTTTCGCCTAGAGAAGTGCGAGACGCACATGTTATGCCTTGCTCCGAGGCGCGCCTTTGACAACCATGCGAATTACTACTCCACCAGCGTGTCGGGCATTCTTCCTTTCAAGTTATTAGTCGAATGTATCCATCCTTATATCAAAGGGCTAATAAAGAGAAGTTATTTTGTAATGCATGTGAGTTGGAAAAACATACCAGGAGCTCGTATGCGAACTCAGGGAATAGAAGTTCTGCTGCATTTGATATGATACATTCGGACGTATGGGGCCCTTGTCCTACAACCAGTATTAACGGTTTTAGATGGTTCGTCACTTTTATTGACTGTTATACCCGCGTGACCTGGGTCTACCTTATGAAGAATAAAAGTGACGTCCTTGAGGCTTTTCAGGATTTTCATCGACGGGTGGAAACGCAATATAACATTAAAATTAAGTTTTCGGTCTGACAATGGGACGGAGTATACTAATAAGAGGGTTGCTGAGTATTTATCAACTCATGGAATACTACATCAAACTTCATGTGCCTATACACCGGCACAAAATGGTGTGGCCGAACGGAAGAACAGGCACCTGCTGGAGGTAGCACGGACGATGATGCTAGTATGAATGTCCCGAAACACTTATGGGGGCAAGCTGTATTGATGGCCTCTTATCTCATCAACAGAATGCCGTCTCAGATATTGGACTGGAAGACACCGTTAGAGATGTTTACTGGTGCAACTACATACACTGTTCCTCCAAAGTATTTGGGTGTGTGTTTTGTCCAAAATAATAGGCCAGGAGTTGGCAAACTAGATCCAAGAGCGGTTAAGTGTGTATTTTTTGGGTACACAGTGACTCAGAAGGGATACGCATGTTTGAACCCAGTTGAGCGGAAGATGTTTGTTAGCGTGGACGTTACATTCAGAGAACTGGAACCATACTATGGTTCAGATGCAGGTTCGACGTTTGGTGACACACCTAACATAGAGGGTGTTAGACGTGAGGGAGAGATAATAAGTCCAAACGTGGTAGTCGGATCGGTCCCGTGCCCGGTCGTGAAAAATTGGACAAAAGGGTGAGATAGCAATGACTCCGATACGGAGAATGAATAAGAAGATACATATGTTACGCAGGGGAAGACAAGGAAAAATGAGCTACAAGTCTACAGAAGGAGACAACAGAAGTCCAGTACTGTGCCGTGCCCATTGCCTACTGTGTCGTGCCCATTGCCTACTGTACCAAGTCCCTCGTCTACTCCTGTCCCAACTCTTGAAGATGTTGCCCCCACACCGAATCACTCTGATTCTGATGCGGATCTCTCTGACTCGGATGGTATGATCTCTCCACCACCTATTGCTCCCTCTCCACCACCTATTGCTCCCTTAAGGAGATCTTCTCGTATCAATGCGGGTAAAGCTCCTAGTCGTTATGATGATTATGAACATGACATTGCCAATTTCTTGTCTTATTCTAACATTTCTTCGAATTATCGAGCCTTTATTGCATCGTTAGACTCTACTTCTTTGCCTAAGTGTTGGCAGGAAGCAAAGAAAGATCCAAGGTGGAAAGCTGCAATGATGGAAGAACTTGGGACACTAGAAAAAAATAAGACATGAGAACTGGTTCCATTACCCAAAGGGAAGAAAATTGTGGGATGCAAATGGGTGTACACAGTGAAGGAGACACCAGAAGAAAAAGTAGAGCGGTACAAGACGAGGTTGGTAGCAAAAGGATACACACAATCATATGGCATCGACTATGATGAGACGTTTGCCCCGATAGCGAAAATGAGCACGGTAAGAACTCTGGTCTTCGTTGCAGTAAACTATGGGTGGAAGCTATACCAATTGGATGTTAAGAATGCCTTTCTCCACGGGGACCTGCAAGAAGAAGTGTACATGGAGCTCCTGCCAGGATGCTACGCGACAGAATCAAACGGAGGGACATCGCGTGGAAAAGTGTGTAAACTAAAGAAGTCGCTATACGGGCTCAAGCAATCTCCTCGAGCCTGGTTCGACAGATTCAGAAAGGCTGTTACTGGCATGGGATACCATCAAACAAATGCAGATCATACAGTCTTTCTTCAGCATGCAAGAGGCCGCATTACTATACTTGCTGTATATGTGGATGATATAGTAATCACAGGTGATGATGAGGTCGAGATCACTAAGCTGAAATCAAAACTCGCGAAGGAGTTTGAGGTGAAGGATTTGGGAGCGATGAGGTACTTTCTGGGTATCGAGGTGTGTGACGGCGAACAAGGAATTGTTCTCTCACAAAGAAAATACGTACTAGATCTGCTAAAGGAGACATGAATGTTGGGATGCAAAGCAGCAGTCACTCCGATTGACCAGAAGTGCAAGTTGTGAGCAGAAGCAGGAGAGCAAGTTGATCGTGAAAGGTATCAAAGACTTGTAGAAAGATTGATTTATTTGGGGCACACTCGCCCTGATATCTCATTTGCGGTGAGTGTAGTGAGTTGCTACATGCATGATCCAAGAACGGGTCATATGGAAGCAGTGTTTCAGATCTTGAGATATCTGAAAGGGACGTCGGAAAAAGGACTATGGTTCAAGAAAAATGGACGCATAGAAGTTGAGGGATACTGCGATGCAGACTGGGCGAGTTGCATAGACGACAGAAGGTCTACCACGGGATACTGTGTCTTTGTAGGAGGAAACCTGGTCTCATGGAGAAGCAAGAAACAGTCAGTGGTAGCACGGTCATCAGCTGAAGCAGAATACAGAGCAATGGCTCTGGGAGTGTCAGAATTACTGTGGGTGAAAGCACTGCTGACAGAGTTGAAGCTGGATAAGGGAGCACCGTTACATCTTCTGAGCGATAGTCAAGCTGCAATAAGTATAGCCAACAATCCAGTTCAACACAACAGAACGAAGCACATCGAGATCGATCGATTTTTCATCAAGGAGAAGCTGGAACAAGGGATACTGAAGATTGATCATGTTCGTTCAGAAGAACAAGTTGCAGACTGTCTGACTAAAGGTCTTAGTTCATTGAGTCTGTCAAAGCTATGTAACAAGATGGGGATGATTAATATATATCGCCCATCTTGAGGGAGAGTGTTGAGAATCAATAAGGGACTTTAGTCCCACATTGGAAAATGTAGTATGAAGAGGAGTTGGAACCTCTATAAATAGCAAGTAGTAGCCCATCAATAAAATCATCCATTATTCATTTTCTACTACTTCACAATATCAAGGCTGCAAGCATTTGGCTATGCTTGCAGCCTGTATTTGCATCAGCCTTTGGGCGAGAACTGGAATGCCCACAGCCTTTGGGCGAGAACTGGAATGCCCACAGTATAATTGTCGATCTTGGAAAGCATTGGGTGGTCCCGAAACAACCTTGCTTCCTTAGCTCTAGCCTCTGCATAGGACTCATCCCCCAATCGATTTCGGACGCAGACATAACCGAGACCGATATTGACAGCATCGATTGTCACCTGCTCTAGCAGACCATCAGGGGCCCTATCAGCTTTGGTTACAACCACGAGAGTCCTCTCGCCGGTCCTGTCGACTTGCTGCGACATCCTGATGGACTCGCATGCTTTCGACTCTCTTGTCCTTGTACTCCAGATGCAAGCGAGGTTCAGAGATGTCGGGGTCGTCCTGGAGCCTCATGATGAGCGGGACTCGTGTGCAAATGCCCTGGCCCCGAGGGAGGCTGATGCCGGTGAGCGACTCGAGCACACTTGACTTGCCGCTGGACTGATCGCCGGCAACTACGATTGTCCGCATGACCTTGAGGTGTCGCAGGCGGTCAATGGCGTCGAGAAGGGGGCGGATGTGCTCATTGTAGGATGAGGCAAGAGCTGTGGTCTCCTCCTCCTCCTCCACCTTGGTCTTGGCCATTTCTATGATGATGCTTAGGCCTCTATGTACCTATGCATTCATTCTGCAGCAACATGATCCTGATGGAATTTATAGGTGAGGAAGGCATGCAAGTGACTGGAAACTGAAATGTTCAGGACTATAACTAAATACTATTCCAATGCATAATATTAATAATAATTCCGCTCCATTGACTTCCATAGACACTTCATTCATACGAAGGGGCAGGGGTGTTAAATGCTGCATTAATTTACTAATGAAACTTTTGTAAGCGGGGTGCATTGCATACAAGGAACTGATTGGTTGTCTAGTAGGAGACAGACAGGTTCTCCCAAACAAACTTTATTTGATGGGTGGGCCAGACCAAGTAGACTAATAAATTTAGGTATTGTTTGGGAAGGAGGGAAAATCGGTGGAAGGAAAAAGTTGAGAGGAAAATCAGTGAAAAATTAAAAGTGGTAGTGTTTGGGAGGGGGATCAATATGTTGTCCCATATTGTCAAAATACGATTTTTATGATTTTGAATTTTGAATCGTGAATCGTGAATCGACTAATGACTTGCATAACCTAGGGCTGGGCATGTGGGTCCTGGACCTGCGGTTCCGATCCGACTCGAATCGTATATCACCAAAACAAGCCCCGTTCTTAAATTCTCAAATTTAAACGGACCGGGTCGGACCGGGTCGTGTGATATTAACGGGATGGGACGAGTTATGTTTCTAAAAAGGGGGCTGACCTGGTCCATTTATTTTGAAAAACCTAGAATTTTTCTATTCAGTATTGAATTCATTGAAAGTTGTGAGTCAGACTCCCAAAGCCAAAGGCCAATGTCGGTCCTAAATTATGAGTCAGTAATGAAGTAGATAATAAATGTAGATGCTGTACTTGTAATTTTTTAAATTTTCCTTGAAGTAATCTTTTGGTTGATCACTCAATTTTAACAGTTGCGAAAATTAAGTTTGAATTGTCATCATCTTATGCTTATCCATGAACTGCTAGAAGCTCTGTGGATGATCTTTTGGAACTCTTTCTTTCATATGCACTTGAGAGTTTCATTTTACCAATATAACTCTAAAACTATCTTGGTTTATACATATTACGAGTGTCTTAAATATGTTTATCCAATTGTCCTATGTCATTTCTCTTAATGCTTTAGTAGGATGTGCACTCCAGCCATCTGACCTGTGTAGTGTTTTAAAAATTACATGTTCTTGGTGATCAGTTCTGGCATTATTGTCTTTTATTTTATTTTTATGAATGTCTTATGCTGAGGTTAACTTTTACTGTCAATATGGTTTCAGATTAGTATTATTGTAAAAATTCCATCTTTTGTCGTCTTTGGTTTAGAATATTATTTCTCCTCGTGCATTTACGTTTTCATTGGACCTAAGGCAAGTATACCTTGCTCAAATTGATGGCCTTGTGTCCTAAATCTTGTCAAACTTGTTTTCATTTTTCCTTTTGAGTTTTTCATGAACTAATAGGACTCCTATAAATGCTAGATTTCATGGTTTACAAACACATTTACATATTGTTCTTGAGCGGACCACATGTTAATACTTGACTGTTGTTTTTATGTTCAAATGGACCAAGATGTACATTGGCATATGATTATCCTGGTAGCAGTACGGTTATACTCTAGAAGTATAAGTGGTGTATGGGCATCTTTAATACAAAGGCTGTCCATTACTTCTACTACAGGTACACCGACTTCAAGAGTTGGGAGTTCGATTTTTGGAGCTGCTTGGGGGAGATGAAAGAGCATTTGCTACCCTGTCTTTTGTCGCTTTCCTTATGATGGACGAACAGTGGCCGACAAAGCATGCTTCTTGTATGGAGTTCAATGTAATTATTGACTTACTGTCCTATTCTTGGCATTTAATAGATGTTATTTTCCTGATTTTATTTTTGTACTGTCTTTTTTTAGGATGTTCTAAAATCTGCAAGAGCACAATTGGAACAGGAGTTTTCCCTGGAAGATGTATCGAGTATAAAAGACTTGCCAGCATACACTATGTTGAACTGATGACATCTTCTTACTCGGTTCAAATGCTGTACTTAACTCTCACACTTGAAAAGGGGGGCTCTCAGGTTACACAGATAAAGTACTTGCTAAGTTCATAAATCAATAAAATGTGTTAATATTCTGTAGCCCTTGGGTGACCTCTAGATTTGCAATCTGACTGCCAGTCTCAACAATTTAAAACAGAAAAGGACATTACATGTAGTCGGATATGTGTCTGTAAGGACACTACTGAAGACATTGCAAGAATATGAAAGTTTGGGATAATAAGGTACCTACATGAGAGAGCAGATTCTTCTAAGCACTTTTCAGTGCAATTTGTGTTGCATGTTGTGCATGCACTGATTGCTATAGCCATTTTAATCTTTCAGTTGGGAACCCTCTGCAAATAGGGATCCATTTTATAGGAGCATCTAATATTTGGTGCAAGCTGCAGATTTCTGGTACTTGAGAAGTTGGTTGGTATACATAGGGGTGAAATTCTCATCCGAATTTTGAGGCATTTATTGTTATAGGGCACTAGTATTCAACAGCATAATGCTCACACGTAGGGATGACATAACATGCACAGTTTACTGGGACTGAATGTTGCTTTTATTTTCTTATATTGATTGTTTATTAAATTGCAAACATTCTTTTTATCTTGTCTTGATTTTTTTTTCCTAGGTATATGAAATCTGTGATCCAACTGTATTAGAGGTTGTCTCGTTCAAACTTATAATATAAGTCAAATATTCCTTATATCTAGTTTATACTGAAGAGCATTTCAAATACAGTAAAATGTACAGGTGTCTACTTCTTATAGTTAATGCCATCTAATTGTGCAATGATTCATAATGGATTTTATGCTTCAATTGTTGATATATTTTCCTTTTTTGCTTTCAGCTCCTGTGTGTTTGTGTGAACCTCCCAAGTCCCAACATCCCCACCATTTCCTACACAGAAAAAATAAAAATAAAAAGAAAAAGAAAAAGAAAAAGAAAAGAAAAGTAAGCATTTCAATATGGTAAAACGAAGAAATGATTACCTCCTATAGTTAATGCCATCTAATTATGCAATGATTCATAATGGACTTTATGCTTACATGTATTTATCTGTGCCTTTTTGTTCTGTGTGTGTGTACCTCCCGACATCGTCACCCTTTCCCATAAAAAAAATTAACAGTAGAAAGAAAGAAATATTCCTTTTGGTTTGGGGTATAAGTACAAGCTTAGGGTATTTTCCTCCATATAGCAATAGGCACTTCATAGTTCCTACACAAATTTTCAATACTGCAACCAAAGCCTTCCATTAATTTATATGTTAAACAGTTTCAGATTCTTTAGCATATGAAACTCATAGTTCCATCAACCATTCACTATGAAGCAAGCAAACAATAGCAAATAAAATATGTGTGTCAAATTTGTCTATATTATATATCGACAATTGCTTTAGTAAAATAAAAAGAGGTGAGTATTACGTAGAATTGAATAATTACGCATAATTAAACATGATTTACAACAGAGTACTTTATGTTTACGTTGTAAATATCTTGTAAATATCTGTTCTGTTTACCCTTTTGACTCAGGGTAAATGATCATGTTCACCTTATATTTTTTCTAAATACCTATCTTTCCTTATTAGTCAGTTTCTTCATCCACATTTTACTTTACACTGCACCTAAATTTGTTCAATACCTTATATGGATATTAATCAGTTTTTGCTTCATTAACATACGAAAATTGTAGTGCCATTGACCTTTGGCTATGAAGAAAATCAGGAAATACAATATAAGAGCCAAATTTGTTCATCCTACATATCAACAAATACTTTGGTACAATGAAGTGATAGTATCTATAGGTGAATATTTACATCTGATTTTATATGGTTTGTAATAGATTTGTTTATGTTTGCAGTATAAATATATGCCCCCTTTTGGCTAAAAATAACTGATCATGATTTGTTAGGTATACATCTTTCCTTAATAGTTGATTTATTTTGTATTAAATGATATTGAAGTTCAAGATATTGTGACCACTGAGTTTCATCATAGCTCTTGTATGTTCTGTATGAGAACTAGTCAGAACATCTTTACTTAATTATGATGACATTGTACCCTTATATTTCTGCATTGATTTTTACTAAGGCTTTTGTTCATTAGTGTTACCTTGTCAGCATTGTACTTTCTAATTTTCTATTTTATTTAATTGCTAACCAGAATTTGAGAATATATAAAGATGATAGATCTGGCCCAGGCAAGTCGGAGCCAATTTCAAATGAACATGCAATTGCTATCAATGATGGCCTTTACTTTTATGAACAGGTAATATCTTCTCATATCCATCAAACATAATTTGTCACTACCCTTAAATGCTAAATTTAGGTAGTTGTGATAAATGCATCTGAGCTAACTATCAAAGGGTTTGATAACTAACCTTCCTAGTTTTGGTAAATGCATTTATATTGCTTTTATTCGTCCCAAATATCTGGATGAGATGTTATATGAAACTGCATTACTGGATGGCTAGGATTATGGATACAGGCCAAAGAAAATATGATAAGAGACTAAATAAAAGATCTAGATAATAAAAAAGATTTAAATGGTACAGGTTTTTATCTTCTTTTTTTATATGTTTTTTAAAAAGATTAATATATCCCTCTACGTGATAAATCCATTTATTATTTCATAAAGATCCAGTCCTTTTTTTAACAAAAAGATTCTTAGAAATAGAAGGAAAAGATACTAGTTATCTTCTTAGTTTTATTGAAACCGGTATTCACATAGACCAAAGAAAACATTCATAATTATTTTTAGTTCATGTTATATTCTTCTTTTTTAAATTTGGATTTGGTAAAGCCATTTACGTGACAAACCCATTTAAGATGTGAGAAATATCTCGTAACAAACTCATATTTTTACAAAAAGATCCTTAGAAATATGAGGGAAAGAGAGATGCAAATTAGCAAACTATATATATATATATATATATATATATATATATATATATATATATATATATATTCATCCACGTAAGATGTCTTCGAAGATTTTATATGGGGTGACTTTTTCCATATATATATATATATATATATATATATATATATATATATATATATATATTTTATTATATATATATATATATATATATAATAAAATATATATATATATATATATATATATATATATATATATATATATATATAATAAAATCTCCGAAGACATCTTACGTGGATGAATATATATATATATATATATATATATATATATATAAAGAACGTTGGATACAACTATAATCCATCCCAGATTACAAAATAGGACATATGGGGTCAAGGATATCTATGTCAGGATCTGTATTTCTTTGTACAACAAAATACCTCTACAATGTGCGTTTGGGAAAGCCAAACTTACACCTCTGGGTGCTCCAAACATCCCAAGTAAAGTCACAAGTGAAAAATAGATGATCCCTAGACTGATCCTCTTTTCCGCATAAGCAGCACTTCGTGTCCTCTCTCTCTCTCTCTCGCGCGCGCACACACACACACACATATATATATATATAGAGAGAGAGGAGGGATTGGGATTCCCGCATTTTGCATCCCTATGATCACAGCCGTTGGATCTTGTTTAAGTCATCTAATCTTAATAATTGATTTAAACATTCAAATCAATAGCTAAGATTAGATTACTTAAACAAGATCCTACCGTTTGTGACCATGGAAAAATTTGGGGCTACATAAGACTGGAGAACTCGATCCCTCCTCATATATACGTAATAGTTTCCATCAACATTATCTCACGCATACTACACCATGCCAATCCATCAACATAATCTCGATCACATACCAGCGAAACCCTCAAGTATCGAGCAAGCCACAAATGAATATCAAAGTTCAAGAAATCAAAAAAATCAATTTGGAATAAAATCGTGTATTTTGTCGGAAAATATAATTAATCCCATACGGGGAATCCATTAAACCAAATTGTTGAAGACTTATGCAAGTACATAATATCACTATCAAGTAATATACAAAGTTTTTGACGAGTATCGAGTGAATCAGCACAAGAACTGAGGTAAAAGTTGTTTTGTGCCTTGTTTCAAGACCACCAATATATTATCTTGAGAGGACACACAACAAGCTCCAAGATCACCGTGTTTTCATTCTGATCTAATCGATACTCGTCTAAATCACAATCCAAGAATTGGGTTGTAACCTTAATTACTAACTTGACGTGTGAGCTAAGTTTTATGTCAATCCAGTAATGGTTATTAGATCACAAGCAGAACTCAGTAAAATACAAAAATAATCATAACTTGATGGATACTCGATCGATTCACGATCCAAAAGCTAATATAGCATGTGTATGACCCTAATGGTTATTGAATCCTATGAAGAGCAAAAATAGCAAAGAAAATAAGTTAGCAAAAATAGCGAAGAAAACAAGTTTATGAGCGCAATACCTTCCTGAGAGCAAGTTGTACCTGCCTACGGGTAGGTGGTGCAATGCAAATACTAGGTGTGGGATGAGGGGTTGTTGTCCACCTCTAGGTCGACTCAATAGCACAAGCCTCACTCCCTCGACCACTCGTGTCCTCCAGTATGAGGGGGAGAATGAGAGTGAAGAGGGAGAAAAGAGAATCGAAATGAAATAATGAATGGACTTAAATGTTTATATAAACAGTTAGGGCTATTCTGACCAAACTGGCTATATCGATGATATACCTCTAAGGGATAAGTCGGGGGTTAATTATAGCATGTCATGAGAACTTTAAGTCTTTATTTGCATGTTTATGTTATGGTTTAAAAATGACATGTATACATGAATATCCACGCCGACATTAACTGAATATCCATGCCGACATTAACCGTAATTTCTTTAGGATCGTTTAATCTATAGATTTGGTGAATCTCTCCAAATCAAATGAAATCTCATCCTATATAAACTCTAGTAAACTGGACTTTGGGCGTAGCCTTCGGATTATGTATCACGAAAGACCAATAAGAAAGGATGAAAAGAGAAAAAAATACGTAATACTTGTTGGGAACGAAACGTGAATATCGTTTCCCCAAGACCGTTAGGACCCGACGAGGACAAAAAGAAATCGCACAAATCAAATATGCCAAAATCACAAATAAAGCACAACACAACACACAACAATATTTACGTGAAAAATTTGGACGAAAAAAATTAAGAGACGATCGGAGTCCAATCTGGAAAAGCCTCTACTAATGGAATAAAGATATACACCAACTACTTATAAACTTCTCCCCCGATCTATACTGATCATCGCAATAGTTCAATCATATGAAAATATATTACAATGAGTAGGACGAATATTACCGAAGACAAGATGACAAGAAGAACCAATGAAGAACTCGAAACGATCTCTCCTCGAATCAACCTTCGAAACTTCGAATCTGGTTCTTCCTCTCTTAGAAAGTTGCAATCTTGAGAAAGCTCTCACCTTTTGATCTTTATGATAATAAATTAGGGTTAGGAAACACCTATTTAAAGCACCACAATCCCGAACAGATTTTGAACGTTGATCACGATCCAATGGTGTTTATAAAACATTTAAATTCAGCCTCAGTCCGGACAGGTAGCAGCATACCGACGATATTCCGGTAGCGTTATACGAAAAATTACCATTTCAAGTCAGAACCATTCTGGGACAAAAGCTATCAAACCGGTATACCGATGGTACACCGACAACGGTATACCGACGTATATTGCAGACTCTGATACTGCTTTTCTAATATGTTTTGATACACGCTCAAATTGGCCTTCGACTTTTTGAACTTCTCAGGTACACGGATGTCGCTCGTCGCACTTTGGGGTATTCTCGACATAGGTTAGATCCTAACTAGGGGAAGGAGCTCGTCATTCCGACTATGAATGGTCGGGTTCTTTTCAAGATGAATATCACTTTAGCTATCGCAAAACAAAATATATTGCTCTTGCTTGAGCCGTATTTCATGCAGAAACTTCTCCATCCATAGTAACTCCTTGCAAACCTCCATCGCCGCAATGAACTCTGTCTCTGTTGTCGACAAGGCAACACACTTTTGCAACCACGACTGCCACATAACTGTTCAACTAGCAAACATCGTGACATAGTCCGAACTCGATCTTCTGGTATCCACATCTCCAGCCATATCAGTATTGGTTAAAGATACTTGCTAATCATATCTACTATATGAGCAATATCTGGCCTTGTACACGTCTTGACATATATGAGACTTTCCACAACTGAAGCATATGAAATTTTCTCCATATCTTTCTTTTTGTCATCGGTTGATGGATACTGCTCTGCAATGAGCTTAAAGTAAGTTACAAGAGGGGTGTTCACTTTCTTTCACCTGTCCATCCTGAAATGCTGAAGTACTCGGTGAATGTACTTTTCTTGGGACAAATAAAACAGCTTGGACTCTCTCCCTCGCTGTCTCGGCTGATCTCCATTCCAAGATAAGTTTTCGTTGCATCCAAATCCTTTGTAAAAAAGGTCGCACCCAGTTGGCACTTCGACTCCGTTATCCTAGTGACATTTTGACCAACCAATATCATATCAACATATAGCAATAAAATAATAAAATTATCCTCGGCAAATTTTTTCACAAATGCACAATGGTCCGACGTCGTACGGGAATAACCATACTCTCCCGGAAATAACTCAAATTTTCTGTACTACTCTCGCGGAGTCCGTTTTTGACCATATGGACTCTTCTTTAATCGACAAACCAAATGCGACTTTTTTTCCACATAATTCCTCTAGTTGCTCCATGTATAATACCTCCTCTAAATTATCATAAAAAAAATGTTGTCTTGACATCCATTTGCTCAATTTTCAAATTGAAACTGGCTGCTAAACCTAGCACCACTCGAATAAATGACAACTTGATGACCAATAAAGATTTTAACGAAATCCACGTCCTTCCGCTGACTGTAGCATTTGACTACTAGCCTGGCTTTGTATCGAGGACGAGTAGCATCGTCTGTCCGTTCTACTTTGAACACTCGTCGATTCTTCAAAGTCTTCTTATCCTTTGGCAACCACACCAGCTCATAAATGGAGTTTTCCTGTAAGAAACTCATCTCCTTCTGCATGACATGTATCCACTCATACATGTATTTTCTTCCATCGTATCATCGAAGCTTTCGAGTTCTCCCGCCAGTCAATATCACATACTCATCTAACGAGTATCACATAGATGGTCGACGCTCTCTTACCCTTTCTCAATGGAGCTTCCGGTGCTGGTTGTGTACTGACAGCCTCCTTTCCTTCAGGAGCTGCCTTTTCGACATGCTAATACTCCTGAGGGTTACCCTGATCACCATCAGCAGGCTGACGACCAAGGTTGGCAACAACTCCATGTACTGCTCCCCTATAACTGGATTCTCTGTAGTCTCTGGAAACGACTCGAAGCGTAATGACTCTAACTCATGTAAATCCTCTGCCTCAGAAGGTATCTTGAAATTATGAGTGTTGGTCATGGTCTAATCCTCGACGAATATCATGTCCTTATGTAGAGCTTTTCTTCCACTGGGTCGTAGAGTCTATATCCGAACTCAACCCAACTATAGTCGACAAAGACGCACTGACTCGTCTCCGACTCAAGTTTGGACCTATCGTCCTTTGGTACATGCACAAAGGCTTTACCCCCAAACACTCGAAGGTAACCGTATGACGGTTATTTGTCGTACCATACTTTGTCAGGCACATCATCATGTAAATGAGCACTAAAAGACAAATTAATAACATAAGCAACGAAATTAAGAGTCTCACCCCAATAATTCCCAGTAAGTTTGTCTCTGAGAGCAAACATCGTACCATCATCATCAAGGTCTTACCATATGCTCCGCTACGCCATTGAGATGATGAGTCTTTGGCAGAGGCCTTTGGTATCGAATTCCTTGCTCTTTGCAATAAGCATCAAAGGGACCAAGATATTTGCCGTCAATGTCGGACCGAACACACTTCAACTTCTTACCAGTCTCCCTTTCAACGGAGACCTGAAGCTTTATAAAAGTAGGCAGTATCTGATCATTGGTCTTTCATGGAACAATCATCAATGAAAGTTATAAAATAAGAAGCACCACCAATTGATTTTACCTTAATTGAACCACATGCGTCCGAGTGAATTAACTCGAGCAACACCGACTTTCTTAAACATTGATGACTTTGAAAAGATATCATATACTAGTCATACATTGCGTGCACCTCCAATTTTGTAGAATCACTTTTCTGTTCAACAAGTATCTCATTTCGTTCTAGCTGATATGACTAAGCCGTCTATGCCACAACTTGGTAGACGCATCAATCACCTCCTGTGTCCAATGTGTGCTCCATTTTATAGTAGAGACTAGACGTTTTGCTTCCTTTGGCAATCACCAACGAATCTCTAGAAAGATTACACTGATAGTTCCAACCTTCCAACCGTCACTAGGAACAATTTATTTACCCCAAATCCTGATCTTCTTTGCATATAAGGATTCCAACTTCTCATATAATATCTTTGCATGCTCAATATTGACGATATGATTATACATGTTCTCGTCCACGAAATGCCTGATATACCCACACACTTGTATATGCTCGAAATTTTAGTCATACTGGACTTTTTTGAAAACAAATTGCGGAAGATGTAACTTCTTGACAAATATCAATTCTTTCATCTTGCTCCACTAATAGTGATAGTTGGAACCGTATAGGTTTATTATGCGTACTGGCTACGCATTTATCTCTTCTATTCGATTTGACTGTTAACCCCTGACACATGACAACCAATGTCCTAATACTATGTTGGGAACAAAACACAAAAATCGTTCCCCTAAACAGATAGAGTTCTGGCGAGGACCGAAGAAAATCACACAAATCAAATATGCCAAAGTCACAAAGAAAGTACAGCGCAAACACAATGATATTTACGTAGAAAATTATGTCCAAAAAAATCACAAGACAATCGAAGTCCAACCTGAAAAAACCTCCACTAAGGAATAAAGAGATACACTGACTACTTACAAACTCTCCTCCCGATCTAAACGGATTACTACAATGCTTCTTCAGATGAAAATTGATTACAATAAATAGAACGAAGATTACCGAAGACAAGATAACGAGAAAGATGTATGACGAACTGCTTGAAATGATCTCTACTCGAATCTACTCTCGGAACTCCGAATCTCTTAAATAATTTTGAAAAGTTTTGGATCGTTGATGACGATCCAACGATGTTTATAAAACACACAAATTCGACCTTCGGCCATGACACCAGTATACTGTTGTATATTGAAAAATTATCATTTTATGTCAGAATCATTCTAGAACAAAAGCCTATTAGACCGGTATACCGACGGTATATCGACAATGGTATATCGCAGACTCCAATGATGCTTTTTGAATATGTTCTAATACACACTCAAATCGAACCTCCTTCGTCACCTTCGACCTTTTGAGCTTCTCCGATACACGGATGACGCTTGTCACACTCCGAGATGTTATCCACATAAGTTGGAAACCCCACCCAACACAGACAATAGTTTGATTACTACCACACAATTATTAATGTAAACTAAAAGATTGATTGCTTTTGGTGATTGATAATTGAATTCTTGAGCTTTTGAGATGACTTACTAAATGTAGTAGACAACTAAGAAAAATTAATCATATTGATAAGCTTCATGAAACGAACAAAAAAGATTACCTCATATTCTTGCAGTCGAAACAATTTCCTTATTGAGCCCCACTGACAATAGAAACAGAAATTGACTTAAAGACATCATAAGTAAATAAAACAAGGACTCATTCTCCCAATCACCTGACCAAAGCAAACTGAACCCTAATCTCCATTAGAGCCAATGCAATCCATTATCTTGGACTCCATCTCTTTGAGTAGCTCAATGCTCCTCCTCCTGAGCCGCTCGATCTTCCCTGCAGTCACTGGTGATTCCTTCAGCCTGCGCTCAATCTGAGACGTGCAAGAACCCGGTCCAGAGAGCTCACTAACAATCTCTTTCTCCAGCTCCTCCTCGACCAGAGTCTTCACAGCGTGAAGAACATGCAGGCCTAGAGAATCCGGCAGCCTGAGTACAACCATCCTCCAATATAAAGTTAGACGCATTCGCATATCGTAAGCCTGCTCCGCTAACCTTGCATTCTGCCTCAGATGCCCAATTTCAACATCTCCTCCAAAGTGTTCCATCTTGATCACAGTCGGCCTGCTTTGGTTATCAATTACCTCCATAAACTCCTCCAGTGGCTCGATAAGCTCACTCCACGTCTTCATGTAGTCAGGGTTCGAAGGGTAGTTGCCAACAGTCTCCATCTCTATGATCTCCTTCACAACCTATTAGAAAGAATAATCAATCCATAATTATACAGGTAGAGAAGTTTTCTTCTAATGTGTTTGAGAAATTTTTATTAAATACCTGATATGACTGGCTCCTCTTCTTCTTTATCAAATTATGAGCAGCCCTTTGAGTACATGTCTGCAGTTGTGGATAGTTACCACAATGTTTCATTAGCACCTTAACGACAACATCCTCGATGTAGCCCCATACTCTCCTAACAAACTCTTGTGGAGCATGGGAAACTTCCTTGGCCTTCCTCTGCAGAAGGTTTAGGAGTGCATTTGGAAGCATGGAATTTGGTATGCCTATCCCAGAAGACTCCTCCAGAATCCTGATCTCCTCCATTAGAAACAGATCATCTGAACTCGGACATTTGGCTGGAAGTTCCTTCCTGTACTTGTCGAGCATGTCAGCTAGCCGAGCCTTGCCATGCATCTCGGTATCGTCTTTGAAGTCGTCGTCATCATAATCTCCTCTTATGAGTATGTTCCTCAAAGACTCCTTTGTCATGCTCACCATATGCATAAATGCTCTCATCGCTTCTGCCACGCCATTGAGATTCTGCGGCATTGCACCGAGATCAGCAACACTTTGGTTGAGCTCAGCAACACTTTGGTTGAGCTTCTTGTTGATCTTCTTCACAATATCAGGCTGCAAGCATTTGGCTATGCTTGCAGCCTGTATTTGCATCAGCCTTTGGGCGAGAACTGGAATGCCCACAGTAGATTTGTCGATCTTGGAAAGCATTGGGTGGTCCCGAAACAACCTTGCTTCCTTAGCTCTAGCCTCTGCATAGGACTCATCCCCCAATCGATTTCGGACGCAGACATAACCGAGACCGATATTGACAGCATCGACTGTCACCTTCTCTAGCAGACCATCAGGGGCCCTATCAGCTTTGGTTACAACCACGAGAGTCCTCTCGCCAGTCCTGTCGACTTGCTGCGACATCCTGATGGACTCGCATGTGGGGAAGTCGACCGCAGCCGATAGAACATTCAGAATGATGCTCTCCTTGGGGGTTATGTACTCTTTTATGATGGTAGCTATCTGCTCGTAGATGTTGTCAGGTTGGCCATGGACGGGGACTCGAGTGATACCGGGCAAGTCGACCATGGTGAGGTCAGGAACGCCATTCTTCTTGATGACGAGAGTCAGCGGAGTGCTGGAAATGCCCTTCCCGTTGCCCGCAATCTCTTCTGTCGCTGCATTGATGGCGGCAGTGATACCAGACTCCGAGCTTTCGACTCTCTTGTCCTTGTACTCCAGATGCAAGCAAGGTTCAGAGATGTCGGGGTCGTCCTGGAGCCTCATGATGAGCGGGACTCGTGTGCAAATGCCCTGGCCCCGAGGGAGGCTGATGCCGGTGAGCGACTCGAGCACACTTGACTTGCCGCTGGACTGATCACCGACAACTACGATTGTCTGCATGACCTTGAGGTGTCGCAGGCGGTCAATGGCCTCGAGAAGGGGGCGGATGTGCTCATTGTAGGATGAGGCAAGAGCTGCGGTCTCCTCCTCCTCCACCTTGGTCTTGGCCATTTCTATGATGATGCTTAGGCCTCTATGTACCTATGCATTCATTCTGCAGCAACATGATCCTGATGGAATTTATAGGTGAAGAAGGCATGCAAGTGACTGGAAACTGAAATGTTCAGGACTATAACTAAATACTATTCCAATGCATAATATTAATAATAATTCCGCTCCATTGACTTCCATAGACACTTCATTCATACGAAGAGGCAGGGGTGTTAAATGCTGCAATAATTTACTAATGAAACTTTTGTAAGCGGGGTGCATTGCATACAAGGAACTGATTGGTTGTCTAGTATGAGACAGACAGGTTCTCCCAAACAAACTTTATTTGATGGGTGGGCCAGACCAAGTAGTCTAATAAATTTAGGTATTGTTTGGGAAGGAGGGAAAATCGGTGGAAGGAAAAAGTTGAGAAGAAAATCAGTGAAAAATTAAAGTTTGGGAGGTGGAGCAGATATGTTGTCCCATTTAATCTTGTCCAATTCTGTCCCTCTTCCTATTACATGTGGGTCACCATTCACATATCTACTTCCATGGCCCACATGTAGTAGGGAGGGGGACAAAATTGCACAGGATTAAATGGGAGGAGGGAGGAAAATTTGGGGGTGGGGTGGGGTGGTGGTGATGAATTTGAAGGAAAAAGGATAAAGCCAAGATTGCATGCATTTCAGTCCTTGATTTTTTAAGGGCCTAAACAGAAAAAATCAAGGGCCTAAATAGAAAAATAATGTCACATGCCATCACCATATTGTAAGTTCGTATTCGAGTTTTTGTAGTCAAAGTGATTATGTAGGTTGGTTTGCTTTCTTCATTCCAAACATAAGAGAGTCCACTTTCCAATGTAAACACTCACTAAAGAAAATAGTCCCTCCTTAATAATGCTATAGAGAGTGTTTGCTTTATTATCTTTTGGGAAGAGGGGAAAATAGAGGGACGGAAATTTTTGAAGGAAAAGTGGGAGAATAATTAGAAGATATGATGTTTGGAAAGGGTAGAAGAAAAGTGGGAGACAAAATTTATGTGGATCCCACCATAAAAATTTTCTCCCATAAATAGGAGAAAAATGAACACACATGAGAGGATTGTGAGAGAAATTATCCAATTATCCCTCAATTAATTGGTTTTTTTTTTTTCTATGTTGCCTTTATGTTGCTTTTGGTATTTGGTCTAAATAGTAATTGATATTTGTCCAAAAAGTTATTTTTTACCTTTTTCCCCTGTATTGTTTGGTCATCCAAACAAGCAGACTTTCCCTTCCATTTTTTTCCTCTCAAATTTTCCTCTCCCTCTCCTACAAAGTTTCCGAATATAGTTTTATACACCAACATAACATACCTAATGTTTATTTTGCCTTAGACTCCCCTTGATAAGACTGATGACTTAGTAGAGTTTTTGGTGTGAACTGGGTTTCCGTGTTATCAAGACTAATGACTTAGTAGAGTTTTTGGTGTGGACTGGGTTTTCGTGTTGTCAAAATACGATTTTTATGATTTTGAATTTTGAATCGTGAATCGTGAATCGACTAATGACTTGCATAACCTAGGGCTGGGCATGTGGGTCCTGGACCTGCGGTTCCGATCCGACTCGAATCGTCAGGGCCGGCCCTGCGTTAATGGGGGCCCTAGGCAAATTTTTAAAATGGGGCCCATATATAATATAAAAAAAATTGAACTAAAAAATGATACAGCCAAAGCTAGAACCTAGGACCTCTTGTGTACAAGTATAACAAACTACCACTACACCACAAATGTTTTAGGATAAAAGAGGATCATATTATATATTAGTTCTATTTTCAATATAAGATTACTAATATATATATACATTTAAATTAATTTTTTTGGGCCCCCAAATTTTATGGGGCCCTGGGCGGTCGCCCTGGCCGCCCTGGGCCAGGGCCGGCCCTGCGAATCGTATATCACCAAAACAAGCCGGTTCCTATATTCTCAAATTTAAACGGACCAGGTCGTGTGATATTAACGGGACGGGACGAGTTATGTTTCTAAAAAGGGGGCCGACCTGGTCCATTTATTTTGAAAAACCTAGAATTTTTCTATTCAGTATTGACTATTCATTGAAAGTTGTGGGTCAGACTCTTAAAGCCAAAGGCCACAGTCGGTCCTAAATTATGAGTCAGTATTGAAGTAGATACTAAATGTAGATGCCGTACTTGTAATTTTTTAAATTTTCCTTCAAGTAATCTTTTGGTTGATCACTCAATTTTAACAGTTGCGAAAATTAAGTTTGAATTGTCATCATCTTATGCTTATCCATGAACTGCTTGAAGCTCTGTGGATGATCTTTTGGAACTCTTTCTTTCAGATGCACTTGAGAGTTTCATTTTACTAATATAACTCTAAAACTATCTTGGTTTATACATATTACGAGTGTCTTAAATATGTTTATCCAATTGTCCTATGTCATTTCTCTTAATGCTTTAGTAGGATGTGCACTCCAGCCATCTGACCTGTGTAGTGTTTTAAAAATTACATGTTCTTGGTGATCAGTTCTGGCTTTATTGTCTTTTATTTTTATTTTTTATGAATGTCTTATGCTGAGGTTGACTTTTACTGTCAATATGGTTTCAGATTAGTATTATTGTAAAAATTCCATCTTTTGTCATCTTTGGTTTAGAATATTATTTCTCCTCGTGCATTTACGTTTTCATTGGACCTAAGGCAAGTATACCTTGCTCAAATTGATGGCCTTGTGTCCTAATTCTTGTCAAACTTGTTTTCATTTTTCCTTTTGAGTTTTTCATGAGCTAATAGGACTCCTATAAATGCTAGATTTCGTGGTTTACAAACACATTTACATATTGTTCTTGAGCGGACCACATGTTAATACTTAACTGTTGTTTTTATGTTCAAATGGCCCAAGATGTACATTGGCATATGATTATCCTGGTAGCAGTATGGCTCTACTCTAGAAGTACAAGTGGTGTATGGGCATCTTTGATACAAAGGCTGTCCATTACTTCTAGAGTTCGATTTTTGGAGCTGCTTGGGGGAGATGAAAGAGCATTTGCTACCCTGTCTTTTGTCGCTTTCCTTATGATGTACGAACAGTGGCCTACAAAGCGTGCTTCTTTCATACAAAGGCTGTCCATTACAATGGCCTACAAAGCATTTAATAGATGTTATTTTCCTGATTTTATTTTTGTACTGTCTTTTTAGGATGTTCTAAAATCTGCAAGAGCACAATTGGAACAGGAGTTTTCCCTGGAAGATGTATCGAGTATAAAAGACTTGCCAGCATACACTATGTTGAACTGATGACATCTTCTTACTCGGTTTAAATGCTGTACTTAACTCTCACACTTGAAAAGGGGGGCTCTCAGGTTACACAGATAACTTGCTACTTGAAATGATAATTATTGAATGCTAAGTTCATAAATCAATAAAATGTGTTAATCATCTGTAGCCCTTGGGTGACCTCTAGATTTGCAATCTGACTACCAGTCTCAACAATTTATAACAGAAAAGGACATTACATGTAGTCGGATATATGTGTCTGTAAGGACATTGCTGAAGACATTGCAAGAATATGAAAGTTTGGGATAATAAGGTACCTACACGAGAGAGCAGATTCTTCTAAGCACTTTCAGTGCAATTTGTGTTGCATGTTGTGCATGCGCTGATTGCTATAGCCATTTTAATCTTTCAGTTGGGAACCCTCTGCAAATAGGGATCCATTTTATAGGAGCATCTAATATTTGGTGCAAGCTGCAGATTTTTGGTACTTGAGACGTTGGTTGGTATACATAAGGTGTGAAATTCTCATCCGAATTTTGAGGCATTTATTATTATAGAGCACTAGTATTCAAAAGCATAATGCTCACACATAGGGATCACATAACATGCACAGTTTACTGGGACTGATTGTTGCTTTTATTTTCTTATATTGATCATTTGATTGTTTATTAAATTGCAAAATTCTTTTATCTTGTCTTGATTTTTTCCCCTAGGTATATGAGATCTGTGATCCAACTGTATTAGAGGTTGTCTCGTTCAAGCTTATAATATAAGTCAAATATTCCTTATATCTAGTTTATACTGAAGAGCATTTCAAATACAGTAAAATGTACAGGTGTCTACTTTTTATAGTTAATGCCATCTAATTGTGCAATGATTCATAATGGATTTTATGCTTCAATTGTTGATATATTTTCCTTTTTTGCTTTCAGCTCCTGTGTGTTTGTGTGAACCTCCCAAGTCCCAACATCCCCACCATTTCCTACACACAAAAAAAAATAAAAATAAAAAGAAAAAGAAAAAGAAAAGAAAAGTAAGCATTTCAATATGGTAAAGCGAAGAAATGATTACCTCCTATAGTTAATGCCATCTAATTATGCAATGATTCATAATGGACTTTACGCTTACATGTATTTATCTGTGCCTTTTTGTTCTCTGTGTGTGTACCTCCCGACATCGTCACCCTTTCCCATTAAAAAAATTAACAGTAGAAAGAAAGAAATATTCCTTTTGGTTTGGGGTATAAGTATTAGCTTAGGGTATTTTCCTCCATATAGCAATAGGCACTTCAAAGTTCCTACACAAATTTTCAATACTGCAACCAAAGCCTTCCATTAATTTATATGTTAAACAGTTTCTGATTCTTTAGCATATGAAAATCATAGTTCCATCAACCATTCACTATGAAGCAAGTAAACAATAGCAAATAAAATATGTGTGTCAAATTTGTCTATATTATATATCGACAATTGCTTTAGTAAAATAAAGAGGTGAGTATTACGTAGAATTGAATACATAATTAAACATGATTTACAACAGAGTACTTCATCCACATTTTACTTTACACTGCACCTAAATTTGTTCAATACCTTAAATGGATATTAATCAGTTTTTGTTCATCCTACATATCAACAAATACTTTGGTAAAATGAAGTGATAGTATCTATAGGTGAATATTTACATCTGATTTTATATGCCCCCTTTTGGCTAAAAATAACTGATCATGATTTGTTAGGTATACACCTTTCCTTAATAGTTGATTTATTTTGTATTAAATGATATTGAAGTTCAAGATATTGTGACCACTGAGTTTCATCATAGCTCTTGTATGTTCTGTATGAGAACTAGTCAGAACATCTTTACTTAATTATGATGACATTGTACCCATATTTCTGCATTGATTTTTTCTAAGGCTTTTGTTCATTAGTGTTACCTTGTCAGCATTGTACTTTCTAATTTTCTATTTTATTTAATTGCTAACCAGAATTTGAGAATATATAAAGATGATAGATCTGGCCCAGGCAAGTCGGAGCCAATTTCAAATGAACATGCAATTGCTATCAATGATGGCCTTTACTTTTATGAACAGGTAATATCTTCTCATATCCATCAAACATAATTTGTCACTACCCTTAAATGCTAAATTTAGGTAGTTGTGATAAATGCATCTGAGCTAACTATCAAAGGGTTTGAAAACTAACCTTCCTAGTTTTGGTAAATGCATTTATATTGCTTTTATTCGTCCCAAATATCTGGATGAGATGTTATATGAAATTGCATTACTGTATGGCTAGGATTATGGATACAGGCCAAAGAAAATATGATAAGAGACTAAATAAAAGATCTAGATAATAAAAAAGATTTAAATGGTACAGGTTTTTTTCTTCTTTTTTTTATATGTTTTTAAAAAAGATTAATATATCCCTCTACGTGATAAATCCATTTATTATTTCATAAAGATCCAGTCCTTTTTTTAAAACGAAAAGCTTTTTAGAAATAGAAGGAAAAGATACTAGTTATCTTCTTAGTTTTATTGAAACCGGTATTCACATAGACCAAAGAAAACATTCATAATTATTTTTAGTTCATGTTATATTCTTCTTTTTTTAATTTGGATTTGGTAAAGCCATTTACGTGACAAACCCATTTAAGACGTGAGAAATATCTCGTAACAAATTCATATTTTTACAAAAAGATCCTTAGAAATATGAGGGAAAGAGAGATGCAAATTAACAAACCGTGTTTAAAATCATCCACGCAAGATGTCTTTGGAGATTTTATATAGGGTGACTTCCCCCCCCCCCCCCCCCCCACACACACACACACATCTATATATATATATATATATATATATATATATATATATATATAGAACGTTGGGTACAAGTATAATCCATCCCATATTACAAAATAGGACATTTGGGTCAAGGATATCTATGTCAGGATCTATATTTCTTTGTACAACAAAAATACCTCTACAATGTGCATTTGGGAAAGCCAAACTTACACCTCTGGGTGCTCCAAACATCCCAAGTAAAGTCACAAGTGAAAAATAGATGATCCCTAGACTGATCCTCTTTTTCGCATAAGCAGCACTTCGTGTCCTCTCGCGCGCGCGCGCGCACGCACACACACACACACATATATAGAGAGAGAGGGATTGGGATTTCCGCATTTTGCATCCCCATGATCACAACCGTTGGATCTTGTTTAAGTCATCTAATCTTAATAATTGATTTAAACATTCAAATCAATAGCTAAGATTAGATTACTTAAACAAGATCCAACCGTTTGTGATCATGGAAAAATTTGGGGCTACATAAGACTGGAGATCTCGATCCCTCCTCATATATACGTAATAGTTTCCATCAACATGATCTCACGCATACTACACCATGCCAATCCATCAACATAATCTTGATCACATACCAGCGAAACCCTCAGGTATCGAGCAAGCCACAAATGAATATCAAAGTTCAAGAAATCAAAAAAATCAATTTGGAATAAAATCGTGTATTTTGTCGGAAAATATAATTAATCCCATACGGGGAATCCATTAAACCAAATTGTTGAAGACCTATGCAAGTACATAATATCACTATCAAGTCATATACAAAGTTTGTGACGAGTATCGAGTGAATCAGCACAAGAACTGAGGCACAAGTTGTTTTGTGCCTTGTTTCAAGACCACCAATATATTATCTTGAGAGGACACACAACAAGCTCCAAGATCACCGTGTTTTTATTCCGATCTGATTGATACTCGTCTAAATCACAATCCAAGAATTGGGTTGTAACCTTAATTACTAACTTGATGTGTGAGCTAAGTTTTATGTCAATCCAGTAATGGTTATTAGATCACAAGCAGAACTCGATAAAATACAAAAATAATCGTAACTTGATGGATACTCGATCGATTCATGATCCAAAAGCTAATATAGCATGTGTATGGACCCTAATGGTTATTGGAATCCTATGAAGAGCAAAAATAGCGAAGAAAATAAGTTAGCAAAAATAGCAAAGAAAAACAAGTTTATGAGCGCGAGACCTCCCTGAGAGCAAATTGTACCTACCTACGAGTAGGTGATGCAATGCAAATACTAGATGTGAGATGAGGGGGTTGTTGTCCACCTCTAGGTCGACTCAATAGTACAAGCCTCACTCCCTCGACCACTCGTGTCCTTCAGTACGAGGGGGAGAATGAGAGTGAAGAGGAAGAAAAGAGAATAGAAATGAAATAATGAATAGATGGAGTTAAATGTTTATATAAACCCTTAGGGCTATTCTGACCAAACCGGCTATATCAATGATATACCTCTAGGAGATAAGTCGGGGGCTAATTATAGCATGTCAAGATAACTTTTAAGTCTTTATTTGCATGTTTATGTTATGGTTTAAAAATGACATGTATACATGAATATCCACGCCGACATTAACCGTAATTTCTTTAGGATCGTTTAATCTATAGATTTGGTGAATCTCTCCAAATTAAATGATATCTCATCCTATATAAACTCTAGTAAACTGGACCTTTGGGCGTAGCCTTCGGATTATGTATCACTGTTTGCGAGAACAAGAGTTTTTCAAGAAAACTAGTTTACAAACTAAGAAAGAAAAGTACAAAAGTACAATTTGATTATGGGAAAGTACAACTATAGGAATCTGATCAGAAGACGATCATTTTATCCCTTGGACGATGCGATGTCGAAAAAGAAAGCCTTTGGAGAGTGCTGCAGCAACTTGGTCAGGAGATTATGCTCATTAGTGATGCTTGTGAAGTGATTTAGAACTCTATTTATAGAGTTTTGGAGATAACTGTTAAGTAGTTATCCTGATTTGCGTAGGGTGCAATTGGCGTGCCTTCATCCATTCGCATGAACAGTTGGCTTAACTGCTTGGGACACGTGGCATTCTGTGAGAGAGATGCGCTTGGTTGTGGACAGTGTCACATACACATTCTTCGAGATTAGTGGCATTTGCGCCACGTCATCTAACTGCTTCTGGATGATGATTTGATCAATTGGCGCTTGATTTGATGAACATCTCACGCCCTGCGCTATTTGTGGGAAAGCGCTAGTTATTTAAAACTGTGAAGTACTGCCTACTTCGCGCCAACATGGCCATCCTCGGGCAAACGAATAAAACATTTTTCTTGTCTTCAATGTTTCCTGCTTTGATGTAGTTTTTATATATTCTAAGATAGAGTTTGCTTTCCTTTCTTTGCAAATATAGTCCTTTACTCCTTTTTACGGAGAAAGAAATAAAGAACCCTTTTGTTTGCTCATTTGCTGTGATGTTATCTTTTTGAAACAACATTATCAATAATGAGTCGTTTAAAACATACAATAAATTTTTTAGAGGTAATGTGGACGTGACAAGTGATTGATGCAGATAGTGGAATTCAGAGGTAATGTGGACGTGACAAGTGATTGATGCAGATAGTGGAATTCAGAGGTAATGTGGACGTGAATTCGCATATTTGTTGATTATCCTTGTGTCAACTGGGACTCAAGAATAGGATTTTTTTTTTTTTTTTTAAAACAGCTGAGTTTCAAAAGATGATGCTTGCAATGATGTAGTAGATGTTATGGTTAATCCATTGAGGATGTATCATAAAATATGGGTAGTCTCCACTGGGGATTTTCGAAAATTTGAAGTATGTACAATATTTGTCAGAAAATATGGTACACTTTCAAACATGGTATTTCTTCAGAAATTTGCCGTTAATAGGCATCATAGCGATTTGGCCGTCAATCCCGGTTAGTTGATAAACTCCATTAGAGAAAACTTTGTTTACAACGTAGGGACCTTCTCACTTTGGCTCGAATTTGTACTTGTTCATGTGTGTCATAGTCATAAGACGTCTGACGGTAAGGACCAGCTCACCTTTTGGAAATGCTTGTACTTTAACTTTACGGTTGAAGGATTTTGAGATACGGACTTGATATAGCTCGATGTGTTGTTGAGCTGGTAGCCGCTTCTCGTCGAGTGCTTCAAGGTCCTGAAGTCGAAGACGATCATTGTTTTCTACTGTAAGTTCGTTGGCAAATAGCTATCCTTAAAGAAGGAAATTGAATTTCTAACGGCAAAATAACTTCACATTCATACACCAAAGAGAAAGGTGTACAACCAGTCGGGATGCGTACCGTAGTACGGTATGCCCATAAACATTCTCCAAGCTTTTCGCTCCAATTACGTTTATTAGCAGAAACGAACTTCTTGAGAAGCTTGATGATTGTTTTGTTGAATGATTCAGCCAAACCATTAGTTGTTGGATTATACGTTGTAGAAGCGACATTGTTGATTCGATTGTCATCACAGAATCGAGTGAATTTTTTGACTGACGAATTGAGGTCCATTGTCATAGATAATTCGTCGAGGAACACTGAATCGATAGATTACATGATGTTTGATAAAGTTGATGATGCTGCTTGTCTTAACTTCTGCTAAGGGTATAGCTTCTGCCAATTTTGAGAAGTAATCGGCTATAGCTAGGATAAACCGATGTCCTCGAGATGATGGCGGATTGATAGGAGTTCCGGACGAGGCGGCGACGACGGCGTGGACGAGGATGGAGCGGAGGCGGCGGAGGGAGGGGCGGTGCAAGAGGAGCTGGAGGCGGTGGTGCCGTTAGAACAACCGGTTGCTCCGCACCCAACATGGGACCTCCTCCTCTCTTATAGAGAGGGACAATTTAGTCCTTTCATCATCGTTGAACCAAAGCACATTGGTCGGACCAAAAATCCACTGTACTTTATATTATAGAAACCCGTGCCATAATGGCACAGACACGAACCCGGCCTTCTCAACGTAGGCGTGCAGGCACCGGACCAGCGTCAGGGAGTTCCGGACGGAGATGCGGCCTCCGAACCCGGCCTTCTCGACGTAGGCGTGCAGGCACCGGGCCAGTGCCAGGGACCCGAGCCCGACGGAGGCGGACACGGCAAAGACCACAGTGGCGGCGTTCGGGGCGGCGTGGGGCCTCATGGAGGCGAAGACGTGCAGGGCCGTCGCGGGACGTCCGAGGGCGGCGAGGCCCGAGACGGCGGCGGTCCAGGAGACGTCCCTGTGCGGTATTTCGTCGAACACCCGCAGGACGTGGTCGGCGGAGCCGCGTCGGGAGTAGGCGGTGAGCAGGACGGTCTGCACGAAGGGGTCGGGCCAGAATCTGAGGAGGAGGGCGTGTGCGTGGAGCGACCTGGTGGCGGCTGCGGCGGTGGTGGTGTTGAGCAAGGAAGAGAAGGTGTGGGAGTCGGGAGGTACGCGGCGGCGGAGCATTTGGGAGTAGATAGAGAGTGGGTCGGCGGAGATGGCGATGACGGTGTTGAAGGAGAAGGGGTTAGGATTGGTCATGGCGGAGAAGAGGGAGGCGGCGAAGGAAGGGTCGGCGTCGGCGGCGCGATGGAGGAGGCTGCTTGCGACGAAGGGGTTGCGGAAGAGGCCGGCGACGACGGATTGGGCGAGGATGGAGCGGAGGCGGCGGAGGCGGCGGAGGGAGGGACGGTGCAAGAGGAGCTGGAAGGGGGGTGCCGTTGGAACAACCGGTTGCTCCGCACCCAACATGGGACCTCCTCCTCTCTTATAGAGAGGGACAATTTAGTCATTTCATCATCGTTGAACCAAAGCACATGGGTCGGACCAAAAACCCACTGTGCTTTATATTATACACACTATTATTCAAAAGCCTAATGCTCACACATCGGGATGACATAATACGCAAGGTTTATTGGGACTGACTGTTGCTTTCATTTTTTTATATTGATAGTTTATAAAATTGCAATCATTCTTTTACCTTGTCTTGATTTTTTTTTTCTAGGTATATGAAATCTATGATTCAACTGTATTAGAGGTGGTCTCGTTCAAACTTATAACGTAAATCAAATATTCCTTATATCTAGTTTATACTGAAGAGCATTTCAAATACAGTAAAATGTACAGGTGACTACTTCCTATAGTTAATGCCATCTAATTATGCAATGATTCATAATGGACTTTATGCTTACATGTATTTATCTGTGCCTTTCTGTCTTTCAGGTGCTCTGTGTGTGAACCTCCCAACATTGTCACCCATTAAAGTAGAAAGAAAGGATTATTTGGGGTACAAGTACTAGCTTAAGGTACTTTCCATACAACAATAGGCACTTCATAGTTCGTACACAATTTTCCAACACTGCAACCAAAACCTTTCATTAATGGATATGTTAAACAGTTTCTGATTCTTTAGCTTATGAAAATCATAGTGCCATCATCCATTCACTATGAAGCAAGCAAACAAGCAAATAAGATATGTGTCAAATTTGTCTATATTATATCGACAATTGCTTTAGTAAAATAAAAAGAGGCAAAAATTATGTAGAATTGAATAATTAAGTATTATTTACAAGAGTAATTTATGTTTACGTTGTAAGTATTTGTTCTCTTTACCCTTTTTGACTCGGGGTAAATGATCATGTTTACCTTATATTTTTCTTAATACCTATCTTTCCTTATCACTCAGTTTCTTCATACATATTTTACTTGGCACTGCACCTAAATTTGGTCAATATCTTATATGGATATTAATTAGTTTTTGCTTCATTAACATATGAAAATTGTAGTGCCATTGACCTTTGGCTATGAAGAAAGTCAGGAAATACAATATAAGAGCCAAATATGTCCATCCTACATATCAACAAATACTTTGGTAAAACGAAGTGAGTATCTAGAGGTGAATATTTACGTCTGATTTTATATGGTTTGTAATAGATTAGTTTATGTTTGCACTATAAATATCTGCTCCCCTGTTGGCTAAAAATAACTGATCATGTTTTCTTGGGGAGCAATGCTACAGTTACAACCAAACATTTACAACCTTCTTACAACCACTCACCCATTTTCTGACATGTGGGCCAGGTGGTGGCCTGGCCCACATGTCAGCAAATGGGTGTAAGTTGTAAGAAGGTTGTACAAGTTTGGTTGTAAACCAAACATTTTCCTTTTCGAGGGTACACATCTATTCTTAAGGCGGCCGCCTTCTAGAACAAAGTTACAACCACACAATTATTAATGTAAACTAAAAGATTGATTGCTTTTGGTGCTTGATAATTGAATTATTGAGCTTTTGAGATGACTTGCTAAATGTAGTAGACAACTAAGAAAAATTAATCATATCGATAAGAGCTTCATGAAACAGAAATTGACTTAAAAGACACCAGAAGTAAATAGATTAATAAAACAAGGACTCATTCTCCCAATCACTTGACCAAAGCAAACTGAACCCAAATCTCCATCAGAGCCAATGCGATCCATGATCTTGGACACGACCTCATTGGACACATTGAGTAGCTCAATGCTCCTCCTGAGCCGCTCCTGCTTCCCTGCGGTCGCTGGTGACTCCTTCAGGATGCGCTCAATCTGAGACGCGCCAGAACCCAACACCCCCCCCCCCCCCCCCCCCCCCCCCCCCCCCGGTCCAAAGAGCTCACTAACCGCCTCCTTCTCCAGCTCCTCCTCGACAAGAGTCTTCACAGCGCGAAGAACAACAATCCTCCAATACCAGTTGGGGCTGTTTGGTTCGCGGAAGTAGAGCGAAGTAAAAAAAAATTGGAAGTAGAGAGTTTGTGTACGCATTGCATATGCGTGCCATGCGTATGTCTATTTTATGAGTTCCTTCTTTTAGATGGTTGTTGGAAGTGAGTTGAAAAGTTAACCTTTTGTAGTTCCTTCGTTTGGATGGTTGTTGGAATTAAGTTTTAGTTGAGAGGTGACAGTTTTTGTTTTTATTTTGTATGAATTAAAAATATATTATTATTATTGTTATTATTATTATTATTATTATTATTTTCGGAGTTCCAATTTTTTTCGGAATCCAATGAGTGAGAGTGAGTTCCGGATACTTCGGCCAATTTTTCTGTAAGTTAAAAGTATGAACAATGCACTTTTGGAACTAAAGTAGTTCCGACTTTCTTGAAATTTCAAACGGAAGTTGAGCTTTTTTCGGAACCAGCAATGAATAGCACAAAATAAGAGTTATGGAAGGCGGATTTTTGCGAAACAAACACACCATAACTCCTATTTTGCGCCTAAGGGTGTGTTTGTTTGAATACGCTCTCCTAACAAGCTCTTGTGGAGCATGGGAGACTTCCTTGACCTTCCTCTGCAGAAGGTTGTGGAATGCATTTGGAGGCAGGAAATTTGGTAGGCCTATCCCAGAAGACTTCCTCCTTAACCTAGGGCTGGAAATGCGGGTCCTGGACCCGCAGTTCCAATCGGACCCAGACCGTAAACTACCAAAACAAGCTGGTTCCTAAATTCTCTAATTTAAACGAGCCGGGTCGGGACGGGGCTTGTGTGATATTAACTGGACGGAACGGGTTGTATTTCGATAAATAGGGGGCCCGACCTGGCCCGTTTATTTTTGGGGAAAAAAACCTAAATATTTTCCTAAATACCCATCTTCTGTTGTCTTTGGTTTCAACAGCGACTCACGGACCGCGTTGTAAACCGCGGAAGAAACTGCGTGACACGTGTCCGGGCCTGATTGGTCTGGACTTTATTGCCTATGTTAGCAAGGGGGGAGGGTGATGTAAGCCAATTTGGTCCAGCCAATCGGAACGTTGGCAATTTTTTTTCGGTTTCGGTTTTTTTTTTTTTTTTGGGGGCTGCAGAGTATTATTGCTTTGGTTTAGAATATTATTTCTATTTTTTCAGTTAATCACTTGCCACTCTTATCTCATCTAAATTGTTTGTCCCAGTGTTGGTGGGCTTGAGTTACTTGTTTGTATAGATATATTCAAATCATCAATTTCTTTTCGAAGAGAGCCTGGAGTGATTTTTTTCCAGCCCTCTACACCACCAAAATTTTACAATTTTTTTTAATTAAATTATATTCAATATTTAAGCTATATTTAAATTAACTACATGACATTATCTAAACATATATTCAAAGTTCTACAAAGAACAAATTTCATATATTTAATATTTAAACTAACTATATTGTATTATCTAAATAATATTCAAAGTTTTAACTAAAAAAAATTAACAATTTTTTTATACACGACACTATAAATAAGTACTTGAGGATACAAATATAAAATTTACTTATAACTTGTAAACATCCAACAATTATACATATTATTTTGTCATATTCCTTCCTATTTTTTCATATTCTTATGTATATATACTATTTATCTTTATGTTATTATAATTAAAAATTATAATTATACTAGAAATTACTGTCAAATATATATTCGATATTTATAGATTATACTGCGGACACTCCAAAATATATTAAGATAGTTATAAATAGATGTTAATTTATATTATGGTGTCGTATCGTATCGTTTGTGCAATATAAACAACTTCCTAATATTTTGTGTCGATAATTATATTTTCATTATAAATTACTGTAGATTATATCGTCTAGGACAATATTGTCAACTATAAATCTATCCCTCTCTATCCGCATAGATTCTATCCTATTAGCTTTATTGCCTCAATAATGCTATATAGAGTTTTTGCTTTAGACTCCCCCCCTTGATAATAATACTAACGACTTAGTAGAGTTTTTGGTATTAACTGGGTTTTTGTGTGATCGAAATTGGTTTTTTTAATCATTTATGAATTCCGAATGATTAATCTACTAATGACTTGTATAACCTAGGGTTGGACATGCGGGTCTTGGGCCTGCGGTTTCGATCCGATCCGAACCGCTAAATTACCAAATAAGTTGGTTCCTAAATTCTCTTCTAATTTAAACGAGCCGATCAGGACGAGTCGTATGATATTAACGGGACGGAACGGGTTATATTTCAAAAGATAAGGGCCCGACTTTATTTTGAAAAGCCTAAGGGCCTGCTTGGCAATTATAGGGGTAGCGGTTATGAGGTATTTTTAGCGTATCAGTTATGAGCGGTTATGAGGGGTCCGATTTTGGGTGGTTTTTAAGTAGTGGCTTTTAAACCATTCCAATCCATGCTTGGTAAATCACTAACTAGGGGTGAGCATTATTCGGTTTTGGACCGAAAACCGAACCGAACCGAACCGAATAAGAGATTCGGTTCGGTTTCAAAAATATTCGGTTCGGTTTCGGTTTTCAAAATACAATAATTTCTTATTCGGTTTCGGTTTCGGTTTTAGGTTTCGGTTTCGGTCCAAACCGAAAACCGAATAAGAATTATACAAATATGTAAATATTCTCAATTTAAGAAAATGTATATTTTGAAAATAATAATTCTATGTATGTATTTTCAATTCTAACATTGATAATTTAACAACTAGCCCAACTTTGTGCATAATTTCAAAATTCAACAAATATGTGTATCAAAATTATAATTTTTAGTATAATTTAACCACGTTTCCAACATTGGGTCCGACCCATTAATTCGAACCGAACAAACCGAATAAACCGAATTTATTATTCGGTTCGGTTTCGGTTTCGGTTTTAGCTAATTCGGTTCGGTTTCGATTTTGCATTTTTAGAATTTCGGTTTATTCGGTTTTGGCTAATTCGGTTCGGTTTAAACCGAATAAACCGAACGCTCACCCCTATCACTAACGAGTGGTTCTGAAATTTTTTTACACGAATAAATTAGATAGGAAAGGGTATTAGTAGTTACAATTATATATCTTTGGTGAGGATATAAATGGAATAAAATAACAAAACCGTTCAAAACCCATCGATTTGAGATGTTTATAAAGTCACCTAAAAATACATTACACCGATTTTTGGGAATTTTTGAGCCGACCAAAATCAGTGCCTCAGAAAACTAATAAGCAGGGGTTTTCATAAACGATCGATTCAAAACCCCCAAAAAATGGTGAAAACGCCGTTACCAAGCAGACCCTAAATATTTTCCTAAATTCCATCTTTTGTTGTCTTTGCTTTAGAATATTATTTCTATTGTTTCAGTTTATCACTTGCCACTCTTATCTCATCTAAATTGTCCCGTGTTGGTGGGCTTGAGTTATTGTATAGTTATATTCAAATCATCAATTTCTTTTCGAAGAGAGCTCACAGTGATTTTTGGAAAATGCTAAGTTTACTATCAAATTCTTACAACCTTTTTACAACCACTCTCTCCCATCCCTTACACATGGGTCCCACCGGGTCCCACCACCACTCTCACCCTCCCTGCTACATGGGCTCCACCCGACCCCACCACTTCCTCCCCTCCTCCAATCGAAGTCCGACACGTGACGGGTTGTAAGGGGATTGTAAACTTTGGTTGTAGGCATAGCATTGTTGGTGATTTTTTTTCCAGTCCGTTAGTACGCTTGAGCATCCCTCTGTACAATTTATAATTATATTTACGCTAAATTACAACTTCATACCCTTAATTTGAATATTGTGATATGAAAGTGAATAATGTCCAAGTGAAGGCATAAGTGCGAAAAAAGGACGAAGCAACAACTACATAACTTCAAAAATAGAATCAAATAATACATTCAAAAATAGAATTAAATAATACTCCTTGAAAAGAAAATTTGAAGTTATGGAGATATGCAAGTGATTTCGATTGTCAAGTAATGATGCAAATAGAAAAAAGGGTCATGATTAAATAAATTCTATATCAACAGACCAAATTAAAGCTGACTACTTATAAGACCAGCAAATTAGTCGAAATTCATATGCTCAAAAGTAAGAAGTAATATCGATGAGCGATCGAGCAGTTGGCAAATTAAGATTGCTACAACAGAGAAAATGCCAAATTTATTTATATAACTCAACAATAAATTAAGTTGCCACATTGTAGAGTTGGCAACAGTGAAAGAACCATCGTGAACAGAATTGTAATATGCAGTTGAACACAAAATAATTAGGATAAATGACAAAAAAATTCTCTCAAGATTGGCCATTTTCGCGAAAAAAGATTCCATGTTTTTAAATTTTTTACTAGTTATTTTTTGTTGCAAAAAATTTCCAAATGACAATTTTATCCCTTCCCCCCCTCCTTTCTCGGTCCGTTGGGGGAGGGGCTGGGTGGCCGGCGATGCCACGGGGAGGGCCGCGTAGGGCCGGGACGAGGACGGGGAAGGGCTGCGGGGGAGGGCCGTGCGGGGCCTGCGTGGTCGGGGGGGAGGCTCGCGGGGAACGGGTGGGACTGGAGGCTCGCCACCGGGGGGACGGGTGGGACTGGGGGCTCGCCGCCGGGGGGACGGCCGGCGGGGGGAGGGCGGGGGGGTCGGGCTCGCGGGGAACGGACGGGGCTGGGGGCTCGCCGCAAGGGGGAGGGCCGGCGGGGGGAGGACAGGGGGGTCGGGCGGGGCTGGAGGGTCGCCGCCGCAACCGGGGGGAGGAGGGCAGAGAAATTTTCGGGATTACAAATTTTAATTTTGACTGGAGGGGCCTTATTGAGCGGATTTGTAATCTAAGGAGGAACGAATTGCTAAAAATGACTAATATGTCTTAATTTGTAAAAGTCAGATATCTAGCGAGGATTTTTTTGGTCATTTACCCAATTAATTATTGATCTTGAGTTCAAAGACAAGCTTTAGGACCATAGGATCTTGAGTTCAGAGAGAAGATACTCAAGAACAAGACTATTAGTTTAGTTTGTGTTGCTTGGGGTCATCACTCTTTGGGTAAGTCAACGTGGGAGCGTGAGGATGATATCCGATCGCGATATCCACACCTATTTGACTTGTAAGATATAATGTCTTTCTAATGCCTAATGTTTTTAAATCCTTGCTTGCATGAATGATTGCTTGATTAACTGCTAGTCGTAGATTGCTCGTGATTAGTATAGCTTGTTCCGACATCTCTAGCCTCTTGATTAAATTCCGAGGACGGAATTCTTTTAAGGTGGGTAAAGTTGTCACCCCCGTTTTCCGTTATCCGTATTTCCAGTATACGTGTACGGAATCCTGACATGTATTTTTACTTCTCTTGTCTTGCTAGCTAAGTTTGGTTTAATCTTGCTTAGGTTCATCATGGCGTATCATGGTTTGACTTGGTTCATTTTGGTTTGGCTTGGTTTATTTCCTTTGGTTTATCATGTTAAACCCCCTCCCATTTAAAGTCCACAACCTTCTCTCTCCTCCATTACTTCTTTCTCCTATTTCATTAATTCCTCCACCCACCAAGCTTAGAGCATCTCCAACCCTATTGTCATGTTAAGTGTTGTGAGTCTTAGATGGCTCCTATGTGGCATGAGCTACAAGACTATCTTGTTTATGTGGCAAAACTATATCTCAAAAGACAATGAGATAGAAAAACTCTCTCCAATGCAAAAGTATTGAGGAGACAATAAAAAGTATTTTTTTCAACTTCCAAGACAACTCCTCCACTTCTTCAACTTTTTTTATAAATATTTCTATTCATAATTGATGATGTGGAGACAAAGTCATTGTGAAGTGCATTGTCTAGATCTAGACAACCAACTTCACATTCTCCTTGCCATATCATTGCCATGTCAACTTCATGTTTTATTCTACATTTGCATTGGAGAAGAATTTTTGGAATGAAAGTTTGTCATTCCTATGTGGCAACCATTTTTTTTTTTCTAAACTCACAATAGGGTTGGAGATGCTCTTAGGCAAGTGCAACCTGCTTCATGAAGGAACCCTCCATTTTATTGTTTTAATCTCTTCTATGCAACATTCTAAGCTACTTTAGTTCTTGTCATTTTGTATTTTCATGTATATATTTTGTAGATCTAACTATGCACCATTTTGGGGTTTTCTTGGATTTTGATCTAGCAAACCATCTTGTTTTCGAAAACTAAGAGTTCCATGTGGTAGAGAATTTGATTTTACACAACTTTGACTTTTGAAAAGTTAGATTTCATTGTATTTTGACTAAGTTATGAGAGTTGGAAGTTCATGGGTTCCATGACTTGTGCTCTCGGCCAACTTGGAGAAGATGAACAGTGTTTGCACACTGTTGAGTGCAAACCTGTGGACGCATAGCCAAATCATGTGGGCGCATAAGGCCACATGGGGGCGCAGAGACATACATGTGGGCGCATGGCCTCCATTGGATGGTGCATGAGTTCCTGACTTGTAATCATTCGTAGCATTTTCATGCTTATGTAGGTGCATAGTTCTGGGCGCATAGCTCACATTGGACTTTTTCACGCTCCAGAACCAGAATACTGGAGAGCGAGGGCAGACATAGCCAGCTACGTATATTGAAATGCAACCCACCTCGCTATACGGTCACGGCTGTCTAGATACATGAGGGTTTAACTACAAGCCAACAGTCTCTTATGGTCATGAACTGTCACGACCCGTACCCGCTAAAAGGGCACGTGACGCGACAACGCCCAGCCCTCACCAAAAAAAATCGGCGTGGAACGCTGTAGATTTTTCTACTCTAAACAGTTTATATATATAACAAAAACCTGTCGAGAATATGGTCAACTCCGAACGGAGGACAAGCAATGAATATATATACGAGTACTCAATCACGACTCTAAGATAACAAAGTAAAGACTGAAATGAAAAGACAACAAGACGATAAAATAATATATAACCTGTCAAGTCCAACACAAAGAATATATACAAGTCCAAGTCTCTAATACAGTCCATAAGAATGACAGTCTCAAAAGTAGCTGGAGACAAAGTCCAGTATAAAAGACCTACTCTAACTAAGCAAGTGGTAAGGTCTCGTCAGGCGGAGCTAAGCCCTGCTGGACCAAAGTCTCTAGGTCTACGCCCACTACGTCATCCGGACCGTAGTAGGTACAATAGTCTCCCTCATCTGCATCTGTAATATTTTCAACATATCCTGTCAGGATGGAACGAGTACAATCTACTAACAGCAGTTCACAAGATATGATAAAAGCTACAAGACTGTAAATAGATAGTATATACAAGAAAATCATGGAATGTACATGTGAATATCATGGCAAGGTAAGCTGTAAATCTAGAGCTAGAACAAGGCAAGTAAACTGATCATGACATGTACAAGAATCAAGAAACCATCATCTGGGTGTGTGAATACTAGCTACGACATGTGGCCGGCTTGGGTCTTGCACAAGGTCTACTGGCCTGGTTAATCATACGTGGAGTGTATGATTAACACTCACAAGGTCTAGAAGAATAACAAGGTGGATAATGACCACACATCTACACTAGTACTCCCCGTCCCCGACTGGTAGAGTGGATCCAAGCAAGACACGTTACGACACGGGATTCCACGAGAAGGGAGCAAGTCTTCTCGAGAATCGGTGTCCATATACTGCACAAGAACTACAAGGGGCTTGCACAGGATATACCAAGATAACGAGGAATAACATCTCATGTCGGGATCCATGAATACCAATCCGTGTGACCAATGTGTCGAGAACAAGCATATCTACACTAATTACATGAATTATAACAGTTATCATAAATTGGAAAAGTGTCAGAGAATGTACTCGCCTGAAATATGATATGGTACGTCAACCGGAGCAAATGCAGCGTCTCGAGGACCTATAGAGAACAAGACGTATCAATACTATGTTTAGAAAGTAAAATCAAATCAATTTGAATCCTATTAAGTCATTCTAGGTCAAGACGCGTCAAACTAGACTGTACGAGGTCAACCTAAGTCATATTAGGTCTAGCTAGGTCATACTGGGTCAACGCAAGTCAAACGGAATTAATCTAGGTCAATTTGAGTCAACAGTTGACTTTTGGTCAACCGGTCAACTATGGTCAACCGTGTTCAACTCTGGTCAACCCTAGGTCAACTCTAGGTCACTGGTGACTAACAGTTGACTTTTGGTCACTGCACAAGTCTAATGGAATTTAGAACTAAATTGGGCAAAGTGTTGACCCATAGTTGACTTTTGGTCTAAAAAGTCAACCGGGGTCAACCGGGGTCAAGACTACGTCTAGACGGCTATTTCTACCCATTACCAACCTCTACAACCCATATCCAAGTCCATCTTGGACTTCGATACTCATATCTTGGCCATAGGCCAATTACCTATTTTACCCTTAAAAAGGGTAAAATTCTACCTTCGGTGATTATCTAGTTAGCCTACCTACGCTTGATATTTTGACCCGATCTCCCCAGGGTAGTATGATACTAGCCTATACATATATTACCTACCAAAATACCTAGGTAACGTGGACATCCGGTCCATGATACGGCCCGTTGCCAAAATCTTAAATATTTCAAGATACGTCCTGATACGGCGCGATACCGGCGCCCTACAACTCCGATTTCCACCCGTAAGCCTACCCGCAAAATCTAAATCACGTATTCGAACTCCACACCAAGTTTCATCGCGTTCCGATACTCCGGACTCCGTTTCACCCTCTAACTCGCTCTCCTCCATATTCTATTTCCTATCTCTCCACTTCTCTTCACTTCCTATTCTAATTCTCCTTCTTTTTACCTTCTCTTTCTAATTCCTAATCTCTTTTCCTATTCTCTTCTAATCCTCTTCTCATTCTTTTCCTAATCTATTTCTCCTCCTAACCTACTATTATTCTTTCCTTCTACTTTCCTACTCTTCTCTTCCTTACTTCTCTAAGTTTTCTCAACTCCCAACTTCCTCTAATTCTTCCTCTCCTAACTTCTTCTTCTTCTAATTTCTCTCAACTTCTACCTATATATATATATATATATATATATATATATATATATATATATATATATATATATTACTATGGGGGGGTTAATGGGGGTATATAGGCAATGGAGGGGGGGGGTTATTGCCACAGCAGCTGCTGTGGCTGCTGCTACTGCCACTGCTCCTGCTGCTGCACATGCTGCTGCCCCTTATTCTCTTCATCTCCTCTTCCTCCTACTTCTCCTCTCCCTACTCTCTCTCTCTCTCTCTCTCTCTCTCTCTCTCTCTCTCTATATATATATATATATATATATATATATATATTAAAAAAAAAAAAAAAATATATATATATATATATATATATATATATATATATATATATATATATATACACACTCACTCACAACTCTCTACATATATATAACCACACACACAAGTATATCTACATATATATAAATACACACACACACACATCTCTACATATATGTATATATACACCCACACACACACACACACACACACACACACACACACACACACACACATATATATATATATATATATATATATATATATATATATATATATATGAAGCGGATCAAAGGCCCCGCCCGCGGAGCCCCGCCGAAGCCCCGCCCCCCCTGCACCGTCGGATCGCGTGGGGCCCGCGCCCGCCCGCGCGATCCAACGGCTAAGGGGGGGCGGGGCTCCGCGGGCGGGGCTCCCGATCCGCTCCCATATATATATATATATATATATATATAGACATACACTCACAAACACTCACACACCCGCACAAGCACACTCACACTCTCACACCACTCTCATGACACAAACACCACCACCACCATTCTCTACACACACACACAAATACATATATACAAATACCATATATATATATATATATATATATATATATATATATATATATATATATATATATATATATATTGTCACGACCCGTTACCCAAATTGTTGGGCCGGGCCGAGCCATGTCCAGCCTACGCTTGGTCAAAGCGTAGTAAGCTGTTCTAAGAATAGACAATAAAGAATCTAAGCAGCTAACAGTTCTAAAACCATATTTAAATGTTCATCACAACACAGCATCTATAAGCGAAGGTAACATGAGCACATACTTAATAATACATAACCAAAGTATCTAACTGGAGACAAAGTCCAGTATCCAAATATAAGAACATACCAAAGTCTCAGTCTCAAAACATATGGAAATGACTAAGCAAGGTTCCCCGCTGGGGCCTCTTCTGGAGCTAAGGCCAGGTCCTCAATGTAGTACCATAATATGTAACACATAGCGTTTCCTTCTCGAAAAGTATACCTACAACGTTATCCTGTCAGGACGGGAGCAAGTACAACCTCTACAACTAAAGTACTGAGCATATAATGAAAGAGATGTACAACAAGAAACATGGTGTGATAAGTCTATAAAACAGGAAATACTAGAAATATGGCCTCATGATACAACTGGGATCATGGTATGACTGGAATCACCGTATCATAGTAACACAGGAAACATGGCATATCTCATAGTCTATCATGGCAATGACACATATGTCATAGAGACAGATGCGTATGTAATGTTTAAAACTGTAGCAGGTACGTGATCGGTCAATAGATGTACAATGTGCTGGGGGCACATAATGAAATGTACTTCCGTACAAGTGAAACGGCGACAGATGTACATACGCACAAATCCGCGTTAAGATAAAGCCTACGACAAGGTATACATATAAAATGTCAACCTTGCTCGGTACATACGTACGGAGAAGGGGGTCGTGATCACGTACTCAACTGTCAGTTTCCCCATAACCCATATTCTAACATGTGAGAGATACGAGAACAGTAAAACATGTGGGAGATACTGGGAGTAATATAAGCATGGCCGGTACTGGGAACAGTATGAAACATGTGAATACTCCGAGTAGTATAAAGCATAGTAAAACATGTACTGAGAACCAGTAAGAAACATGTGAAGATATAAGAACTGTCCTAAGCATGGCAGGTACTGAAAGTAATACAACGTGTGAAGATTTAACTTGCAGTTATTCAGAAGCAGTATTTTAACAGGGTTAATACATATTCTAGCATTAAAAGACAGTAAATGAGTGTGTAGATGTACTTGCCTCGAGCAAAGCAAGAATACTAGTACGAAGATATAGATGTCCGGTATCCTGTCAATAGTGATATACAAACTCAGTTCTAAGCTATGATCAAGATTACACTAGTGGTGTGACACGACTCCTAACTGGATACTAGCCAAGTGGGGACCTAGCATAAAAATCTAATGTGGAGTGCCACTATACACAAACTCACTCTCTAGGGTCTTTACACTAGTGCGGGGTGAGGTCCAATACTATAACAACTCAAATCAACGCAAAACTTGCAAGTTGTAACTACTCAATAAATAAATCAAACGGTACACTAAGTTCCAACAATTTTAGAGATAGACAAAAAGCTTAAATATATATAAAATAAAGTACCAAAATAATTCTTGTTAATTATAGAAATTTATACTAATTTTTTTGGAATTTATAAACCCTCATAAATATTTATTAAAAATCAGCAAACATAAATATACTGAAAATGAGTTTTGTTTTCCTATTTTTATAAAATACCAAAAGTACTTATTAAATACTGGAAAAATTATAATAAATTATCTAAATTAACATAGTATTTAAATATAATTTTTCTCAAATTTTTTTACAGAAATTAAAATATATATAAAAATTCAAAACCAGAAAGTAACAATATCTGAAAAAATAATTAATTATAAATTAAGGATAATACATAATCAAAATCTACAGATGTTGTCGGATGATAAAATAAATATCACCAACGTGTCCAGAACGGTCAAATCAGCTAGGATAGCCTACCCATAAGTCCAATTTAGACACAGGGGCAAAACGGTAATTTCGGGTCAAGATGATATCCGCCGTTGGACACTTTGCACCGAAAAGCGTGTCGGAATAGAAGTCTACAAAACCTAGCAAATTATATGTCCATGAATCCAGAATGACGATACGAACCCAACGGTATATCCCGAATAGGATTCCGATGTGCCGATCTCAAAATGATACGTTGACGCGACACTTGGTATCCGATTTGCACGGAAATGCGTGCCGGAGCAAATGTCTTCAAAACTCAGCAAATTATATGTCAACGAGTCCAGAATGACGATACGAACTCAACGGTATATCCGGAATTGGACTCCGATGTGCCGAACTCAAAGTGACCCGTTGACTCGAAAAGTGGAACCCGCTTTGTACCGAAATGCGTGCCAGGGCCCACGTTCTCCAAATCAAGCAAATTTTATATGAAAATATGCTAGAACGACGCCACGAGTCTACTGGTGGTGTCAGAAATTGAATCCGGAGTCCCGGGTTCAAAAATGGAATTTAACAAGTGCGATTTAAAGAATTCGGACGACCAACTTTGGCGTCGAATTCAACCAACCAAACGTGCTTAAAATGAAACGAAATATAAAGGAGACAGGAAGATGGTTATACCAGCTGTGCACCGGAACTGACGGTGTGCAAAACGGAGCTGCGACGACGAAGATACGAACCCGCGAAGTTGGCGTCGCAAAACTGTCCAAAAACAGTACAAATTAAAACGTCAACTTGGTGGCCAGTTTTGAGGTATCAAACGACAAAATTAACGGACAAAAATTGACAGAAGTGAAGATAGATATACCGAGATTGCGACGGAGCAAGGAGTTCGCCGATCCAACGGTCGGATCTCCCGAAAAACGTGCACGAACTTGCTGTGACGGAGAGCGAATTCTGAGTTCCAAACTCGCGCGCGCCGACGGGATCTCGTTCAAAATGCACGAATAGCCTATTTGGCTCGTCGGGGAAGGAGGTGGCAGCCTCGGGGTGGTCGTCGGGGGGTCGCGCGCCAGTGGGGAGGTCGCCGGTGGCCGGTGGCTGGCCGTGGTGGTGTGCACCACGCGCCCATGCGCGCGCGCACGTGCGCGTGCATGCTGCGAACGCTGCGGCTTTGATGCGCTGCTGTTGCGCGCCTGAGCAGCTGTTGCGCCGGCCGACCAGGGCGGCGGGCTAGGCCGGAGCACGGCGAGGGCGCGGTGGCGGTGGTCGTGTTGGTGGAGGTGGTGGCGTGGATGATGTTGAAGAGAATGGTGGTGGTGATGGTTGATGATGATGGTAATGGTGATGAAGTGGTGGGGAGTAGGAGGAGGAGAGGGAGGAGCTCGGCCTAGGGTGGTGGGGCTTGGCCGTCGGCCAGGGGCTCGGCCATGGTTCGGCTGGACTGTGAGGATGGGAGTGGTGTTTAGTTAGAGAAGAGAGAGAGAGAGAAATATGTATGTGTGTGTATATTAATATAAAGAGAGAGAGAGAGAGAGTTTAGATATTTGAATGGGGAGAGAGAGAAGTCGGTTGGGGGGGGTGTTCCTGCTGTAAAGGAAGGGTGAGGGGATGGGGAGTGATGTGTGTAAGTGTAAAGTGAGTGAGAGAGAGAGAGTTTGATATATATATATATTTTATATATATGTAGGTATATAAATATATATAAGGAGAGATAGAGAGAGAAAGTATAGAGAGAGGGAGGAGAGAGAAAGAGGTCGGCCAAGGGGGGGTGTTTGGCTGTGAGGTGGAGGGGAGTGAGAGAGAGTGTAAGAGAGAGATTTATATATATATATATATGTATATATATATATATAAAGGATATTAAATGAGATATTTGTAGAATAGAGAGAGAATAAATAGATATTTAAAATAGGAAAATAGGAAAATTAAGTGGGGTATTTGGACAGTCATGAGAGGACAACGTGGAGCTTGGGCTCGGGTTCGGTCGAGCCGGGTCGGGTCAAAATCGAACCGGGTGCAATAATTGGATTAAATACGTATTTAAAATCACGGGTAAATAAATAATATGCGGGGACTCCAATAAATGGGACACAAGTTTCATGTGGATAGTAGGCTTCGTATGGGCCACGTCCATACTTTGGGTCGGCTAGGTTGGGTCAATGTCGGGTCCCGAAATTAAATTGGAAAATAATTCAGGTTTCACGGTAGATAATAAATTGGCCTAAATTGAACCGAAAGTTGTGCGAAGAAAATGGAGCACAAATGAAGTGTCTGAGTGGGACACGAAGGTCATGGGTGGAGAGTGTCTCGAGTAGATCATTTATGAGAAGTTGGTTTCGAGAAAATGGCTGATCTGGTGCTCCTAAATTAAAAGCAACGGTAATATACAAACGACGATCAAAAATAAAAGTGGAAATATTTATTCAATGATTAATCGGTCTAAGTTGACCCGAACTTGCGCGATACAAAAAGAGTACAAGGGAATGAGTTCAAGTGGGACATGATATATCAAAAAGAAGATAATCTTGTCTACTTCAAAACTCGTGAAGAGAGTTTCCAGAGATTGGCATCCCTGACGCTCCAGAAGTCAAAGTCATGGAAAGGCACATTAATGATCTAAACAATTAAATAATAATATATTTATTGAAAACAATTCATTCAGAAAAATAAAAATAAACCCTGAAATTCAGGGGGCTTACATCCTACCCACCTTACAAAAATTTTGTCCTCGAAATTAAAAATCATCCAACCGGTCAAACTATAATATGTAGCTGCTCTGGCTACGATACTCAATCTGCTATCCTTGTAATCATCTCTTCCGTTTCTCTTTATAATCTTTTTGGTTCAGGTTCAACAAAGTCCTTCTATCATAACTACGTCATATATCCTTTAAAATCTTCCATACTAACATGAAACTTTTATGTATACCCTAAACTATAGGTCATTCTCTGGGTATGTTTATAAGCCTAAAATGCTTAATCATCAATCATATTTCCAACCTCAAATGTAAATACTGGATTTCCTTATCGTATCCTAAGTATCCATATTCTATCAATCCACGGTTCCTTAGCATCATTTATCGTCAATCCTTTCCTACAGTTTCTCCTTGAAATTATACGTTCAATTCTTATCCTTGGCGTAGAGCCTTCTTCTTTTTACTCAATAAGTCCTCCGAATACAAATCCTCGATTTCAAAACTCCCGATTTATTAATTACCAATGTACATATGTCTTTGTCTTGTTCCATGTCTTTTTAACTGATATTTTCCCGATCTCGTATACAATACGATAACTCATTCTAACTTATTCTATATCAATCCACATATCAACTTACCCTCTAATCACATGTAATTAGCTATAGGTAACCAACCAAAATTCTACAAATGCTAAATCCTCAAACTGCTAAGCACAAGATTCTAATCATCAATCCATAGTCATAACAATATAATATCTCATTTCTCCATCTTAGATACCCTATCATCAAGTCATACTATCAATACAATCGTTCTTAATGGTTTCCAAGTCTACTACAGTCAGTCGCTTATACTTGTCCTGTAAGCTTAATCTAACCAATCCCTAGGAAAAGTATTTATCACAAACACACAATACATTTATAGTTATACTACAGGATCAGTCAACAAGGTTTGGCTATTTCGGTCGTCTATCAAATAGAAGGTGACAAGGCCTAAGACTGGGTCAAGCAATCCATAACAGTGTCTAAACAAGTTAAAGGGTCCAGCAAGACAGAAAAGTTTATCGAAATATTTCCAAGAATGGTACGAAGACAACGAGATGTATAACGAGAAGAATTACCAAAGAGGTTAACGAAGAAGAATTTAGTCAAGTCATAGGAAAGATGGAACACAAAAATAATTATGTCCAAAGGATAACATGAAAGCAATTCTATTGGAGAGTTCTAGAGAACCTATAATCCTAGTTATAGATGTAGATAGAACAGAGTTAATCAAGACGGGAAAAAATGATAATAATAAGAATTTATTCTTGCTCAATCGGTCATAACGAAGTGAACCAAGCTGAGATATGATCTGATAACCATATACGTCTTCCTGAAATCATGTTGCCAGAATTTTCGTCCCACCAGTAAGCTTAGATGCAATAAACGATAGAGTCATAACTACGGTATACTCCCTAAAATCATATTATCTAGAATCCTCGCCACGCCAACCGGTATGGCTGCGAGAAAATCTAAATTCTATGAATAGGATAATATATCTGAAATCAGGCTCTATGTTTTTGTCATACCAGCTAATATGGCTGCAATAAATTCTAAACTCCATAAATAAAGTAGACGTTTACCTTATCAGGATATATCATAATTCAATCCACAAAATTTATCACGATGCAAGATCAAAATCAACAACGAAAATCAGAAATCAATTTCAACAATGAATTAAGGAAGAGTAAATGAAAATAAGTGGAAACAGAATTCTAGGTAAGATTAGAGTGAGATTAGAGTGAGATCCTCATGGGTCATCCCAAAGGTACAAACTTGGTCTAAATTGACCCACTGAAATACAAACAAGAGGCTAATTATAGCTAACGGTCCTATGCTGTGATGAGTTCTCCTATGTTGCATTCCTAGAAATCCTCTAGGTGTTCTAAATGTTTATCCCTAGTGTTAACAAGTTGTCCTAGATCCTAATTGCAGGCATGCTTGGTACAATAACGTAACCAAACAATTTAGTCAGGACCTGCATGGGCCGCCAAAAAAACATGTCACGACCCGTTACCCAAATTGTTGGGCCGGGCCGAGCCATGTCCAGCCTACGCTTGGTCAAAGCGTAGTAAGCTGTTCTAAGAATAGACAATAAAGAATCTAAGCAGCTAACAGTTCTAAAACCATATTTAAATGTTCATCACAACACAGCATCTATAAGCGAAGGTAACATGAGCACAGACTTAATAATACATAACCAAAGTATCTAACTGGAGACAAAGTCCAGTATCCAAATATAAGAACATACCAAAGTCTCAGTCTCAAAACATATGGAAATGACTAAGCAAGGTTCTCCGTTGGGGCCTCTTCTGGAGCTAAGGCCAGGTCCTCAATGCAGTACCATAATATGTAACACATAGCGTTTCCTTCTCGAAAAGTATACCTACAACGTTATCCTGTCAGGACGGGAGCAAGTACAACCTCTACAACTAAAGTACTGAGCATATAATGAAAGAGATGTACAACAAGAAACATGGTGTGATAAGTCTATAAAACAGGAAATACTAGAAACATGGCCTCATGATACAACTGGGATCATGGTATGACTGGAATCACCGTATCATAGTAACACAGGAAACATGGCATATCTCATAGTCTATCATGGCAATGACACATATGTCATAGAGACAGATGCGTATGTAATGTTTAAAACTGTAGCAGGTACGTGATCGGTCAATAGATGTACAATGTGCTGGGGGCACATAATGAAATGTACTTCCGTACAAGTGAAACGGCGACAGATGTACATACGCACAAATCCGCGTTAAGATAAAGCCTACGACAAGGTATACATATAAAATGTCAACCTTGCTCGGTACATACGTACGGAGAAGGGGGTCGTGATCACGTACTCAACTGTCAGTTTCCCCATAACCCATATTCTAACATGTGAGAGATACGAGAACAGTAAAACATGTGGGAGATACTGGGAGTAATATAAGCATGGCCGGTACTGGGAACAGTATGAAACATGTGAATACTCCGAGTAGTATAAAGCATAGTAAAATATGTACTGAGAACCAGTAAGAAACATGTGAAGATATAAGAACTGTCCTAAGCATGGCAGGTACTAAAAGTAATACAACGTGTGAAGATTTAACTTGCAGTTATTCAGAAGCAGTATTTTAACAGGGTTAATACATGTTCTAGCATTAAAAGACAGTAAATGAGTGTGTAGATGTACTTGCCTCGAGCAAAGCAAGAATACTAGTACGAAGATATAGATGTCCGATATCCTGTCAATAGTGATATACAAACTCAGTTCTAAGCTATGATCAAGATTACACTAGTGGTGTGACACGACTCCTAACTGGATACTAGCCAAGTGGGGACCTAGCATAAAAGTCTAATGTGGAGTGCCACTATACACAAACTCACTCTCTAGGGTCTTTACACTAGTGCGGGGTGAGGTCCAATACTATAACAACTCAAATCAACGCAAAACTTGCAAGTTGTAACTACTCAATAAATAAATCAAACGGTACACTAAGTTCCAACAATTTTAGAGATAGACAAAAAGCTTAAATATATATAAAATAAAGTACCAAAATAATCCTTGTTAATTATAGAAATTTATACTAATTTTTCTGGAATTTATAAACCCTCATAAATATTTATTAAAAATCAGCAAACATAAATATACTGAAAATGAGTTCTGTTTTCCTATTTTTATAAAATACCAAAAGTACTTATTAAATACTGAAAAAATTATAATAAATTATCTAAATTAACATAGTATTTAAATATAATTTTTCTCAAATTTTTTTACAGAAATTAAAATATATATAAAAATTCAAAACCAGAAAGTAACAATATCTGGAAAAATAATTAATTATAAATTAAGGATAATACATAATCAAAATCTACAAATGTTGTCGGATGATAAAATAAATATCACCAACGTGTCCAGAACGGTCAAATCAGCTAGGATAGCCTACCCATAAGTCCAATTTAGACACAGGGGCAAAACGGTAATTTCGGATCAAAATGATGTCCGCCGTTGGACACACTTTGCACCGAAAAGCGTGTCGGAATAGAAGTCTACAAAACTTAGCAAATTATATGTCCACGAATCCAGAATGACGATACGAACCCAACGGTATATCCGGAATAGGATTCCGATGTGCCGATCTCAAAATGATACGTTGACGCGACACTTGGTATCCGATTTGCACGGAAATACGTGCCGGAGCAAATGTCTTCAAAACTCAGCAAATTATATGTCAACGAGTCCAGAATGACGATACGAACTCAACGGTATATCCGGAATTGGATTCCGATGAGCCGAACTCAAAGTGACCCGTTGACTCGAAAAGTGGGATCCACTTTGCACCGAAATGCGTGCTAGGGCCCACGTTCTCCAAATCAAGCAAATTATATATAAAAACATGCCAGAACGACGCCACGAGTCTACTGGTGGTGTCAGAAATTGAATCCGGAGTCCCGGGTTCAAAAATGGAATTTAACAAGTGCGATTTAAAGAATTCGGACTGCCAACTTTGGCGTCGAATTCAACCAACCAAACGTGCTTAAAATGAAACGAAATATAAAGGAGACAGGAAGATGGTTATACCAGATGTGCATCGGAACTGACAGTGCGCAAAACGGAGCTGCGACGACGAAGATACGAACCCGCGAAGTTGGCGTCGCAAAACTGTCCAAAAATAGTATAAATTAAAACGTCAACTTGGTGACCAGTTTTGAGGTATCAAACGACAAAATTAATGGACAAAAATTGACAGGAGTGAAGATGGATATACCGAGATTGCGACGGAGCAAGGAGTTCGCCGATCCAACGGTCGGATCTCCCGAAAAACATGCACGAACTTGCTGTGACGGAGCGCGAATTCTGAGTTCCAAACTCGCGCGCGCCGACGGGATCTCGTTCAAAACGCACGAATAGCCTATTTGGCTCGTCGGGGAAGGAGGTGGCAGCCTCGGGGTGGTCGCCGGGGGGTCGTGCGCCAGTGGGGCGGGTCGCCGGTGGCCGGTGGCTGGCCGTGGTGGTGCGCACCACGCGCCCATGCGCGCGCGCACGTGCGCGTGCATGCTGCGAACGCTGCGGCTTTGATGCGCTGCTGTCGCGCGCCTGAGCAGCTGTTGCGTCGGCTGACCAGGACGGCGGGCTAGGCCGGAGCACGGCGAGGGCGCGGTGGCGGTGGTCGTGTTGGTGGAGGTGGTGGCGTGGATGATGTTGAAGAGAATGGTGGTGGTGATGGTTGATGATGATGGTAATGGTGATGAAGTGGTGGGGAGTAGGAGGAGGAGAGGGAGGAGCTCGGCCTAGGGTGGTGGGGCTTGGCCGTCGGCCAGGGGCTCGGCCATGGTTCGGCTGGACTGTGAGGATGGGAGTGGTGTTTAGTTAGAGAAGAGAGAGAGAGAGAAATATGTATGTGTGTGTATATTAATATAAAGAGAGAGAGAGAGAGAGAGTTTAGATATTTGAATGGGGAGAGAGAGAAGTCGGTTGGGGGGGGTGTTCCTGCTGTAAAGGAAGGGTGAGGGGATGGGGAGTGATGTGTGTAAGTGTAAAGTGAGTGAGAGAGAGAGTTTGATATATATATATATTTTATATATATGTAGGTATATAAATATATATAAGGAGAGATAGAGAGAGAAAGTATAGAGAGAGGGAGGAGAGAGAAAGAGGTCGGCCAAGAGGGGGTGTTTGGCTGTGAGGTGGAGGGGAGTGAGAGAGAGTGTAAGAGAGAGATTTATATATATATATATATGTATATATATATATAAAGGATATTAAATGAGATATTTGTAGAATAGAGAGAGAATAAATAGATATTTAAAATAGGAAAATAGGAAAATTAAGTGGGGTATTTGGACAGTCATGAGAGGACAACGTGGAGCTTGGGCTCGGGTTCGGTCGAGCCGGGTCGGGTCAAAATCGAACCGGGTGCAATAATTGGATTAAATACGTATTTAAAATCACGGGTAAATAAATAATATGCGGGGACTCCAATAAATGGTACACAAGTTTCATGTGGGTAGTAGGCTTCGTAAGGGCCACGTCCATACTTTGGGTCGGCTAGGTTGGGTCAATGTCGGGTCCCGAAATTAAATTGGAAAATAATTCAGGTTTCACGGTAGATAATAAATTGGCCTAAATTGAACCGAAAGTTGTGCGAAGAAAATGGAGCACAAATGAAGTGTCTGAGTGGGACACGAAGGTCATGGGTGGAGAGCGTCTCGAGTAGATCATTTATGAGAAGTTGGTTTCGAGAAAATGGCTGATCTGGTGCTCCTAAATTAAAAGCAACGGTAACGTGCAAACGACGATCAAAAATAAAAGTGGAAATATTTATTCAATGATTAATCGGTCTAAGTTGACCCGAACTTGCGCGATACAAAAAGAGCACAAGGGAACGAGTTCAAGTGGAACATGATATATCAAAAAGAAGATAATCTTGTCTACTTCAAAACACGTGAAGAGAGTTTCCAGAGATTGGCATCCCTGACGCTCCAGAAGTCAAAGTCATGGAAAGGCACATTAATGATCTAAACAATTAAATAATAATATATTTATTGAAAACAATTCATTCAGAAAAATAAAAATAAATCCTGAAATTCAGGGGGCTTATATATATATATATATATATATATATATATATATATATATATATATATATATATATATATATATATATATATATATATACCACTTAATATATAAATAATCCCCAAATAAAACCTTAACCTAGATTATTAGGAAACCTACAAAATTTGTGGGCAAAGTGTAGAGAATCCTCTTCTCTACACTTATTGTGAAGCAATAAATGGAGTAGAGAAATTAAATGGAGAATTAAATTTATACCTAAAGGTTGATGGAGAGAGAGAGAGAGAGAGAGCTTGGAGGAAAGAAATGAATGTTGAGGGAGAGAGAGAGAGTTGCTTAGAGGAAAAGTAAAGGGGGGGTTCTCCTTTGTGGCCGGCCAAGTGGTGGGGGGTTATTGGGTTTGGGTAGGATCCAATAACCCGCCACCCATTAGACTTGGTTCAAGTTGGGTTCGGTTTGTTTCGGTTTGGTTCGGTTTAACCCTAACTAACTAAATTAGCCTTTATAACGACTAATTAAGCCATGGAAGTTGGGTTAATAATTTCTAGCCTAATTATGATGGTATGTGGGCTAAGCCCAGCTAGTATGGGGGTCCCACTAGGGTCCAGGCTACCCGGGTCTCCAATTTGAGTCCGAATTGGATAAAATCCAAACCAACCCAAATAAATCCCAAAAAAAATCACATAAAATCAAATAAAATTCCTAAAAATTATAAAACTTGAAAAATGACAAAAATACCCCTAATTCAAAAACTGGGGGTGACATGAACAAGCCTAGTGTCTCAATCACAAGCAAGTAAGTAAGGGTTACAAGATGTAAGATCACCAAATATACAATAGTAAGACGTTCCAAACATTACATATTCAGCTGATCATGAAGCTAGTCGTTACAAAATGTCAGGACTAGCAAGAGTTTAGTCATACATGATCAACCCTAGGATTTGTTAATCATGTCACAGCCCGTAGGCAGACAGTAAATAAAGGTACAATCGAGCTAACAAGTGCTCGTTGGCTAAATGCTTTAAAAGAATAATTTTTACAATAAAGTGGGAGGACAAAAAGAAACCCACTCGTTGCCAGGGTTACGCCTGGTGGTCACCATCTGGCTGGAAGGTAGGTAGATCCTCTAGAGCTGCTCCGATATCTGGCCATACAAAACCAGCTGGGTCAGACCCCAGAAAGAACAAGTGCCACAAATGAGGCTTCACTTAGGAACTAAAACCAGCATAACACAATAGAATATAAAAGATAATAAATAAAGAACTGATGATAATAGGGGTAACCAAAGTAAACTGAGTACGAGGAAACCATTCAAGTAGCCAGGTCACAACCCTTAAACCAAACAAGGACCAGGGTTGTAACCCTTCACCTGAGTAGAAACCCGTCTCAAATACTATTGGTACAGTAAAGACAATAAACGAAGAGAGGACACAGAACCGCTCCGGAAGCCAGGTTACAACCCTTAAACCAAACAAGGACCGGGGTTGTAACCCTTCGTCTGAACAGAACTGGACCCCTGATCTTTATTGTTAAGGCCAGCATAAGTAATAAATCATATTGTTGAAGTGAAGTAAAACATGACGAGCATGGCATAGGGTACACTAAGACAATAAATGAAGAGAGGACACAGAACTACTCCGGGAGCCAGGTTACAACCCTTAAACCAAACAAGGACCGGGGTTGTAACCCTTCGCCTGAACAGAACTGGACCCCTAATCATTTGTTATTGAGACAGGCACAATCAATCGTGTCGTGTCACAGTCTTGTACAGGATCAAGATAAGACTAAGCTGGAATAAACTCCATCCAATCAATCATGTCCAATCAAGAAGTACGGCTTGATACTCTTAACTAACTAGGGTTATCACGGGCCTAGTTACTAGCAAGATGCAATGAGATTATCCCAACAGCCACAAGCCCTGCAGACCATCCGATTATCCTGGTCGAATGTCCATTTATGAAGGGTGCACCACATGACTGTGCGCTGGAAATGTGCCCTACTCGTCGGTAGGCTACAAGTCCACTTAATGCGCCCAGATAACGGGATTGCATGTAGCTGGGAATCTCTTCATGACTACTGTATTATCCTAGTTATTAGCCTTAGTCAATTACGGTAGGTATCCCTGACCGTGGTACTCAGGAATCCTCCATCCTATACATGATGCAAGACAGTACTGGTTTATTTGTACAAATGCAATCGCCACGGTGTCCAGATCATTCACACTTGTTATGTCAGGATAGCTGTCATAACTGCATGACGAGATGTATCGTGTCAGTTTTTTTGTCAAGAGTGCGCCATAGCGGGCTACTATCATGCCATGGTTCATGTGCAGAACTTGTATAGTACAAGTATTCTATAAGGGTTAGAACCTGAGTATAAATGAGACAGTCCAACATGATAATAATAACAAAATGAGGAAAGAGGAGAAGGATTCGGAAGGAGTTAGACAGCTAAGGGAAACCAAGCTCCTGTGGCTGCAGGCTCATACGGCTAGAAGAATGGGCGTATGCGGCTGGAGGATGCAGGGCATATGCGGCCGTTAGGAGCAAGCGCATGCGGCTGAAAGAACGGGCCACATGCGGCTCGCGGGGATCAAGTTATATGCGACAGCGGAAAGACTGAGCCCTATGCGGCTGGGACTTAATGCGGCTTTATGCGGCTGGAAAGGCAAGTGCTTATGCGGCTAAGGGCCAAGCCCTCTCATGCGACTGAATCAAAGGCAGAGCCATGCGACAGAGTTTCAATTGGAGTCTCATGCGGCTGAAGAATGTCAATCTTTATGCGGCTGAGATGAGTTGTCTACAAGCGGCTGAGAATTAATACACCAGGCGACTGAGTCAAGTCAAGGCCTCATGCGGCTGGGTTGCTGCCCATGGCCTTATGCGGCTGGAAATGCTTGCCGCATGAAGACTCATGCGTTCAAGTATTTCCATGCGGCCATGACAGCTATACGGCTGTACTGTTCTTCTTCTTCACTGATCCGAGAAGAAGAACACCATGAATCCAAACTTCCAAGCTCCATAAACCCTTCATCCGGAGTCCAAATTCGAACTTCCATAGGTCGAATTGGGGCAGAATGAAATGCTCTACAACATTGAACCATCAAAACTTAGAAATAATAAAGCTAAGTAGATCAAAATCCAAGAAATCCGAAAATAAAATAAATTTAGATCTAGAAGAGTTTAGCCATGGAAATTGAAAATACCAAGCACTAAAGAGTCTTAGAATGTTGCAAGGAAGAAAATGGAATAATAAATCTTGAGTTCTCCCATGAAGCAAGATGCACTTGCCTAAGCTCTCTCTCACTCTCCTGGTGGTTGAAGAAGTAATGGTGGAGAAGAAGAAGTAAATGAAGAGAGAGAATGAGGGGAATGGATTAAATAAGGAGGGTGGTGGTAGGTAGGAGGGTTCACCTTTGGTTCATGATGAGCTAAGCCAAGCCGAACCAACCCAAGAATAAATCAATCAATGAAATGCTAGAATAAATTAAGCAGGGAGACATACAATACGGGTCAAATTACGTATACTATACCAAGATACGCAATACGAACCACAGCGTTACAACTCTACCCAACTTAAAAGAATTTCGTCCTCGGAATTTACTTAAGAGGCTAGAGGGACAAGAGCAAGTTATAACTAGGCAATCAATCATTCATTCAAGCAAGGAACTAAGGGTGTAAGGCATAAGAAAGACATTATACCTCACGAATCAAACAGGTCCGGATGTCGCAATCGGATATCATCCTCACGCTCCTACGTTGACTCACCCAAAGAGTGATGACCCCAAGCAACTCGGACTAACTTGATAGTCTTGTTCTTGAGTGTCTTATCTCTCCGGTCCAATATAGACACGGGCCTCTCCTCATACGAAAGGTTGGTACCAACAACCAATTCCGAATGATCCAGGATGTGGCTCGGGTCTGGGATATACCGTCGCAGTTGGGATACATGAAATACGTCATGTACCTCACGCAACGACGGCGGAAGAGCGAGATGATAGGATACATCTCCTACTCGCTCCAGAATATCGAACGACCCTATATACCTAGGACTAAGCTTTCCCCGTATGCCGAAACGAATGACGCCACGGTTAGGCAAAATCCTCAGGAATACATGGTCCCGACAAAAAATTCAAGGGAACGCCGATGAGAATCGGTCCAATAACGCTGGCGATCTTGGGCAACTCGAAGATGATCCCTGACTCTCCCGACCACTTCAACGGTCTGAGCAATCATTTCTGGACCTAGCATCTGCCTCTCCCCAACATCATCTCAAGCTAGCAGAGATCTGCACTTCCTACCATACAGTGCCTCGAACGGTGCCATCTGGATACTAGCTTGGAAACTATTGTTGTACGAGAACTCTACCAGGTGCAGGTGATCTTCCCACGAACCATTGAAGTCGAGCGTACAAGATCTCAACATGTCTTCAAGAGTCTGGATCGTACGTTCCGACTGACCATCTGTCTGTGGGTGATACGCTGAGCTGAATTGGAGGCGAGTCCCCAAACTCTCTTGCAGGCTACGCCAAAAGTGCGACGTAAATCTGGAATCTCTGTCCGAGGTGATACTAACTGGTACACCGTACAATCTGACAATCTGTCGGAGATACATTTCTGCTAGCTGAGCCGTTGACTGACCAACTATGAACGGGAGGAAGTGAGCCACCTTCGTGAGCCGGTCAACTATAACCCAAATAGCATCTCGACCAGCTGGGGATCTAGGTAATCCAGTCACAAAATCTATGGTCACATGCTCCCACTTCCATTCTGGAATTGGCAAGGGCTGAAGAAGTCCAGCTGGCCTCTGATGTTCAGCTTTAACTTGTTGGCAAACCAAACACCGAGAGACAAATCGGGCTATCTTCCTCTTCATACCATTCCACCAAAAGTGCTGACGAATATCACGGTACATCTTCGTACCGCCGGGATGAATGAAATACTGCGAACTGTAGACCTCTGCCATGATCTCCTGTCTGATGTCTCCACTGGATACACAAAGACGCTTACCATGTCGAAGTGTACCGTCTTCATGGATACATAACTCTGGTCTTCGTCCTGCCTCACACTCTGCTCTGAGTCGCCAAAGCTTGGAATTTGCTGACTGTGCCATCCGGATCCTCTCGACTATAGTGGACTGAACTTGCATGCTAGCCATCAATGCCACACTGGAAGGGAGAACAACTTCTATACCCATCTTCTGAAGATCCGCTAACAACTCCGGTTGTGCTGTCAGAAAATAGACTCCGGCTCTCCTGCTCAATGCATCTGCAACAACGTTAGCCTTCCCAGGATGATACTACAAGTTAATATCATAATCCACAAGTAGCTCCAGCCACCTCCTCTGACGCATGTTAAGATCCTTCTGGGTGAAAACATACTTCAGGCCATTGTGGTCGGTAAAAATCTCTACCCTATCTCCATATAGGTAGTGCCTCCACAACTTAAGTGCAAACACTACTGCTGCCAGTTCCAAGTCATGGTTCGGATAATTCCTCTCATGGTCACGAAGTTGTCGTGACGCATAAGCTATTACCTTCCCATGCTGTATCAAAACACATCCTAAACCTCTGCCTGAGGCATCACAGTACACTGAAAATCCTCCGATCCCATCTGGAAGTGTGAAAATGGGTGCCGTCATCAAGCCTCGCTTCAACTTCTTAAATCAACTCTGACACTCTGCTGTCCAAGCAAACTTCACATCCTTGTGGGTCAACTGCGTCAGTGGTGCTGAAATTCGAGCGAAGTTTGAGACAAATCGCCGGTAGTAGCCGGCTAAGCCAAGAAAACTGCGAACTTCTGTAACTGTGATGGGCACTGGCCACGACTCAATAGCCACGATCTTCTGGGGATCCACTTCAACTCCTCCTCGGGTGATAATGTGACCTAAGTACGAGATACGATCGAGCCAAAACTTGTACTTACTAAACTTCGCGTACAACTAGTGCTTTCTGAGAATCTGAAGAACTACACGAAGATGCTGCTCATGATCTGCCTCATTCTTGCTATAAACTAAGATGTCATCTATAAACACTATCACAAACAGGTCCAAATAGGGCATGAAGATACGATTCATGAGGTCCATGAATACGGCTGGCGCATTGGTTGCTCCAAATGGCATCACAAGGAACTCCCAATGCCCATATCTTGATCTAAAAGCTGCCTTTGGAATGTCCTGCTCTCTAACTCTGATCTGATAGTATCCTGACCGCAAGTTGATCTTCAAGAATACTGCTGCCCCCTTGAGTTGATCAAACAAGTTATCTATCCCCGGGAGAGGGTATCTGTTCTTGATTGTTACAGAGTTCAAGGTACGATAATCTACACATAATCTGGATGTACCATCCTTCTTTTTCACAAGAAGCATCGGGGCTCCCCAAGGCGATCCACTAGTACGAATGAATTCCTTGGTTCTGAGTTCTTCAATCATCTTGTACAATATCTCTAGCTCTGACGGCGCTATCCTGTAAACTCTCTCTGACACTGGGGCTGTCCTGGGAATCAAGTCGATGGTAAACTCGATCTCTCGCTCTGGCGGCATCCCTGGAAGCTCTTCTGGGAAAACATCTGGAAACTCTTCGACTATACGAGGTAACTGTACTACTGCTACTGCCATCCGCAACACTGGAGGAGAATGTTCAACTTCGCCTCGGGAGAAGAAAAACTCCGGCTCGCCTGGAATGCTAAAAATAACCCTGCCAATGTGGCAGTCTATCCTAGCATACTGGTCCCTCAACCAATCCATCCCTAAGACCACATCATAATCGGCCATTGGGAACTCTATCAATCTAGCGGGGAATTCTCTACCGCTAACTACGATCCGACACGAGGAAAACACTCTATCTACTCCCACAAGTCCGTTACCAGTAAGTATATTGAGCCTTACTGATAATGACTCGGGCTCCAATCCTACCCGTGTCGCAAATCGTGTAGACATAAATAAATACGAGGCACCAGAATCAAATAATACTGAAGCTGGAAAGGTGTTGACGAGAATAGTACCTGTCACTACCTCACCTGGTGCTAATCCTTCTTCTTCCATAGTCAAGGCCAGCACTTGACCATGTCCTCTGGGTGCGGGTCCCCTCTGCTAAAAATTCCTCTGCCTGTTCTGTATCAGGGCTTGGGCTTGGACATACTGCTGCGGTCTCTGCTGCTATAATGCCTGGGCCTGCGTTGGCAATGGTCTCGGGAACGGGTACAGCAGCTGCTGCTGTTGCTGGACTGGTGCTGGTCCTCTAACTGAAGGACTAGAGAAGGCCGATGAACTCCCCCTGTTCGGGCAGTTCCCAACCCTGTGGTCCGGGACACCACAAACTAAGCACAAACCCTGTGCTCTGCGACACTCTGATACCACATGCCCTGGCTTCCCGCAGTGTGAACATCCCACTGCGGAAGACTGCTTCTGCTTCTGCTGCTGAGGGTGCGTCGGGATGGAATGCTGAACCGACGTTACTGAGGCCGCCCGCCTCGGAGCTCCAATGGTCAAAGTCCTGGCTGCCGGGGTTGGTGCTGATGACTGATTCATTTGGCCGTGAGATCGCTTTCGACCTCCGGTCCTATCCACGATCCTCTGGGAGGTATACTCATGCCTCCGGGCTGCTCTCAATACTGCATCAAAAGTCTGATGCTCAAACTGCTCTACCGCCAACAGAATCTCTAGGTGGAGCCCCTGCTGGAACCGCTGGGCTCTATCGAACTCGATCGCCACCAAGGTGGGAGCAAACCGACTAAGCCTGGAGAACTCGGCCACAGATCCGTCGACCGTCCTGCCCATCTGCTTCAGATTGGTGAACCTCGTCTGTAGATCATACCGAGCTACAGCATCAAAATACTTGGTCTGGAATCTCTCCCTGAATACTGCCCTTGAAATAGGGGCCATTAATCCATCGGCCTGCGCTGCCCACCAGCTGCGGCAAGATCCAATAACTGCAGGCGCACCACGGCCACCTTCTCGTTCTCTGGAGTCCTGGCTGCTTCTAGAATCACCTCTGTGTCCTGAAGCCATGCATCTGCAGCGATCGCATCTTCACTGCCATCGAAGAAGGGAGGGTTCAAGCGCTTGAAGCTGTTGGCCGCGCTATTACCCTGATGACCTCCTCTGGTCAAAGCATCTGACACCGCCTGGTGCAAGGCATCTTCGCGACGATCCTAGGAGGCTAATAGGGACCTGATGAGACCCACCAAAGTGCCATCCTCAGGCTCTGCAGGTTGGACGGGCTGAACTGGTGACTCTCCTCCAGTAGGCATGACTTTGGAGGCTACTCCTGAATGCTGGACTTGATTTCCAGGTTGCTGTTGGTCCACGGGAGGTGCTCCGCCTTGCTAATCGGTAGTGTAGAACCCTAGAGGGGGGGTGAATAGGGAAATTAAAAATTAACTACAATAATTGATGCAATAAAGACAATTGAAAGTAAAGAGTAGAAAGATCAAACGCAAGGATGTATCCTGGTAGCCTCCTTTGAGGCAGTCCAGTCCCGGAACTCTCTCCGGCTTTAATCCACTATTTAACCAAATAATACACACGAGTTTGGATCCGAAGAACTCGCCAACTTCAACACGAGTTTGGATCCGAAGACTCGCCAACTTCTACACACGAGTTTTCTTACGAAGGCTCGCCAACTTCAAACAACAGAGAATGAGAACTTGTTGATCTTCTAACACGTGAAGATCAAAATGTACAACTCTTTAATACTCTAGCACTTTGGGAGAGGATGACAATGAAAAGCTTGGAAGAGTATTAATGGTGGATCTCTTGGTTGTTGGAAAATTTATGGAAGAGTTGGTAAAGAAGCTCAAGAGAGAGAGAGCTTTCTTTTATAAGAGAACCAAGAGTTGGTGGCATTTAATGCTCTGAATACAGACAGACCGGCATGCCATCGGTATGCAGCGGCATACCGTCGGTATACCGTCCAAATAGTAACGGTCATATTAATGACCGTTAGGAAGCATTAAATGCGGCCATTAATGCTAGTCAGGGCAATTTAAAAACTAAATATTTGAAACCCGGTATGCTGGAGCATGCCGGAGCATGCCGCCGGTATGCCGACAATTTGTCACAGCAAGTTTTGGGTTGCTAAAAACGGTATACCGCCGGTATGCCGGAGCATGCCGTCGGTATGCTGACAATTTGTCACAGCAACTTTTGGGTTGCTAAAAATGGTATACCGTCGGTATGCCGGAGCATGCCATCGGTATGCCGACAATTTGTCACAGCAACTTTCTGGACACAAAAATCGGTATACCGCCGGTATGCCGGAGCATGCCGCCGGTATGCCGACAATTGGTCACAGCAACTTTCTGGATGCTAGAAACGGTATACCGCCGGTATGCCGAAGCATGCCGCCGGTATGCCGCTCTGTAAGTATTTGATTTTTGACTTGTGCTTTTTAATTGTCATCCGTCCTTAGGTGTTTACAGATATACCTAGACTTGTACAGACTCAAAGACTCTAAGCAGGAAGACGCCGTCTTGTGCAGGGAACGCCGGTAACTGCTTCAGTCTTCAAAGTGAAAGATGATTGTGCTGAACGGAAGAGCTCCATGTAGTAGATCTTCTGAGAATATTTGAATATGAAGAACAGAAGACTAAACTACGAAGATGCTGTTAATAATCAAAATAAAATGTGCCAACAAACTCCCCCATTTTGATAATTGACAAAATAGAGAGATAGCAACTTCAGGGAGTAGCTCCCCCGTAGGAAGACAGCTCCCCCTCAATACGATTTCTCCCCCTTTGTCACTTAGTCAAAGATGGGAATAATAATGGAAAACGTGCAAACTGATAATGACAAGAGCATATAAAGAGAAGCATGTATTAATAGATAGAAGTGAAAAGTGAATACATGCCCGACACATACATATCATAATGTAAATAGAAAGACTCTCCTCAACGAGAGCCGCACACTAGAGATAACCACAGATAAAGTCCCCGAAGGACTACAAACAACTAGTACCAATCACACACCGGTCCCCGAAGGACCACAAAAGACAACATAAAAATAAACACATAAAAACTAAAACACGCATAAAACGAGACCATCACCCAAAAAGGAATCCATCCCTACTCATCAGCCGGATCGTCATCATCACCCTGAGCTTGCTGGAAGGCGCCAAAAGGATCAATGTCGTCAGGGTACATAAACCCATAGGTATTGGGATCAGAGAAGCGCGGGGCCGTGTACATGGGATCCTGAAGATTAAGATCCAGAAAAGCATCACGGTCTTGAAGAGTGCGCTGAATAAAGTACCCATGATCGTGGAAACGGGACTGGATCAGGGCGCCAAGTCCACGAGTGTGGGCCCGCATCTGCTCCTCCGCCTGGGCCATACGCATATCAAAGTGCTGCTGAGTGAGCGACATATAACGGCCCGAAGCAGGAGGGGTAGAAGTGGGAGCAGCAGGAGTGGATGTCGGACGCTCTTGGGAAGACGAGGCACGGGAAGCAGAGGCGCCGCTAAGGGAACGAGAGATAGCAAGGTAGGAGGGCACGCCATCCGAGGAGCAAAGAGATAGGTCAACTTGTTTGGCCTCCAGAAGGAGAGTGATAAGGGAGCCGTAGTAGAGGTTTTGCTTCCCCGAAGGCATGACACGCCGGAAGAGCAGAAGGAGAGTCTTCGGGAAGGAGAATGGCTTCCGGGCATAGAGATAATACATGCAGACGAGGGCATCACCGGTGATGGCGTCGTAGTTCCCGCCCTTAGGAAATAGTGTGTGGCACACTATCCTATAGAGCTCGTAGTAAAACGGCTCCAGCTGGACAGAGAGGGCCGAGATGGCAGGAGGGTTGGGGCCCTTGCAGATGATACGGCAGAATTCGTCGAAAGGTGACGCCGCCGAGGAGTTGAGAGCACCCAAGGATGGTAACGCTTCCCCTTTGTCCGGGATGCCGAGGATGTTCCCCACTTCCCGAGATGTTAGACGGAAGTGACGGTCATTGACCATAGATTAAATGGCGGATGGATCGTCGTCCCCGACCAAGTTGCAATAGAAAAGTCGGACAGCAGCGGGGTAGACGGGTATTTGGCGCCGAAGTAGAGAGGAGAGTCCGACGTCGTCAAACAAGGGGACATGACCGGGGAAGAGGTTCCAGTTGATCGCCCGTCCCTTGAACACGTTGTGATGGACGAAGTGCTAGAACCAAAGCTTGGCCGCCAGAGAGTTGAAGAAGATGCGTTGGTCATAGCCGTTAGGTAGCGCCACCGGGACGAAGGGGTTGAACATGGAGGAGGAGGAGGATCGGGGGCGCTTAGGGTTTGCCATGAAGAGAGATTAGGTTTTTGGAGTGGGTGAAGGAGGAATAGGAGAAAAGATGGAGAAAGAAGGATTTTAAAGAGGAGGAGGAAGATGAAGAGATGGATTTTTGAAAAGGGGAGGAGGGTAGGAACGGTTGTAGAGGAGGGTTTAATGAAAGGGAGATGAAAAGGTGGTGGATAGTTATGATGGTGGAGTAAAAAAAGGAGGAAAAGGGAGGATGTGATAGAATAGTAATAAATGAGGTGGGAGTTTGAAGAGATGGGTAGTTAAGATAGATGGGATGGATAGGAGGGAATAAAGGAAGGATAAAAAGAAATAAAGGAAGAAGAGAAGAGAGGTGGGGCCGGTCCTTCAGTTGAAATCCTGTCCGCCCCCATCCGACATACCGGCGGTATGCCGACGTATATCGACGGTATGCCGAGTATCGAGACAGAACCTAATTCTGAATCGAAAAATGGTATGCCGCCGGTATACCGCTGTATACCGTCGGTGTGCCGGCCGGGAGGGATTATGGATCAAAAGATAAAATGCCTAATTCACGACAAAGGAAGGTGAAGCGATCTTCCGGGAGCGGTTTTGTGAAAATATCGGCTAACTGATAGGTAGTATCAATAAATTCAAGACGAATATCTTCCTTTTGTTGATGGTCACGAAAAAAATGGTGTCTAATTTCAATGTGCTTCGTGCGTGAGTGACAAATCGGATTTTTCTTGAGATTGATAGAGCTAGTGTTATCACATTTAATAGGGGTGCAAGAATGAGAAATGCCATAGTCTAAAAGTATTTGTGATATCTAAAGAATTTGTGCACAACAACAACCAGCCGCAATATATTCTGCCTCAGTTGTAGAAAGAGCAACAGAATTTTGCTTCTTACTAAACCACGATACCAAAGACTTCCCGAGGAATTGACATGTGCCACTAGTGCTTTTTCGGTCAATCTTGCATCCGGCAAAATCCGCATCCGAAAAGCCGTGAAGCTCAAAGGATGAGAATTTCGGATACCAAAGACCCATGTTAATGGTGCCTTTGAGATAACGAAAAATACGCTTAACGGCACACAAATGAGATTCCTTTGGATTAGCTTGATATCGTGCACACAAGCAAACACTAAACATGATATCAAGACGGCTAGCAGTTAAATAAAGTAAGCTACCGATCATACCTCTATACTTACGAATGTCGACCGATGTTCCATCTTCATCATTGTCAAGCTTTGTCGTTGTGGCCATAGGAGTCCTCATTGATTTGGATGAGTCGAAGTCGAAACGCTTGAGGAGGTCCTTTGTATATTTCGCTTGATTAATGAAGGTTCCTTTGGGACCTTGCTTGATTTGTAACCCCAAGAAGAAGGAAAGTTCACCCATCATACTCATTTCAAACTCTTCCTGCATAACTTTAGCAAATTCTACACAAAGTGTGTTGTTAGTAGAACCGAAAATAATATCATCGACATAAATTTGAACCAACAAGAGAGTCCCATCATGGGATTTAATAAAAGTGTTGGGTCAACTTTTCCCTTTAAAAAATTGTGAGAAACAAGAAAAGAGCTAAGACGCTCATACCAAGCACGGGGAGCTTGTTTGAGGCCATAAAGGGCTTTATGGAGTTTGAACACGTGATTAGGAAATTGAAAATCTTCAAATCCGGGAGGTTGTTTAACATAAACTTCCTCTTTAATAATACCATTTAGAAAAGCACTCTTAACATCCATTTGAAATAGCTTAAAGTCATTAAAACAAGCAAAAGCACAAAACATACGAATGGATTCAAGACGTGCAACCGGAGCATAGGTTTCGTCGTTGTCAATGCCTTCCTCTTGGTTATAGCCTTGAGCAACCAATCGGGCTTTGTTACGAGTCACTAACCCATCTTCATTAAGTTTGTTACGAAACACCCATTTAGTTCCAATAATGGGATGGTTGCTAGGTTTTGGGACAAGTTCCCAAACCTTGCTTCGCTCAAATTGATTTAGCTCCTCTTGCATAGCTATCATCCAAAACTCATCAAGAAAAGCATCATTAACATTTTTAGGCTCAATTTGAGAGATAAAAGCCACATTTGCACAAAGATCACGAGTGGCGGATCTTGTGCTAACACTTGAAGAAGGATCCCCAATGATAAGCTCCTTAGGATGATTGGTGACAAATCTCCATTCTTTTGGGAGATCCTTTTGAGGAGGCTCGAGAGGAGGAGCCTCTTTTGATGGGGTCACAACTTCATTGTTAGATGAAGAAGGACGATCCTCAATAGAGGAGTTCTCCAACCCAAACGAGATGTCATCAATATCCTCGGAAGAGGAGAATGTAGAAGAGTTGAGTTCATTAAAAGAGACATTTATTGGCTCTTCGACAACAAGACTTCTTTTGTTAAAAATACGAAAACCTTTACTATGAGTAGAGTATCCAAGGAATATTCCTTCATAGGCTTTTCCTTCAAACTTGCCTAGGTTATCCTTGGTATTCAAAATAAAACAATTGCAACCAAAAACTTTAAAATATTCAATAGAGGGAATTTTGTCAAACCAAAGCTCATAAGGAGTCTTTTTAGAAATAGGTCTAATCAAGACCCTACTAATAACATGACATGCCGTATTAACGGCTTCCGCCCAAAAATATTGGGGGAGCTTATATTGGTTTAACATAACCCGGGCCATATCGCCAAGGGTTCTATTCTTTCTCTCCACAACACCATTTTGTTGAGGAGTACGTGGACAAGCAAAATCATGTCCAAAACCATTTTTTTCACAAAATCTTTTGAAATCAACATTATCAAATTTTCCTCCATGATCACTCCTAATTTTGTTGATAGAAAAACTTTTCTCATTTTGAACACATTTACAAAAAGCAACAAATTCACAAAAAGTATCACTTTTGCAAGCAAGAAAAATAACCCAAGTAAATCTCGAAAAATTATCAACTAAAACGAAAGCATAAAGTTTGCCACCAAGGCTAGCTATTCTACTAGGCCCAAAAAGATCCATATGGATAAGTTGAAGGGATCTAGAAGTACTCACAGAGTTGATTGACTTGAAGGATGACTTGGTCAACTTACTTTTCTCGCATTCTTCGCATACCATATCCTTTTTGAATGGGATACTTGGGAGTCCTCGTACAAGCTTCTTGGAGGCGAGGCGAGAGATGGTATCCATGTTGGCGTGTCCAAGCCTCATGTGCCAAAGCCAACTCTCATCGTTCTTTGCAACTAGGCATCTGCCATTGTTAGTACCTTCAACAAGATAAAGAACATAAATATTGTTTTCTCTAATGCCTTTATAAACAATAGTTCCATTAGAACTATCGGTAATGTAGTATTTGAGTTTAACAAACTTGATACCATAGCCATTATCGGTAAGATGGCTAATACTAAGGAGGTTATGCTTGAGATTAGTAACAAGACATACATTATTAATACAAGGATAAGGAGGAGAACTGATATTACCATTTCCAATAATATAACCTTTAAGATTGTTAACGAAGGAGACGTGTCCTTCCTTCTTCATCGATAGCGTTGTAAAAAGTGAAGCATCACCGGTCATGTGCCGTAAACAACCGCTATCGAGAATCCACTTGCTTCTAGCATGAGAAAGATTCGTCACCTACAACAAAAGTTGAAGATGAACGTTTTGGTACCCATGATCGTTTGGGTCCTTGATTGTTAGTTCTAGGAACCCATTTAAGAACTTTTATGTCAACTTGTTTCCTTGTATAACAAAAGTTAGAAGTATGTCCGAGCAAACCACAATAATTGCACATCAAAGAAGATTTAGAAGAAGAAGTGTGAGTGTTGTGCATATGTGAGTTTCTAGTGTGAGAAGTTCTACCATGAGTGTTATGATGATAGTAAAATGCATGATATGAGGTGTTCTTCTTAACAAAAGGTCCTTTTCTTGTATTAGAAAAAGGAGTTGTGTGTAGTGTTCATGTAAGGATTATGCCTATCATTGTGATGAGTGTGGGGGTGTCTTGGAGCATGCATGTGAATGGTATTCTTATTACCTAAATTCTTACTCCGTGTAAGAAGATCATTATACGTAATAGAAGTGTCATATTCTCTTCTATTAGCATCTTGACATTTGCGCATACCAAATTCATAAGAGCTTCTCATGGATAGAATCTCATCATCCCTTTTCTTGATGGTGTCAAGAGATTCTTGAAACTTGAGTCGCAAAGACTCTATTTCATCCGTGTCAGAAATAGGAGATTTTCCCTTCACATCAATAATGATGCTTGAGAGCCTCTCTACTTCAAGTTGAAGAGCCTCAACCTCTTTAAGAGATTTCTTGTATTTATTCCGAGCACCTTTGTGTTCTTCATGTAATTCAAGAATAGCTTTTTCCAAATCATCATAGGTAAGAGTGTTTAAAGAAAGATCATCAAGTACCTCATCAGTTGCCATGAGACAAACATTTGTATTGTGTTTGCACTCTTTGTCATTGTCGGAGTCACTAGCATCACTCTCACACCAAATGCTAGTGTTGGCGAATTTTCTAGAGGACGAGCTTCCTCTGCTTGGCTTCTCGTACTTGCTTGAATCTTTTCTTATCATCGGACAGTCCCGCTTGATATGTCCGGGTCTTCTACATTTATAGCACGCCGGATCTTCCTCATTTTCCCGTCTGGAGCGATTGGCTTTGTTGAATTTGAGGAATTTTCGGAAGTGCTTAGCTGTGAGAGCTATTTCTTCATCATCATCCGACTCATTGTCGTCGGAGCTCTCCTTGGAGTAAGACTTTGTAGCTTTGAGAGCAAGAGTCTTCTCCTTCTCTTTGGTCTTCTCCTTCTCCTTCTCTTGTGTGGAGGATTCCTCTTGATCCTTCATGTCGAGCTCGTGAGTCATAAGCTTACCCATGAGGGTTTCAAGGTTCATGACAGTTAGATCGTTCCCCTCAATAATTGCGGTAGCTTTAGGACTCCACACTTTCGTCAATCCTCTAAGGATTTTTTTGATCTTTTCATGAGCCGGATATTCCTTACCAAGAGAGGAAAGAGGATTAATAATATCAACAAATCGAGTAAACATAGAAGTAATAGATTCATCATGCTTCATTTTAAAAGACTCATATTCTTGCGTGAGTCTACTAATCTTAGACTCCTTCACTTGTGAAGTTCCTTCGTGTGTGACTTCAAGTAATTTCCAAATCTCATTGGAAGTCTTGCAAGTAGAGATTCGGTTGAATTCACTACTGTCGAGAGCATAATAAAGAGCATTCATTGCTTTGGCATCTCGACTGGCAAGCTTCTTAATGTTTTTAGAAAAGTGTCCCGAAGGGTGTCAGAAGCAATATCCTTAATAGCTCTGGAAGGAGTAGGAAGACCATTTATCACCCAATCCCATAAGTCGAAATCTATGGACTTTAGATAAATGCTCATCCTAATCTTCCAGTAGTTGTAGTTGGTACCATCAAATAGGGGAGGCCTATTTGTGGAGTGCCCCTCATTGTGAAACGTATTGATACTAGGGTTAGAGGCCATGGATCACTCAAGGGTGTAAATCCAAATCAAGAGAACAAAGCTTTAATACCAATTGTAGAACCCTAGAGGGGGGTGAATAGGGAAATTAAAAATCAACTACAACAATTGATGCAATAAAGACAATTGAAAGTAAAGAGTAGAAAGATCAAACGCAAGGATGTATCCTGGTATCCTCTTTTGAGGCAGTCCAGTCCCGGAACTCTCTCCGGCTTTAATCCACTATTTAACCAAATAGTACACACGAGTTTGGATCCGAAGAACTCGCCAACTTCAACACGAGTTTGGATCCGAAGACTCGCCAACTTCTACACACGAGTTTTCTTACGAAGGCTCGCCAACTTCAAACAACAGAGAATGAGAACTTGTTAATCTTCTAACACGTGAAGATCGAAATGTACAACTCTTTAATACTCTAGCACTTTGGGAGAGGATGACAATGAAAAGCTTGGAAGAGTATTAATGGTGGAGCTCTTGGTTGTTGGAAAATTTATGGAAGAGTTGGTAAAGAAGCTCAATAGAGAGAGAGCTTTCTTTTATAAGAGAACCAAGAGTTGGTGGCATTTAATGCTCTGAATACAGACAGACCGGCATGCCGTCGGTATGCAGCGGCATACCGTCGGTATACCGTCCAAATAATAACGGTCATATTAATGACCGTTAGGGAGCATTAAATGCGGCCATTAATGCTAGTCAGGGCAATTTAAAAACCAAATATTTGAAACCCGGTATACCGCCGGTATGCCGACAATTTGTCACAGCAAGTTTTGGGTTGCTAAAAATGGTATACCGTCGGTATGCCGGAGCATGCCATCGGTATGCCGACAATTTGTCACAGCAACTTTTGGGTTGCTAAAAACGGTATACCGTCGATATGCCGGAGCATGCCATCGGTATGTCGACAATTTGTCACAGCAACTTTCTGGACACAAAAATCGGTATACCGTCGGTATGCCGCCGGTATGCCGACAATTGGTCACAGCAACTTTCTGGATGCTAGAAACGGTATACCGCCGGTATGCCGAAGCATGCCGCCGGTATGCCGCTCTGTAAGTATTTGATTTTTGACTTGTGCTTTTTAATTGTCATCCGTCCTTAGGTGTTTACAGATATACCTAGACTAGTACAGACTCAAAGACTCTAAGCAGGAAGACGCCGTCTTGTGCAGGGAACGCCGGTAACTGCTTCAGTCTTCAAAGTGAAAGATGATTATGCTGAACGGAAGAGCTCCATGTAGTAGATCTTCTGAGAATATTTGAATCTGAAGAACAGAAGACTAAACTACGAAGATGTTGTTAATAATCAAAATAAAATATGCCAACAGGTAGGTCCAGGAACAATGCCGCTGAAGAAGACGACATAGGGAACAATAAGGAAAGACCAGGACAGATCAACGATACAAGCATATGATCAGGTCAAGATTCTCAGAGATTTGAAGATACGAGCAGAGATCAAGGGCGAATACTGATTGAGACATCTATTCGGTAAACCCTCACATATCTTGATATACAAGACCTGCATGGGCTACCACTTAAACCATGTCACGCCCCAGAACCAGAATACTGGAGAGCGGGGGCAGACATAGCCAGCTACGTATATTGAAGTGCAACCCACCTCGCTATATGGTCACGGCTGTCTAGATACATGAGGGTTTAACTACAAGTCAACAGTCTTTTATGGTCATGAACAAGCCTAGTGTCTCAATCACAAGCAAGTAAGTAAGGGTTACAAGATGTAAGATCACCAAATATACAATAGTAAGACGTCCCAAACATTACATATTCAGCTGATCATGAAGCTAGTCGTTACAAAATGTCAGGACTAGCAAGAGTTTAGTCATACATGATCAACCCTAGGATTTGTTAATCATGTCACAGCCCGTAGGCAGACAGTAAATAAAGGTACAATCGAGCTAACAAGTGCTCGTCGGCTAAACGCCTCAAAAGAATAATTTTTACAATAAAGTGGGAGGACAAAAAGAAACCCACTCGTTGCCAGCGTTACGCCTGGTGGTCACCAACTGGCTGGAAGGTAGCTGCTCCGATATCTGGCCATACTAAACCAGCTGGGTCAGACCCCAGAAAGAGCAAGTGCCACAAAGGAGGCTTCACTTAGGAACTAAAACCAGCATAACACAATAGAATATAAAAGATAATAAATAAAGAACTGATGATAATAGGGGTAACCACAGTAAACTGAGTACGAGGAAACCATTCAAGTAGCCAGGTCACAACCGTTAAACCAAACAAGGACCGGGATTGTAACCCTTCACCTCCTCTTGAGCTGCTCCGATATCTGGCCATACTAAACCAGCTGGGTCAGACCCCAGAAAGAGCAAGTACCATAAAGGAGGCTTCACTTAGGAACTAAAACCAGCATAACACAATAGAATATAAAAGATAATAAATAAAGAACTGATGATAATAGGGGTAACCACAGTAAACTGAGTACGAGGAAACCATTCAAGTAGCCAGGTCACAACCCTTAAACCAAACAAGGAATGGGGTTGTAACCCTTCACCTGAGGAGAAACCCGTCTCAAATACTATTGGTACAGTAAAGACAATAAATAAAGAGAGGACACAGAACTGCTCCGGGAGCCAGGTTATAACCCTTAAACTAAACAAGGACCGGGGTTGTAACCCTTCGCCTGAACAGAACTGGACCCCTGATCTTTATTGTTAAGGCCAGCATAAGTAATAAATCATACTGTTGAAGTGAAGTAAAACATGACGAGCATGGCATGGGGTACACTAAGACAATAAATGAAGAGAGGACACAGAACTGCTCCGGGAGCCAGGTTACAATCCTTAAACCAAACAAGGATCGGGGTTGTAACCCTTCGCTTGAACAGAACTGGACCCCTGATAATTTATTATCGAGACAGGCGCAATCAATCGTGTCATGTCACAGACTTGTACATGATCAAGATAAGATTAAGCTAGAATAAACTCCATCCAATCAATCATGGCCAATCAAGAAGTACGGCTTGATACTCTTAACTAACTAGGGTTATCACAGGCCTAATTACTAGCAAGATGCAATGAGATTATCCCAACAGCAACAAGCCCTGCAGACCATCCGGTTATCCGGGTCGAATGTCCATTTATGAAGGGTGCACCACATGACTGTGCGCTGGAAATGTGCCCTACTCGTCGGTAGGCTACAAGTCCACTTAATGCGCCCAGATAACGGGATTGCATGTAGCTGGAAATCTCTTCATGACTACTGTATTATTCTAGTTATTAGTCTTAATCAATTACAGTAGGTATCCCTGACCGTGATACTCATGGATCCCCCATCCTAGACATGATCAAGACAGTACTGGTTTATTTGTACAAACGCAATCGCCTCGGTGTCCAGATCATTCATACTTGTCATGTCAGGGTAGCTGTCATAACTGCATGACGAGATGTATCGTGTCAGTTTTCTTGTCAAGAGTGCGCCATGGCGGGCCACTATCATGCCATGGTTTATGTACAGAACTTGTATAGTACTAGTATTCTATAAGGGTTAGAACCTGAGTATAAATGAGACAGTCCAACATGATAATAATAACAAAATGAGGAAAGAGGAGAAGGATTCGGAAGGAGTTAGACAGCTAAGGGAAACCAAGCTCCTGCGGCTGCAGGCTCATGCGGCCAGAAGAATGGGCGTATGCGGCTGGAGGATACAGGGCATATGCAGCCGTTATGAGCAAGCACATGCAGCTGAAAGAACGGGCCACATACGGCTCGCGGGGATCAAGTTATATGAGGTAGCGGGAAGACTGAGCCCTATGCGGCTGGGACTTAATACGGCTTTATGCGGCTGGAAAGGCAAGTGCTTATACGGCTAAGGGCCAAGCCCTCTCATGCGACTGAATCAAAGGCAGAGCCATGCGACAGAGTTTCAATTGGAGTCTCATGCGGCTGAAGAATGTCAATCTTTATGCGGCTGAGATGAGTTGTCTACAAGCGGCTGAGAATTAATGCACCAGGCGACTGAGTCAAGTCAAGGCCTCATGCGGCTGGGTTGCTGCCTATGGCCTTATGCGGCTGGAAATGCTTGCCGCATGAAGACTCATGCGGTCAAGTATTTCCATGCGGCCAGGACAGCTATACGGCTGTACTGTTCTTCTTCTTCACTGATCCGAGAAGAAGAACACCATGAATCCAAACTTCCAAGCTCCATAAACCCTTCATCCGGAGTTCAAATCTGAACTTCCATAGGTCGAATTGGGGCAGAACGAAATGCTCTACAACATGGAACCATCAAAACTTAGAAATAATAAAGCTAAGTAGATCAAAACCCAAGAAATCCGAAAATAAAATAAACTTAGATCTAGAAGAGTTTAGCCATGGAAATTGAAAATGCCAAGCACTAAAGAGTCTTAGAATGTTGCAAGGAAGAAAATGGAACAATAAATCTTGAGTTCCCCCATGAAGCAAGATGCACTTGCCTAAGCTCTCTCTCTCTCACTCTTCTGGTGGTTGAAGAAGTAATGGTGGAGAAGAAGAAGTAAATGAAGAGAGAGAATGAGGAGAATGGATTAAATAAGGAGGGTGGTGGTAGGTAGGAGGGTTCACCTTTGGTTCATGATGAACCAAGCCAGCCGAACCAACCCAAGAATAAATCAATCAATGAAATGCTAGAATAAATCAAGCAGAAAGACATGCAATACGGGTCAAATTACGTATACGTATACCAAGATACGCAATACGAACCAAAGGCATTACAGACTTGCATCTTTCCATACACCCATGTTGTGCCAATGGTGGGCGCATGGCTCCCTGACATGGGCGCATAAGGCCCTGAGACTTGTGGTACATTCTCTAACTTACCCCCCCATATGTAGGCGCATAGGCATGGGTGCATAGCCCATGGGCGCATGTTTCCTTGGTGCATACCCTCCATAGCATATGCTTTACATAATAGGTTTAGCCCTAGGCGCATACATGTGGGCGCATGCCCTCAGGCGTATGCCACTCTCAGAACATGCATTTTGGGTGCATGCTCTTCATGACACCCCGTTGACCACTTTGTGCCACCCTTTGCAAATGTCCATATTGTCCTCATGGTCCTTAGTGTAAATTGTGTCCTTGTTTGTACTCTTTACTTGATTAGTCCTATAATGTTATTTTTCGTGTTGCACACATACTCTGAGTTTTAAACACGATCTTGGTATGGCACGTACACTCTCTAACAACTCATTGATAGTGGCCTGCTGTGGTGCACTTACGTGGATACGATATGACATTATAACATGATAACTCTTGATAGTGACCCGTCGTAGTGCACTCTTGACAAGTAACTTGACATGATAATTCTTGATGGTGGTCCGTTGTGGCACACCCTTGACAAGTAATCTTGATAAGTAACCTATCATGATATGCTGTTGCGGTGGCTATCTTGACTCGCTAAGTAACTCTTGTCTTGACACCGTGGATGGTTGTGCCTGTACAAGCTATATGTCTCGTCTTGCATCATGTCTAGGACATGAATTCCTGATTTCCACGGTCAGGGATTCGTACTGAATCTGACTAGAATAATGACTAGATTAATCAAATAGTCCATGAAGAGATTCCCAGCTACAAGCAGTCCCGTTATCTGGGCACTTTAATTGGACTTGTAGCCTTCCGTCGAGTAGGGCATATTTCCAGCACACTGTCATATGTTGCACCTCTAAGTCACCTAATCCAACTCTCTCAACTTGTGTCCGGATAACCTGGATTAAGACTGCAGGGCTTGTGGCTGTTGGAACATCTCGATGTATCTTGTTAGTAACTAAGCTTGTGATAACCCCAGTTAGTTAAAGTATCAAGCCGTACTTATTGCTTGGCCGTGATTGATGGATGGAGTCCCGTCTGGTCTTGCCTAGACAAGACCAGTACATGGTTATTTCTGCACATTAGTACTGTTTACTTTACCTTATCGATAATTGGTTAGAGACTAAGTTCTGTTCAGGTGAAGGATTATAACCCCGGTCATTGTTTGGTTTACGGGTTGTAACTTGGTTACTGGAATAGTCCTTTAGTTATCTTATCGCTTATCGCTTTGTTCCTCTAACTCATGTCTTTCGTTATTATTATGTCTTTATGTGCTAATATGCTGATTTTAGTTCCTAAGTGAAGCCTCCCTTGCGGCACTTGCTCTTTCTGGGGTCTGACCCATCTGATTTTGTATGGCTAGATTTCGGAGTAGCACCCGAGGATCTTCCAGCCTTTCAGTCAGATGGTGAACACTAGGCGCAACTCTGGCAACGCGTGGGTTTTATTTTGCTCTCTCACTCTATTGTAAATTATTTTTTTGAGACGTTTAGCCACCGAGCAAGTGTTAGCTCGTGTTAAATATACATTCGTGTCTGCCTAAGGACTGTAACATGGTTGACAAATCCTAAGGCTGATCATGTGTGACTTAAACTCTTGCTAGTCTTCGCATTTTGTATGACTAGCTTCATGATCATCTGAATATGTAATGTATGAGACGCCTTACTTTGTATGTCTGATGATCTACCATCTTATTACATTTACTTGCTTGTTTAAGATTGAGACACTAGGCTTGTTAATGATCATAATGTAGTAAACCCTAGGGGGGTGAATAGGGTCAAGCTAACTAATCAAGCACTTAGCACAAACTGATAGAAAATTTAAAAATATAAGTACAAGAGAAGAAGCAATAACAATACCGACACACGATATATTCTGGTATCCTCCCAAGGGGCACTCTAGTCCCGGAACTCTCTCTGGCTTTAATCCACTATTTGAGTAAATAGTTACACACGAGTTTGGATCCGAAGAACTCGCCAACTTCTTACACGAGAGCTTTAGTCCGAAGGCTTCTCCGACTTCAACCGAGAGTTTGGATACGAAGACTCTCCAACTTCAACCAAGATTTTGGATACGAAGACTCTCCAACTTCAACCGAGAGTTTGGATCCGAAGACTCTCCAACTTCAACCTTTCATAATAGGTTATGATCTCCTTATACAACAAGATGAAGATCTCACTTTTCAACTCAATAACTCTAACACAATTTGTGGATGTCAAATAAAAACTTTGTAGAGTTGTTTGTGGATAAGCTTTGGTGGTTTAGAAATTTTTAGGCTCAAAGCATCATCCTTGAATGAAGGGGTTCAAGGCTATTTATAACCAAAGCATTGAAAAGAGCTCAAAGGCAACTTTTCAGTTAATAATCGGTATGTCGTCGGTATACTGTCGGTATACCGTCGATATGCCGATCTGGAATGCAACGGCTAGAAATATAGCCGTTGGGATCATTAAATGCTCGAAATCCGACCGTTGGAATTTCAACGTTACTGAATCGGTATACCGTCGGTATAGATCGGTATTCCGTCGGTATGTCGATTTTTTAGACAAAAACTTTCTGTGAAGAAAATTGGTATACCGTCGGTATAGACCGGTATACCGTCGGTATGCCGATTTCCATCTGAAAATGATCCTGGGCTAATTTTTACCCTAGCTTTCGATTTTGACATCCATTTTTTGTGTTTACAATTATTCCTAAGACTCATTACAAACTCCAGAAATACTGTAGCAGGTGCAGGCTTCTTCAGAGTCTTGAAATGATGATGGCATGACATGGCTTCTTTCCTTGATAGATGTTGGCTTTTTCCCTTGGCGGCAGCTGTCCAAAGATATCCAGTTTGTGAAAACTGAATACCTTTTGGGGGCTTCGCTCTCGAATCCCCGACGAGGGGCACTGCCCCCTCGACCCCCGTCCGCTGACCGGGCAGCGGAACCCCCGAGTGCGTGGCTCCGGAGATGTCGTTGGGTGGTTCAGAGAAATCTTGTGGGATCGGTCGTCTTTGGCCCACCATGATTTCTTCATGCATATGTCCACATTGATCTTGCTTATTGCTTTTCTGCATGTACATGTTAGACGAACAAAGCAATATACATAGTAGCAAGTATGATAAGTTTAATGCACATTAGGGCAATGCTGAATTTAAGTATAAGTGCTAAGGTGATAGCATAAATATTAGTGATATCATAATGATTAAACTTAATTGAATAACCATAATAAAAAACATAGTTTTGATTTTGGCAACCCGATTAAATTTAAGATAGATAAGCTCATATCACTAATATGTAAACCAATAGGCACATATCACCAAAGGTATAAGTATAAGTAGAAATGCTATAGCGATAGTATGAAGATTAGTGATAATGAAATGCTAAGCTTAACATATTAACCATATTCAAAAACATGATACAATCATTGGACCAACACATAAGAGACTGTTGGCTTGTAGTAAAATTCTCATGTATCTAGACAATCGTGACCGTGCATCGAGGTGGGTTACAACTTCAATGTACGTAACTGGCTGTGTCTGTCCCCCGCTCTCTAATATTCTGGTTCTGGGGCGTGACAACTGTCCTCGATTAGTCTTCCCACGGTCGGCCAAGATAGATATTGAGCACTGGGGGCACCGGTACAAATTCAGGCGCGGTCTTAATATAACAATTATGGATCGATATTCCTGTGTGATCGTTCGACTCCCCTCGACTTTGGGCCGTGATGACTGGGGACTGGCCGTCCAATAGTTTTCGGACATAAATGTTGCACTCTTGCAGGACGGCAGTGGCGTCCCCGAAGATAAAGTCGATAGTGCCGTAGATGTCGCATTCGCGGTAGAACTGTAATCCATAGTGCACGTAGAGGGTATCTTGGTAGCCCTTGAATCTGCAATGATAACACACCGAGTGTTCTGATGACAATCTAAATGCTACCGCCTGGAACTTCTTGGGTCCAGCCGTATTCTCAAAAGTCATTTCTTGAGCAACAAATCCGTCACCTACAACGGCTGCATGCATGCCAATATAATTCAATCAGAAAGAATATATATAAATAGCTATGTTATATATATATACACTTTGCAATAAGCAAAGCAATCATAATGTACAACTAATACAGTTTTAATTTAATGTACATATTACTATAGTAGCTTCTTCTTACGGTACTACATGTATTTTTTTTCCTTTCTGTACAGATAGAATAATAGAAGTTAGCTTCCAACATGTGCTACATTAACATATTAGACTATATATATATATATATATATATATATATATATATATATATATATATATATATATATATATATATATATATATAAGTTTATTGAATGCTGCACAAGAATAATTAAACTAGGTTATGTAGGTATAAGATAGAAACTTACTGAATGTGGCCAAATCGAAAGGACCAAGACCGTCGTCCTTGTCATTTCTACTGCTACTAACAACGGTAGAGTCGATGTCTTGTCCGACGATCGTTATATTTTTCATAGATTTTTTCCACCACCACATATTCACGGTAAGTGCCGCTTTTAACATAAATAAGAAACCTGATCCTCAAGTCGGTTCTAATCTTCTCAGCCGCTTTCAGAGCTTCGGAGATGGTTTTACAATTTCCAGTACCATCTTGAGCCACCACAAGATGGGCTTTGTAAGAATCAAAAGATGGTTGAGGATGGCCATAGGTAACACATTTGTAGTCCATGAGGAAGTGAAAATGCAAAGTTTGTCTTTGTAATTTGGATTGGATGATTTAGCTGTGAGATGCAAATACCTTTCTATCTAGCGCTAGTTTATATAGGCCCACACATGAGTCAAATAACGAGTCATTGACGTACGTACATGTTAATTTAACTCACACTGACTCTTGTTCCTATATAAATTAATACTGACTTCTTATTATTATGCATTAAATATTTGATAAATATAAATCATTTTACATATCGTCATTTAGTTGCTGATATGAGTCATTTAACTATTTTAGACATGAATGTAAATTAATATTATCAAAATCTAAAGAGATTTAGCAACAAAGCTCAATATCACATTACTTACTAAAAATAGAATATTATATCATCACGGCTTAATTGCACTTTGATACCCTCAACTATTCTCCTTTTTTTAACTTAATACCCTAAACTTGTTTACTCAACAACTCGATACCCTCAACTATTTTAATTTTTCAACTTAATACCTAAAATCCAAAATATTCCCAAACTATCCTGGCTCCCTCTTTCTCTCTCTCCATGCCCCCCTCCTTTCCTCCCCTCCCTCTCCGGTGGAGGCGTGTCACTTCTCGTTCCCAGAATACGTATTTATTTAATATTTATCATGCATTTGTTCTGTATTTAAATTCTTCAATTTCGTGCTTATTAATTTTCCTGCATTTTATTTTCTGATTTTTCTTGGCTCTTGGTTCATTTTGGTTCATGGTAAACCAACTTGGTGTGGTTTGGTTCAACATGGAAAGGAATGGATGGCTTGGATTTGGTGGAGAGAATGAATGGTGGAGATCCACTTGACTTTGATATAAAAGTTCTTCTTTCATTCTCTCTCTTCATTCATTCACATTTACTTCTCCACCAAACCCTAACCCACTTGTGAGAGGCAAGTACATCTTGCACACCATGAGGGATTTCATGCATCCCTATTTATTTTTAGTCTATGTTGTTCATCTTCTCTTCCTCTACAAGTTTAGGTCTTGAAGTTCTTGATTTCTATGGATGGTTGGGTGTAGATCTAAGTTTTAAGTTTTAGTTTTCGTATGGATTTTATGGTTTTGATCTATCAACTCTGTTGTTTTCGAAAATAAGTGGTACCATGTTGTAGAGAATTTAATTCTACTGAAGTTTGGCTTTTGAAAAGTTAGATTCCGATTTATTTTGAGAAAGTTATGGCCAAAACAATTTTGGTCAAACTTCTATGTTCATCTGCAGCATGAGGCCGCATGTCGCAGTAGAGCCGCATAGATGTCGCGGTTGGGCCGCATGAGGCCGCGTGTCGCAGTAGAGCCGCATATATGTCGCGGTTGGACCGCATGAGGCCGCATGTCGCAGTAGAGCCGCATAGATGTCGCGGTTGGGCCGCATGAGGCCGCATGAGGCCGCATGTCGCAGTAGCCGCATATGATGCCGCGAATGAGCCGCATGGGGCACATGTCGCAGTTGAGCCGCATGATGCCGCGAATGAGCCGCATGGGGCACATGTCGCAGTTGAGCCGCATGGTGTCGCAGTTGGGCCGCATGGAGCACATGTCGCAGTTGAGCCGCATGGTGTCGCAGTTGGGCCGCATGAGCTGTATGTCGCAGTTGAGCCGCATATGGTGTCGCAGTAGGGCCGCATGAGCCGCATGTCGCAGTAGGTCCGCATGCATGTCGCAGAATAAGCCGCATATGCCTATTTTGGTTGTTTCTGACTGTTATATGTCCTATTTTGACTGAATTATGGCTAAAATTTCTTTCAACTCCCAACATGAAAGTTGTAGATCTTTTTCTTGGCTTCAAGAATGTGTTACCAACTATTTTATGCTAGTTATAGACTCGACCATGCTTAATACTAATTTGACTTTCATGCCTTGTCACGAATTGACCCCGACTGTTACTTTGACTAATAATTGATCATGCGTTCCTAGTTGGAACTAAGAGACTGGCTAGTCGTCTTATTTAATTAAATGAATGAGACACATTCATATTAATTATGAACTATTGTAATCGACTGGCTGATCCCGAATATTGACATACAGGCACATGCAGGCTTCAATTTATTTATTTATTTTACAAAAGCAGCATGTGTACTTTATGGTCAAGGCATGATTACTCCGTGGTTAGTTCTGATTGTTGCATTACGCTATGTAAGACATGCAACCTAACCGCACTGGTATCGTTGTAGAGTTGTGCATATCATACCCCGTACGAAAGTACTCATTTGAATGACCATGATCCACGGCATGGGATTTCACTCAACGTAGAGACTATTAAGTTAAATAAAATAATGATTGCATCGAGAGAATGGATTCCCGAATTCTTACATGGCAGCCCTCTTGGGACTAGTAGTGCCTGACAGGCCGGCTGGTCCCCACAGATACTGCAAATCTGCCACACTGGCAGGGAGCGGTATCTGGTTATATTATCTATTGTATATTGTATATTGATGACGGGCGTCCTGCTGGGACTCGTCTAATTCATGATTGGCGCAATTGATTGACTGGGTAAACTAGCCTTGCTTGCACATAGTAAGAACTGAGGAATCCCTATTGCATAATTCCAGGATAACTTGGAACTCACAGTAGCAAGCCGTAGTAGTTGAATGGCCGTTTAAATTAATTTGTTTGTGTACTGTATGTCCTCTGTTACCTAACTGAGATGATCAGAATGTCAGGACATGACGTGCCAACTTCTGTCCTTGTTTGGTTGGGAGGTTGGTTCGAAGTGTCGTGATACTATGTGAATCTCAGTAGAAAGCAGAGATCTATTTATCATATTTTCTCATTACTGGTTTTAATCCCTCATATCGTGCTTCCTTGCGGTACTTGCTGTTAGAGGTCTAACCTCTCTGGTTTTACATGGCCAGATTTAGCGCCGGTCCCCGAGGATCCAGCTTACTTCTACCTCCACGATGGTCAACACTAGAGGGATGATCGCAGGAGGGCTCGAGTAGGTTTTCTTACTTCCCCGCTCGTTTTGTTAAATACTTTATACTTTGCCGTTTGGCACCGACATGTTAGTCGGATTGTCTTATACCTACTTTTGCATAATTGTAACTATGTCAGGCTGCAGCTGATAACAATTGTGTATACTGACTACATCATCTGGCTGTCTTTTGTAAAGCCAGATATCAAGAACATTTTGACTGAGCGTTTGGGACGCCTTACTGCTTTATCTCACATGTTCTCTATTTCTGTTTCTTGTTTGAAATGATTGAGACAATAGATGTGAAGTGACCATAGGAGACTTTCATGTAGTATGCACCCCCTCGTCTTGTTAGACAGCATTGATCGTATTATACGGTATTCATCTACCCATAATACGTAGCTGGCTGAGTCATTCCCCCGCTCTCCAGTATTCTGGTTCTGGGACGTGACAAGGTTTTAGTGGTGGCCCATGCAGGTCTGATTTCAGACTTGTGGGGTATTTTAATAGGATGTCTCAATCACACATGTTTCTTCTTGATCTCGTGATTCGTTACTCTCAACTCTAGCTTGACATTCCAGTATCCTTTGACTTCATTGATCCTTCATGTCCGGTCGTTTGATTGTTCTCTTGTCCCTTTTCTTAGGGGCACCTCGTCCGCACCTGTCAGAGCTGGACAACAACAACAAGAGCAACACGGACAACCTGACCATGTTGGTCAGCAACAAGGGCCGGTACTAACTCAAGAGACCATCCAAGAAGAAGTAATAGTGGAAGCAGCAGCTGGACCGCAGTATCCGGATGTTCCACCACCACCAACAGTTCCACCTACCCCTGTGGAAGTAGACACACCGGCCCTTCTGGAGATCATGAGAGGAATGATGGCTACTCAGCAACACCAGATGTTAGCCCAGCAGCGCATGCACGCTCAGTTGCAGGAGCAGAACGTACTACTCAACCAAGGATTGCAGACGGCATTGGAAAGAGGGGCGAGGCCAGATTCAGGAGCATCAGCCAGGTTTTGCAAGTACAACTCCCGTCGTTTCGAGGGCACGGAAGATGCCGTCTCAGCAGATGCGTGGCTTAAGGATATTGAGGCTATTCTGACAGCAGCTAAGGTGCCGGCAGAAGAACGTGTGGATCAAGTGAAGTTGTTACTTCAGGATCTCGCACGTGATTGGTGGGAATCAGAGGAAGTAGGTATCAGACGTCCTGTTGCTTGGGACGATTTCACAGCAAGATTCAAGACAAAGTACTATGGAGTTGTGGCGCAGTTTGAGCTACAACAGAAGTTTATCAACCTCAAGCAGGCCGGCAAGACGGTAGATGCTTATGCAGCAGAGTTCTGCAGATTGAGTAGGTTCGCCCCAGAGATGGTAGCGACAGAGAGCCAGAGGGCTTTGAGATTTCAGCAAGGGTTTCATCTTGAGCTCTTGCAATTGATAGAGGGACACAATTACCAGACTTCTGATGAGGTATTGACGGCAACCCGAAGGCATGAGATCACCATTCAGTGGCTTACGGCAAGGACTGGGGGTCAGAAGAGATCTCACAGTCAGATTGAAGGAGGAGGGGGAGCAGCGCTCCGGACAACAGCACCACCCCCTGGCATTCGTATCCACGATGTGGCGATACGAGGGCCAGCACCACCATCCAGGCAGCAACAACAGCAACAGAGGAAGAACCAGCAACCCCCGACGGGCTGCACTTATTGTGGGAAGATAGGGCACACTAGAGATGTGTGTCGGACATTGAACGGACTGTGTTTGATATGTGGAAATCCAGACCATCGGGTTACCACATGTCCCATGAATTCGAGGTCAGGAGGACCAGCGCAGCAGTTTTCTGCTCTGCCAGCACCAGGGGCAGGACAGTATCGAGGACCAGCAGTGGCAGTGAGACCATTGGCCCGGCGTCCGTTAATACCGCAAGCTCAGATGTTTCGGCAGCAGGGACCGCCGATGCAGCAACACCAGCCTAGACCACCCCAGCATCATCAAGGAAGGGGCCAGCAGCAGCACCAGGCTAGGCCACAGCATGGAAACCAACAAGGAGGTCGAGGGCAGGCATTCACTCTGTCCTTGGAAGAGGCATTAGCATCGGAAGATGTTGTGGCAGGTAACATTCTCGTCGCCTCATATCCTGCAGTAGCATTGTTTGATTCAGGAGCATCACACTCATTTATATCTGCACAATTTGCGACACGGCTAGGAATGGAATTCGTGGCATTGCCAGGGAGGCTGAATATACTCACTGGTAATGGGCTCGTAGGAGTTAGTAGAGTTATTCTAGCGTGTAGCGTTGTAGTTTGCGGGCATTCCTTACCCGCCCAGTTGATAGAATTTCCTGTTGGAAATTTCGACGTTATCTTAGGCATGGACTGGCTGAAAGACAGTCATGCGACAATAGATTGTCGTAGTGGGAGTGTATCTTTTGATATTCCAGGCATGAAGATATTCACCTTAGTCCGATCCGTGGCAACTCAGCAAGAGCAGGGAGTAATAACGACAATGGAAGAAGTTCAAGTTCCGAAGGTAGTTGAAGAGTTTCTGGATGTATTTCCTGAAGAACTTCCAGGTCTACCACCGGTTAGGGATATTGAGTTCAGTATAGAATTGGCACCTGGAACTAAACCGATATCAGATCGAGTTTACAGAATGGCGGATTCAGAGCAGACCAAGGTATATCAGCACATAGAGGAACTGAAGGAGAAGAAGTTCATCCAAGCTAGCATATCGCCATGGGCAGCACCAGTGGTACTTGTAGGAAAGAAGGATGGATCATCCAGATTGTGCATTGATTACAGGAAGCTTAACGCGGCAACAGTAAAGAACAAGTACCCATTACCCAGGATCGACGACTTATTTGATCAGTTGAGCAGGGCTAGAGTTTTCTCCAAGATAGATCTTCGTTCAGGGTATCATCAAGTGAGGGTTCGGAAGGAGGATATTCCCAAGACAGCATCCAGGTCGAAGTATGGGCATTATGAATTCTTGGTAATGCCGTTTGGTTTGATCAATGCTCCAGCAATATTTATGGATTTAATAAACCGCATCTTTATGCCATACTTAGATCAGTTTGTCGTTGTGTTTCTTGACGACATTCTCGTATACTCTACTAGTGAAGAGGAGCATAAAGACCACCTCAGGAAAGTATTACAGGTTTTGAGAGAGAACCAGTTGTATGCCAAGCTCAGCAAGTGTGAGTTCTGGACGGATCATATTTCATTTTTGGGTTATATCATATCAGGAGCTGGAGTAGCAGTAGATCCCAAGAAGGTAGAAGCAGTAGAGAGCTGGCCAGTACCCAAGACCGTAGCTGATGTACGGAGTTTCTTGGGATTGGCAGGATATTACAGGAGATTCGTATCGAATTTTGCAAGACTTTCAGCACCCATGACCCGCTTGACACGGAAGGATGTGCCATTCGTCTGGTCGGCAGAGTGCCAGGCATCATTTCAGACCTTGAAGCAGAAGTTGATATCAGCGTCTATTCTTACATTGCCAGTTGGACCCGGAGGTTTTACAGTATATTGTGATGTGTCAGGTAAAAGACTTGGATGTGTCCTCATGCAGCATGGGAAGGTGATAGCGTATGCATCTAGGCAGCTTCGGGACCACGAGAAGAATTACCCAACTCATGACTTGGAGTTGGCGGCAGTAGTATTTGCTTTGAAGCTATGGAGGCATTACTTATATGGTGATCGAGTGGATATGTACACGGACCATAAAAGTCTGAAGTACATCTTTACTCAGAAGGAACTGGACATGAGACAGAGAAGATGGTTGGAGTTGATCAAGGATTATGACGTGGAGCTTCAGTATCATCCAGGCAAGGCTAATGTGGTAGCAGACGCTCTTAGCAGGAGAGGTGGCGCATTTATGTTGACAACACAGAAGCACATTTTAGAAGACCTTCAGGAGATGGGCATCGAAGTTATACTTCCTAGTGATGTAGGAGTTCTAACAAGTTTACAAGTTCAATCCGACTTGGTAGACAGGATCAAGGCAGCTCAGGCACAGGACCCAAGGATTCAGAAGCTTAGGGCAGAATGTGAGTCAGGGCTCAGGAAGGAGATGCAAATCTACGAAGACGGTACGCTTAGGTTTGGATCACGCCTATGTGTGCCTAGTGGAGATATCAGACAGGAAGTTATGGCAGAAGCTCACAGTTCCCAGTATTCTATACACCCTGGAGGGACCAAGATGTACCAAGATATCAAGCAGCACTTCTGGTGGAACGGGATGAAGAGGGAGATAGCTAGATTTGTTTCCCGTTGCTTGGTATGTCAGCAAGTGAAGGCAGAACAGCAGAGGCCAGCTGGGTTATTACAGCCACTTCCTATCCCGGAATGGAAGTGGGAGCACATCACAATGGACTTTGTGACCGGTTTACTGAGATCACCAAGTGGTAAAGATGCTATTTGGGTGATAGTAGATCGGCTTACAAAGGTGGCACACTTTCTTTCTTTCAGAGTAGGGCAATCTACAGAAAAGTTGGCAGAGTTGTATATGCAACAGATAGTCAGGCAGCATGGAGTCCCTGTCAGTATTGTGTCCGACAGAGATACCCATTTTACATCACATTTCTGGAAGAGCTTACATCAGAGTCTGGGTACCAAGTTAAGATTTAGCACGGCTTACCATCCACAGACGGACGGGCAATCAGAAAGGACAATTCAGACTTTGGAAGATATGTTGCGAGCTTGCACCTTAGATTTTGGAGGATCTTGGGAGAGCCACCTGTACTTAGTCGAATTCTCATACAACAACAGTTATCAAGCCAGTATCCAGATGGCGCCATTCGAAGCTCTATATGGTAAGAAGTGTAGATCGCCACTAGCATGGGATGATATCGGAGAGAGAAAGATGTTAGGCCCAGAAATGATTGTTCAGACAGTTGAATTGGTCAAGGGAATTAGAGAGCGACTTCGAGTTGCGCAGGATCGGCATCGTCATTGGGCGGACCAGCATCGTAGACCGCTAGAGTTTTCTGTTGGGGACCACGTGTTCTTGCGAATCTCACCTACCCGTGGGGTCATTAGATTTGGCGTTCGCGGGAAATTGAGTCCGCGGTACGTGGGCCCATTTGTTATTCTTGATAGGATAGGCGATGTTGCTTATCGTTTATCTCTTCCACCTTCGTTACGAGAGGTGCATGACGTATTTCATGTATCTCAGTTGCGAAGGTATGTATCGGACCCAAGCCATATCCTTGATCATTCTGAGCTGGTTGTTGGTACCAACCTGTCTTACGAGGAACAGCCTGTGACCATTTTGGACCGAAGAGAGAAGATACTCAAGAACCAAACAATTAGCCTTGTCCGGGTTGCTTGGGGTCATCACTCATTAGGAGAGTTAACGTGGGAACGTGAGGATGATATCCGATCACGGTATCCACATCTGTTTGACTCACAAGGTATATTTCTTCCCGTGTACCTTGATTGCCTTAACCCCTCATGCTTGTCACCTCATAGATAGAACTACTTGATATCGTAGATTGTTAATATAGATATGTTATCTGCTAGTTAAACATTGAAGGATGATTGCTTGCCCAAGTTTCTTGTACCTAGATCAGCTCGATTTTTCTTATCTTGTTTGGATTTGAAATTCCGAGGACGGAATTTTTTCTAAGGAGGGTAGAGATGTCACTTCTCGTTCTCAGAATACGTATTTATTTAATATTTATCATGTATTTGTTCTGTATTTAAATTCTTCAATTTCATGCTTATTAATTTTCCTGCATTTTATTTTCTGATTTTTCTTGGCTCTTGGTTCATTTTGGTTCATGGTAAACCAACTTGGTGTGGTTTGGTTCAACATGGAAATGAATGGATGGCTTGGATTTGGTGGAGAGAATGAATGGTGGAGATCCACTTGACTTTGATATAAAAGTTCTTCTTTCATTCTCTCTCTTCATTCATTCACATTTACTTCTCCACCAAACCCTAACCCACTTGTGAGAGGCAAGTACATCTTGCACACTATGAGGGATTTTATGCATCCCCATTTATTTTTAGTCTATGTTGTTCATCTTCTCTTCCTCTACAAGTTTAGGTCTTGAAGTTCTTGATTTTCATGGATGGTTGGGTGTAGATCTAAGTTTTAAGTTTTAGTTTTCGTATGGATTTTATGGTTTTGATCTATCAACTCTGTTGTTTTCGAAAATAAGTGGTTCCATGTTGTAGAGAATTTAATTCTACTGAAGTTTGGCTTTTGAAAAGTTAGATTCCGATTTATTTTGAGAAAGTTATGGCCAAAACAATTTTGGTCAAACTTCTATGTTCATCTGCAGCATGAGGCCGCATGTCGCAGTAGAGCCGCATAGATGTCGCGGTTGGGCCGCATGAGGTCGCGTGTCGCAGTAGAGCCGCATAGATGTCGCGGTTGGGCCGCATGAGGCCGCATGTCGCAGTAGAGCCGCATAGATGTCGCGGTTGGGCCGCATGAGACCGCATGTCGCAGTAGCCGCATATGATGCCGCGAATGAGCCGCATGGGGCACATGTCGCAGTTGAGCCGCATGATGCCGCGAATGAGCCACATGGGGCACATGTCGCAGTTGAGCCGCATGGTGTCGCAGTTGGGCCGCATGGGGCACATGTCGCAGTTGAGCCGCATGGTGTCGCAGTTGGGTCGCATGAGCTGTATGTCGCAGTTGAGCCGCATATGGTATCGCAGTAGGGCCGCATGAGCCGCATGTCGCAGTAGGTCCGCATGCATGTCGCAGAATAGGCCGCATATGCCTATTTTGGTTGTTTCTGACTGTTATATGTCCTATTTTGACTGAATTATGGCTAAAATTTCTTTCAACTCCCAACATAAAAGTTGTAGATCTTTTTCTTGGCTTCAAGAATGTGTTACCAACTATTTTATGCTAGTTATAGACTCGACCATGCTTAATACTAATTTGACTTTCATGCCTTGTCACGAATTGACCCCGACTGTTACTTTGACTAATAATTGATCATGCGTTCCTAGTTGGAACTAAGAGACTGGCTAGTCGTCTTATTGAATTAAATGAATGAGACACGTTCATATTAATTATGAACTATTGTAATCGACTGGCTGATCCCGAATATTGACATACAAGCACATGCAGGCTTCAATTTATTTATTTATTTTACAAAAGCAGCATGTGTACTTTATGGTCAAGGCATGATTACTCCGTGGTTAGTTCTGATTGTTGCATTACGCTATGTAAGACATGCAACCTAACCGCACTGGTATCGTTGTAGAGTTATGCATATCGTACCCCGTACGAAAGTACTCATTTGAATGACCATGATCCACGGCATGGAATTTCACTCAACGTAGAGACTATTAAGTTAAATAAAATAATGATTGCATGGAGAAAATGGATTCCCGAATTCTTACATGGCAGCCCTCTTGGGACTAGTAGTGCCCGACAGGCCGGCTGGTCCCCACAGATACTGCAAATCTGCCATACTGGCAGGGAGCGGTATCTGGTTATATTATCTATTGTATATTGTATATTGATGACGGGCGTCCTGCTGGGACTCGTCTAATTCATGATTGGCGCAATTGATTGACTGGGTAAACTAGCCTTGCTTGCACATAGTAAGAACTGAGGAATTCCTATTGCATAATTCCAGGATAACTTGGAACTCACAGTAGCAAGCCGTAGTAGTTGAATGGCCGTTTAAATTAATTTGTTTGTGTACTGTATGTCCTCTGTTACCTAACTGAGATGATCAGAATGTCAGGACATGACGTGCCAACTTCTGTCCTTGTTTGGTTGGGAGGTTGGTTCGAAGTGTCGTGATACTATGTGAATCCCAGTAGAAAGCAGAGATCTATTTATCATATTTTCTCATTACTGGTTTTAATCCCTCATATCGTGCTTCCTTGCGGTACTTGCTGTTAGAGGTCTAACCTCTCTGGTTTTGCATGGCCAGATTTAGAGCCGGTCCCCGAGGATCCAGCTTACTTCTACCTCCACGATGGTCAACACTAGAGGGATGATCGCAGGAGGGCTCGAGTGGGTTTTCTTACTTCCCCGCTCGTTTTGTTAAATACTTTATACTTTGCCGTTTGGCACCGACATGTTAGTCGGATTGTCTTGTACCTACTTTTGCATAATTGTAACTATGTCAGGCTGCAGCTGATAACAATTGTGTATACTGACTATATCATCTGGCTGTGTTTTGTAAAGCCAGATATCAAGAACATTTTGACTGAGCGTTTGGGACGCCTTACTGCTTTATCTCACATGTTCTCTATTTCTGTTTCTTGTTTGAATGATTGAGACAATAGATGTGAAGTGACCATATGAGACTTTCATGTAGTATGCACCCCCTCGTCTTGTTAGACAGCATTGATCGTATTATACGGTATTCATCTACCCGTAATACGTAGCTGGCTGAGTCATTCCCCCGCTCTCCAGTATTCTGATTCTGGGGCGTGACAAGGCGAGAAAGGAGGACGGCGAGAGGAGGGTGGGTGGCCGGAACGGGAGGGGAGGGGGACGACATCGCCGGAGAGGGAGGGGGGCTGCTGCTTGGGGCTGAAGGGGGGCATCGAAGGGGGGCGAGGGTTGCTGCGGGCGGGGTGGAGGAGGGGTGGGACGGAGGCGGCTGGCTAGAGGGGGCCGGGGGCCGGTGGGGGAGGTGTTGTGGCCGAAGGGGGGGGGGGAGGGGTGTGGGGGGGGGGGGGGAGTGAGGAGGGCGAAAGGAGGGAGCGGGAATGGGGGGAAGGGTTTGGGGGGTAGTTTTAAATCTTACGCAGGAGTATTATTGTCCAAATAAAATTCAGAGTATCAACTTAAAAAAAAAAGTTGAGGTAGTAAATTGAAAAAAAAATAGTTGAGGGTATCAAAGTACAATTAAGCCTATTATCACATATATTACTTTCTAAGAATAGATTATCAGCTATTAATCTTTTGCCAATTTTTGTTGGAGGCAACCAATAAACTATGGTCATGAGGTATTATTTGACGAATATTATGAATATTTTGAAAAATCCAGTTGTCACTTGTCCTTTCCTAATACTTTGCAGTGACAGCAGGAAGACAGCCATCTTTTTTGTTTTGTCTCACTCAACGGTCGAGATAGCGCCACGTGTGCATCTCCGACCGCGCCCAGCCAAAGCTCGCCTCGGGTTCCTCCGTGAAGCGGCGGGAAATTAGAAAATTAGAAAAGAAATCGAACTGGTAACTTTCTTGCAGAAAAACCCTCAGAGTTTACAATAATTGAAATATTGCACAATAGTTATGCTTGGATTATGTACTATTTAAAACTTGGAGGGGCGTATATGATAAATACCACGAAACTAAAGCACAAAAGTTGTTGGTACTATGGAGTTAGTACCGTCTCTCTCTCTCTCTCTCTCTAATTTATTTACAATGGAGAATTGGGGATTTCTCTCTCCATTTGTTTCAATCTAGGGTTTCTATTCCTAATTGAAGCCTATCAAAATCGAGGTATAGATTTCCAAAATTTTCATCAATTTCCTGTTTCCCCATCAATTTGATACCCATTTTTTTGTTATTTTTCCTGTAGAAAAAAAAACTGCTTTTTTAGGGATCGGTGTTCTTCAAATGCATGCAGGACTCTGGTTTTCTAGTAAAAGTTGCTATTTTTATGGATTATTACAGTGGATAATGGAGGGTTTATTATTATTTTGATTTTGTAACTTTTTGGTTAAAAATTCTGTTTAATTTTTTTTAGGGATTTGGTGTTCTTTAAATGCATGCAGAACTCTGATTTTCTAGAGAAAAAAAAAGTTGCTATTTTTTATGGATTATTACAGTGGAAATGGAGGGTTTATTATTGTTTTGTTTCTGATGTCTTCTCCTAAAAAAATTTGCAGGATTATTTTCTCTAAAATCTAGGGTTTCTGTTACTGAACCGCGTGTATATTTGGAAAAAGTTGAAATCTTTGGGAAGATGATGCAGAGGCCTCCTCTCCGACCCATGGAGGACTACTCCTTGAAGGAGACCGCCCCCCACCTCGGCGGCGGCGGAATCGCCGGCGACAAGCTCACCACCACCTACGACCTTGTGGAGCAAATGCAGTATCTGTACGTCCGTGTCGTCAAAGCCAAGGACCTCCCGACCAAGGATCTCACCGGGAGCTGCGATCCCTATGTCGAGGTGAAGCTCGGGAACTACAAGGGCTCCACCCGGCATTTCGAGAAGAAGACGAACCCCGAGTGGAACCAGGTTTTCGCCTTCTCCAAGGACCGGATCCAGGCCTCCACCGTCGAGGTCCTGGTCAAGGACAAGGACTTGGTCAAGGACGATTTCATCGGCCGGGTCTCGTTCGACCTGAACGAGATCCCGAAGCGGGTGCCCCCCGACAGCCCGTTGGCCCCGCAGTGGTACCGGTTGGAGGACATGAGGGGGGACAAGGTGAGGGGGGAGCTCATGCTCGCCGTGTGGATGGGGACTCAGGCCGACGAGGCGTTCCCGGACGCTTGGCATTCGGATGCTGCCACCGTCCCCGGCGACGTGCTCACGAATATCCGGTCGAAGGTTTACCTGACTCCCAAGCTTTGGTATGTCCGGGTCAATGTTATCGAAGCGCAGGACTTGATTCCTAGCGATAAGGGCCGCTTTCCGGAGGTCTTTGTGAAGGTGATGCTAGGCAATCAGGCGCTTAGAACCAGGGTTTCCCAGGTTCGGGGGCCGAACCCGATGTGGAATGAGGACTTGATGTTCGTGGCGGCGGAGCCGTTCGAGGAACACTTGGTTCTGAGCGTCGAAGACCGGGTTGGACCCAACAAGGATGAGCTACTGGGGAAGACCATCATTCCGCTTCAGAATGTGGACAGGAGGTTGGACTACAAGGCGGTGAACACTAGGTGGTATACTCTAGAGAAGCACGTGGTTATTATGGAGGGGGATAAGAAGAAAGAGTTGAAGTTCTCCAGCCGGATCCATCTCAGGATCTGTTTGGACGGCGGGTACCATGTTTTGGATGAATCGACGCACTACAGCAGCGATCTCAGGCCGACGGCGAAGCAGTTGTGGAAGCCGAGCATAGGGGTGTTGGAGTTGGGTATTTTGACCGCCCAAGGGTTGTTGCCGATGAAGACTAAAGATGGTCGGGCCTCGACCGATGCATACTGTGTTGCTAAGTACGGGCAGAAATGGATCAGGACAAGGACTATCATCGATAGTTTCACTCCCAAGTGGAATGAGCAGTATACTTGGGAGGTGTTCGATCCGTGTACAGTGATTACTATTGGGGTGTTTGATAACTGTCATTTGCATGGTGGAGAGAAGGCTGCTGGCACGAGGGATACCAGAATTGGTAAGGTTCGTATAAGGCTTTCGACACTTGAGGCGGATAGGGTTTACACCCACTCGTACCCTCTGCTGGTCTTGCATCCTTCTGGAGTGAAGAAGATGGGTGAGGTTCAGCTGGCTGTCCGATTCACTTGCTCATCGCTCTTGAATATGATGCACATGTACTCCCAGCCGCTGCTCCCGAAGATGCATTATCTACATCCCCTATCCGTAACCCAGCTCGATAACTTGAGGCACCATGCAACCCAGATAGTCTCCATGCGCTTGGCCCGAGCCGAGCCGCCACTGAGAAAAGAAGTCGTGGAGTATATGCTCGACGTGGATTCTCACATGTGGAGCATGAGGAAGAGCAAGGCCAACTTTTTCAGGATCATGGGCGTCTTGAGCGGGTTGATTGCAGTCGTGAAGTGGTTTGATCAGATATGCAACTGGAAGAACCCGATCACCACCGTGCTCATTCACATCCTCTTTGTTATCCTGGTTTTGTACCCGGAACTGATACTCCCGACCATATTTCTCTACCTGTTCTTGATCGGGATATGGTACTTCAGGTGGCGGCCAAGGAAGCCACCCCATATGGACATCCGCTTGTCCCATGCCGACTCGGCTCATCCTGACGAGCTCGACGAGGAGTTTGACACTTTTCCTACCTCTCGTCCACCGGATATTGTGAGAATGAGGTACGACCGGCTGAGGAGTGTCGCAGGGAGGATTCAGACCGTGGTGGGTGATCTTGCTACCCAGGGAGAGAGGCTGCAGTCTCTGTTAAGCTGGAGGGACCCTCGTGCTACTGCTCTCTTCGTGACCTTCTGTTTGGTTGCGGCGATTGTTCTGTATGTGACGCCTTTCCGCGTCGTGGCCTTCCTGGCTGGTCTCTACATGTTGAGGCATCCTAGGTTCCGCCACAGGCTTCCTTCGGTGCCGCTCAACTTCTTTAGGAGACTCCCTGCAAGAACCGATAGCATGCTATAAGGTGAAGTATTAAAATTGTTGCGCGGTTGAATTATTTACATATTCAAGTTGCTGGTGAGGAACAGACTTTAGATTTTATGAGTGACATCTATCTAAAATCTTCACTAAGCCTTCGCTTGACTTGCTTAGGTTTTAGTTACTATGTTAGCGTCAGTTCCTTATGATTAGTGTAAATTAAATCTTGTACTCGGCAAATGAGAGTTTATCATGTTCTTTCAGTATTTCTTCTAGGTGCTGAATTTGCCAGTTCCTTTTGGATTTATAGTTCAATTAATATTAAGGGTGGTGTTCTTGTTTCTAGATTAAAATCATCTGCGCCTCTTGATTCTCAATATTGATCTTCGCTTTCATTCATCTTCGTGTTCCCAATTATATAGAGAATGATTATGATGGGTGTTTTTGAAGAGACCTGCGGTTATAAGAAAGTTTCTCATTGCAATCTTCTGTCACAACAACTAACTCAAGAGGAATATATACCTAGCTTCGGATCCTTTTGATTAGTGTAAGTTAATTAAATCTTTTACTAGGCAAAAGAGAGAGTATTATGTTCTTTCAGTATTTCTAAATTTGCCAGTTCCTTGTGGATTTATAGTTCAATTAATATTTAGGCTAGTGTTCTTGTTTCTAGATTAACATCATCCGTCCCTCTTGATTCTCGATATTGATCTTCACTTTCATTCTTCTTCGTGTTCCCAAGTTTCTGATTACATAGAGAATGGTTATGATGGGTGTTTCTGAAGAAAACCTGAGGTCACAAGAAACTGGTTGGGTGGTGGGAAAATTTGCAATCTTCAGGCACAAGAAGCAAAACTACTACAAACTCCGACAGGAATTTATGATAACTCTCATCTGAAAGTAGTAGGTACCTAGTTTAATTGGATGCTATTTGCCCTTTTGTTACAATAACTTTGAAAATGTTCAAGAAATAGGTTGTACCAGGAACATAGTTTGCACTATCAGCTGATACAGCCAATACCAATATCGTTTGGCATGTCCTGATACTGATACCGACCGATACCAACATTAGGGATCTTTTTCCCGTCAATTCGGCAAAGGAAATTGATCGAAAACGATTAATCAACAAGGATGTAAAAACATATTAATGTTGTAAAAGCATATAAATGAAAAAAGCTTTATGTATTGCAGGTAAACCAATCAACAATGGTGATTATTATTTGATTCAATTTCAAAACTACTATGAAACAACCCAAAAAATACTTAAAATTATACTTAAATATTTAAAATATTTTATCAAAATTTATAAATAATCATCTGCTTTCCGATACCAAAAAATATGATACCACCTATCCTGCCGATCCCGATACCGATTCCGATACCAATACTGCAAACCTACTGTTAACTGGAGAAGCAAAACTGCTACGAGAGAGGAATTTATGATCTCTCATGAAAATAGTAGGTACCTAGTTTAATTGGATATTCTTTGCCCTGTTGTTACAACCCTAGTGCAAAAATAGATGGTAGAGAATTGTATTGTATCATTCTTAATAAGAAATGTCAAAGTTTTGGATTATCGGAACCAAGTAATAAACAAGCCCATCCTTCAACTACAAGGAATTGACATGCAAAAAATTTGCAAGAGAATTTTCTATTTACTTATGTTCAGGATCTGCATAAAAGACTTAACAATAAAATGACTTAAAGTATTCAAGTTGCTGGTTATGAGTGACATCCATCTAAAATCTTCACTTAGCCTTCACTTGTTAACCTCGGTTCTTTTTTACTATTGTAAATTAAATCTTGTACTAGGCAAAAGAGAGTTTATCATTCTCTTTCAGTATTTCTTCTAGGTGCTGAATTTGCCAGTTCCTTTTGGATTTATAGTTCAGTTAATATTAACGCTAGTGTCCTTGTTTCTATATTAAAATCATCTGCGCCTCTTGATTCTTGATATTGATCCTCGCTTTCATTCCTCTTTGTCTTCCCAGTTTTATTAAGAATGGTTATGATGGGTGTTTTTGATGAAAACCTGAGGTCATAAGAAACTAGTCGGTTGGTGGTAAAATTTGCAATCTTCAGGCACAAGAAACGAAACTGCGCCTCTTGATTCTTGATATTGATCCTCGCTTTCATTCATCTCCGTGTTCCCAATTATATTAAGAATGGTTATGATGGGTGTTTTTGATGAAAACCTGAGGTCATAAGAAACTAGTTGGTTGGTGGGAAAATTTGCAATCTTCAGGCACAAGAAACAAAACTGCGCCTCTTGATTCTTGATATTGATCTTCGCTTTCATTCATCTCCGTGTTCCCAGTTATATTAAGAATGGTTATGATGGGTGTTTTTGATGAAAACCTGAGGTCATAAGAAAATAGTTGGTTGGTGGGAAAATTTGCGATCTACACGCACATGAAACAAAACTGCGCCTCTTGATTCTTGATATTGATCTTCGCTTTCATTCCTCTTCTTGTTGGTTGGTAGGAAAATTTGCAGTCTTCAGGCACATGAAACAAAACTGCGCCTCTTGATTCTTGATATTGATCTTCACTTTCATTCCTCTTCATGTTGGTTGGTAGGAAAATTTGCAGTCTTCAGGCACATGAAACAAAACTGCGCCTCTTGATTCTTGATCTTGATCTTCGCTGTCATTCCTCTTCGTGTTCCCAATTATATTAAGAATGGTTATGGTGGGTGTCTTTGAAGAAAACCTGAGGTCACAAGGAACTAGTTGGTTGGTGGGAAAATTTGCAATCTACACGCACATGAAACAAAACTACTACTAACTCAAGAGGAACTTACTATAACTCTCATTTGGGTACCTAGTTAAATTGAAATGTGTCTAGATCTAGACGGCCGTCTAGTCTGGCTAGGCGCTAGGTATCGGGTGCCTGTCCGACTAGCGTCTAGCGCTTTTCACAGCAATAAAATGTTCCAGAAATAGATAGTACTAGGAAACAATCAAACTGTGGAACCTGGTAAGTATAAGCTTACCTAAATTACTTGTATGATTCAAATATACGACAAACACCATAGATCCAGAAACTTCTTAGAAATAGGAGTGAGCATTATTTAGTTTTGGACCGAAAACCGAACCGAATAAGAGATTCGGTTTCGGTTTTGAAAATACTAAATTTTTTTATTCGTTTTCGGTTTTTGGTTTCGGTCCAAAACCGAAAACCGAATAAGAAATTTTAGTTATATATATATTACACTAGCATATGTGCACGTGCCTTGCACGTATTTTAATATTCTTTTAATTAACTTAGGAAGACTCTTTAGGAAGACCAAATGGTAGTCTTCGTAATTATTAAGTTGTCTTTATTAAAATTAATGAACAATTTTAAATTAGTATAGAGATGCAAATTAGTATAGAGTTGTAAGGGTATTTTCGGAATTCAAAAGTTTCACCATCCAAGTATTCCTATTATATAGTAGAATAGATATATATACACTATTGGTATATACTAAATAAATTTAGGTATTATTTAGTTACTATATCGGATAAACCGAATAAACCGAACCGATTTAGTTCGGTTCGGTTTGATTCGGTTGTGAGCCAATTCGGTTTGGTTTCGGTTTTGCTTATTCGATTTCGGGTCCAACTCGATTTTCGGTTATTCGGTTCGGTTTGAACCGCATTAACCGAATGCGCATCCCTACTTAGAAACACATTCAGTTAACACCTGCTATGTTAAAAGTTGGTTCGGTTGCCAAAATTGTGTTAACCGCGATCGATGTACAACTCTAATGCAAATGGATGAGAAATACGATATGTCTACTGTTTAGAAAGACATTCAGGAAAAAAAATTTGCCAGAGAACTTCCTATCTACTTCTGTTCAGGATCTGGTAAAAAGACTTGAGTAACAATAAAGCAAATGAATAGCACTCTACTCGGACCTTATTAGTGGGTGCCTCGAGCATCCGAACTGAACTAATTGATTAAGTCTTGATGCTATTTGATCTTGAGTATGTCATCATCTTGACTTACATAATTTTTTTTGAGCTTTGTTATGCCTACAACCAAATGCTTACAATTCCCTTACAACTGCCACGTGTCGGACTTCGATTGGAGAAGGGGGGGGGGGGGGGGGGGGGGGGAGTGGTGGGGTCGGGTGGAGCCCATGTAGCAGGAGGGGAGGTGGGACCCATGTGTAAGGGGTGTGAGAGAGGTTGTAAGAATTTGGTTGTAGACTTTGCATTTTCCTTTTTTAAAACTATCTTGACTTTTAATTTTAGTAGGTTCAAGGCTGATTTGCAGTTAAATACGCCACCCTATTATATATTAGGGTTATTTACACTAACTTTCCTATGTTTTATGGTTATTATACGGACCTTCCTTATTTTGAAAATAGAATAAAGCTATTCGTACTTTCAAAATGTTCTTCTAAACCATTTCTTCTTATATGCTAGCTGACGTGGCGGTTAATGTTGTAGATGACATGGCAAATTTTAAAACTAAAATTAAAATTTATTTTTTTGGATAATTAATTTTTGAGAAAAAAATTTGTCATGTCAGTTGTCATATTAAATGCCACATAATACTATTTAACATGTCACGTCAGTTGTCACATTACATATTAGATGCCACATAATACTATTTAATATGTCACCTCAGCTGTCACATTAGGAGGAATAGTTTGGATGAACATTTTCGAGGTACGATTAGTATTATTCTTTGAAGGTTTTATGTTCTATTTTCAAAATAAGGGTGGTAACCCTATATATATTATATAACATGCTGAAACATTGAATCATCCCACTATTATAACCAATTCCAACAAGAACCTATCTATAAAATGAAATGAAAATCAACTTGCTTAGTATTTTATTTTAATTTTATTTGTCGTAGAGGTAGAAAGTTGATAATGGGCTATAGTTCAAAGTATTTAGTTGTTAACGAAAGTTTTCAGGATATTTAATTTGCACAAACGTAGAATTTAACGCTATTTAGTTGCAAATTAGCCCGATTCAAAGTATGTTATGACAAAAACTATAGGCCTTACTATTTATAGGTGCCTTAGCATCCAAACGAGTTCCTTAATTGTGTTGCATGTCACCATCTTTCGGCAAGAATTTTGATCTATCTTTTGCATTTGAGGTAGCCCGCCTCAAGGCGTGACCGCGCTGGCCCGCAGCCACGTGATGGCTATCCATTGGCTCCCTGGCCGGAGGTGGACCCAAGCTAGCAGGGGGGACAGTGGCTGGCTGCCACGTAGTCGCGGGCCAGCGTGGTCACTCCCAAGGGGCGGGCCAAATATGCTTTTCCTTTGCATTTTAAACGTTGGAATATTATGAATATTTTTGGTGGTTCCTCTGCGGACCAGTGTTGGTACAGTAGCGGGCTAGTTGTAGGCCTTCACGTTAGGTGCGGACTTTTGGGCCGGGAATACGTCTGCGGACCGGATTGTAGTCTACGGGCTGAGTTAAAAAAGAGTGGGTAGTAAGACCTTCAGAAATCGAGCTGAGGATTATTCGATGGCCAATAATTGTATTCCTAATTACCTCTTCCCAAAAAAAAAATGTACTTTTTTTTATTAAGCTCTTAAATAGTCCAAAATTTTATTTTGCATTTAAATATCTTAGTTTTGTAGTTGGAGCCTAAAGGTGGATGCCAAAAGACGAAATTGTCCCTCTATTGTAAAACCATAATTTCATCATCTTATTTATCCAACCCAACCTTACCATCTCTAATTAAAACATGGTGAAACGTTTGAGTTCTTCCAACATTAGTCAGTTTCAACAAGAACCTCTCTCTAACTTACTTGAAAAGATCTTAAAGAACCCACTACTAGGGGTGAGCATTATTCGGTTTTGGACCGAAAGCCGAACCGAATAAGATATTCGGTTCGGTTTAAAAAAATTTGGTTCGATTTCGGTTTTAAAAATATTAAATTTTTTTATTAGATTTCGGTTTCCGTCCAAAACCGAAAAAACCGAAAACTGAATAAAATATATATATATATATATATATATATATATATATATATATGTTAGTTATTATATATATTAACAAAAAAGTGCAAATAAACCGAAAAACCGAATAAATCGAAACCGAACCGATTTAATTCGGTCATGGACAAATTTGATTCGGTTTCGGTTTTGCTTATTCGGTTTTCGGTCGAATTCGGTTGGAACCGAATTAACCGAATGTTACTGGTATAAGGAGGAGAAGAAAATCTTGAAACATATTCTTTAACTAACTGAGCTACAAGAACACTATATATATTATTCCAATTTTCTCTAATTTTAATTCTCGAAACTTTCTGATAAAAAATGAACCATTGATTAAAAATAAAAAAATTTAAACGAAACAACATTAAGACGTTTTTATTACTTCTTACATATGTATTTGTTACTAAGTGTTTTTGAAAAAATTGTAGACATCCATTGTAAGGATGTTTTCTATGCACTAAATGGCTTAAGCGTTTGCTTAAGTGGGATTAAGTGAAGCAAAGTTAAGTGAGGGGAGGAAAGTCGATACATATAACCTTGATTGGATTGGAGTGAGAGTTAAATGGGATGTGTTAATAACTCTGGTTTCTAGTGGAGGTTTTGAGTGGAAAGAGGCTTAATAAAAAAATGCAACAATTACTAAAATAACCTTACTACATGTGACATAAAATTGCACAAAATACATGTGGCTGTTCACTCAACATACGCTTGATCATCAACTATGTTCCCTCTAAATTTTTGACGCATATGGACGATTTTTTTGATGCATTAAATATATGTGGCAATCAACTCAACAGATGCATCAAAAATATAACCGTCGATATTTTTTTTATAATAATTTTTAATGATGAGTAATAAGTGAAAGCTAGAAGAGACGACGCAATTGGACATCAACATGTTGAAAGCTGGTAAGAGGAAGCAACATGTCAAAGCAAAAAAGAATGAAGGAGAATGTAACGATAATTTATATGGCAAACAAAAGACATTTATGGATTTTTAAACAAAAATCCCTCACGTCCTCCTTGTTAACCACCCGATTTTAGGGGTTGAAAAAATGGACAAAAGAAAGTTAAACAAACCATCAATTAATCCTATATGACTCTCCCTCCTAAACCTCCACCCTCAAGGTCTACTTGGCAAATATTGCGGGTAGCGGTTACGAGATATTTTTAAAATACAGGTTATGATGGGTTTGATTTTGGGTGGCTTTAATTGGCGACTTCTAAACCAATCTAACACACACTTGGTCATTCATTTACGATCGGCTATAAAAGTTTTTTTAAAATAATAAAATCATTTATATGCTCGTATATAAACAAAAATTCTTTCAAAGAAATATTATAGTATTGTCCTACCAAATAATAACTTATACACTCGTATAACTTACAGGCATAAAATTGATAAACGAGTAGTAAATCAGTGCATGTTTGATTTACCGGATTAGGCAACCTAATATAAATTAGGTCACTGGAACGTGACCGACATTTGCAACCGCCTCCTCGAATGTCAGGGTCGAGCCATCTGCCAATTTGGACACTACACCACCACTCAGGTCTACCTCTATATGATGTTATGCCTGAAGAATTGTAAGAGTTCATTTTTTAAATTGCATAAAATGAGCTTTTTGATAAATTTGGAGGATTGTTGTATGTGACCGAAATTGAGTTAAACTTTAGTATGGAAATCTATGAATTGTTTGGTTGAGTTCGATTTCCATATTGAATATATATATAACAAATTTTAAAAAAATTCAACAATTTTTTATATAATTTTTTATATTATTTATAAAATGGATCATGATATACATACGGCTTATACGGCTCACTTTTGAGCCGTTTTGAAGTATCGTTATATAGGTTATATAGTAGAAGATGATTTACTCAAATGTTATAACAAAACATGATAATAGTAAGGGTGCGGCTATACGCACCCCATGACTTACTTAGCATAACCCAAGTGCTAAGTAGACCACATTTTAATCGATTAAAATTAGCATAAATGCTAAGTGCACTCCATCAAATGACCAAAATATCCTTTTCTATTCTAACCTAAAACACATCTATCATTCCTAAGCACACCCCAAATCATTCTAACCTCTCTACTCTCCTCTCTCCTCTCTCCAACCGACCGCCCTCCTCTCCTCTCTGATCCCCTCTGCTCCCAAGACCAATCCCAAGATCACTGCTAGGTTTTTTTTCGTTTAGGATCACTACTAGGGTTTTTCGAATCCCTTCAATCGTGTGAAAAAGAAATAAATTTTGAATTTTTTTGGGGTTTTTACGGTTCTGTTCGAGCCTGGTTTGTCGAGCGCTCGGACTGGAGTTCGACCCACGACAGTTGAACTTCTTTGCTAACGTTCGAACAAAGCTGGTCGAACGAAAAATTAAATAAACAAACACAATGTTCGACCACAACTAGTCGGACAAAGCTCTATTGTTCGACCATTACAGGTCGAACTACCCTATATATGTTCGACTTTCCTCGATCGAACATGGTTTGTTCAGTTCGACCAGTCGAACAGAACATGTAATGTTCGGCCGACACAGGTCGAGCAGACAGTGTTCCGTTTGACCTCTGTTGATCGTGCTTATCGTAATTTTTTTTTGGTTCAACGATTCACATACAGTGCTTCAAACCGAGAAAGAATGATTGTATCTTTGAAGTGGACTTCCTTCTTCCATGATGCCTTCTTCACAATTTCAAAGTAGGGTTTTTTCTAGGATTTTGGGGTTGGGTTGGAGAAGAATGTGAAAATGAAAGAAGGAAGAAGAAGGAGGATGGTGGGGTGTGATAGGAAGGTCATATGGGTATATGAGTTTTTTAACATTAATTAATTTTTAACTTAAGTTATATGGGGTGTGCTTAGAAAGTCAAGGGGTGCGTATAGCCGCACCCCCAAATTTTTTTTAATGATGGGTGAGAATTACTGCCCAAGTAATTTCCATCCCAAAACCCTCCTCTTGTACAAGAGAGAAAGAAGCACACAAACACAACACGCACTAATAATCTGATGATGGAAGAAGACGACCAGGACCCCCTCCTCCTCCTCCTCCGTCCCCGCCGTGAGCCGTTCGAGCATGGCCTCCTCCCGATCCCAAAGCTCATCTTCGCCGACGGAACCCTAACCCTAACCCAACTCAGAAGACAACTGCTCCACCAGGAACAAAACCCTAACCCTAACCCTAGCTCTGGCCCCGTCGAACCGGAGGCCCTCTTCGGGGCCCTCGGCATCCCCCTCGGCCACGTGCGGCTCGTCCTGGACTCCCTCGCGTCCGTCCTCCCTCCGCCGTGCGACCACGCCCCCGCTGTCCACGACCTCGTGCTCTTCATCTACCTCCACTCCTACAAGCGCCTCGTACTTCTGATGAAGAGTTTGTCTAGAAAATTAATCCTAGAACCATCAGGGGGGATTTGGTTAAGTCCATAAGTTAGTCCGTAGCAGTGACAACCCAACCGAGTCTGACTGAAAATCCCAAGAAGCTGGTTCAATAGATAGAAATAAGCTAAAATAGGTGACTATTATGGAACACCCAGTTTTCCAGATGAGGGTAATTTTAAAATTTTGTAATTATAATTATTATTTATTGATTATTATTTTATATTATGATTTTTTGTGATTTTTAATCATTTTTAAAATATTTAAAATTATGACTTGTGATTTTGACATTTTACTATTGTTTGGTTTTAATTTTGAGGAATTTGTTACCCCCAGTTTTCAGGAACAGGGATATTTTTGTCATTTTATATTTTTGAAATATTTTTGAAATTTATTTTATTATTTATGATATTGTTTTGGGATTATTTGAGTCGGGTTCGAATTTCAGCTCAATCCGACTTGAAACGGGGACCCGGGGGTGGTGTTGACTTTAGTGGACCCACACACTAGTTAGGCATGGCCCACATGATATTAATTTTAGTCCACATGATATTAATTTTAGTTAGTAGTTAGACTAATTATTATGGATAAGGTTAGTGTGATTAGAGACTTTAGAATGACTAATTTAGCCCCAACCATTTAGCCCTTTTCTAATACTAATAGAATAGGTTAGTGGGGGCATTTTGGACCTTACCATAATAGGACAAATAGCCCCATATGGCCATCCACTTTGGGAGAGGATAGGCTCAAGTTCATTTCATTATTCTCATCCACACTCTCTCTCTTGTTCTTCCCCAAATTTCTAGAGAGCAATCCCTAGCAATTTATCCACCAAATCCTTCCATTTCTCCACCAAATCCTTCCATTTCGCCACCAAATCTTCTTCTTTCCTTCTCCATTCTAGCCAAGGAGGAAGCTACCCAAGTTTGGGAGGATTCGGAGCTCGTTCGTGTCCTTTTGGAATCTCTACGTGTCGGTGTCGCTCCGGGAAGGCTTTTCTTCGATTCGATCTACCGGGAGGTATAAATCCCTTCTCCTTTTCATTTTTTCATGCATATAGGTCTATTTTGAACCCATAGGAATGACCCCCATGGTTGTATCTCCATTTGTGTCCATTTCGTGTCCATTTGGAGGTCATAGGAGTGTCCTTTGTGTTGTGGTTGTGTCCATGTGGGAAAATCCCAAATTTGGACACACTATGTGTTGTTGTTATGTATGAATAAATTATTACATGTTTAATCTCATATTTTTGTATTGGAGATGTGTTCTATAGTGTCTCATATATATATATTAGTGTAGAGAGTGACTTCTTGATATATTATGTTATATACTTGTGTTTCTTTTGTCTCAAACTACCTAAATTCGTCATAATTTTTATCCACATTTTTAGTAGCTAGAGCAACTTAGAAATGCCATAAATTTTAGCTCATAACTCCAATTAACCTTCCGTTTTTTTAAAGAAGCGTATCAAAGTTAGCTTTTCAAATATATATTTTAATAAGCCAAATTATTTCTGTAACTTTCTGTAGAATTATTTGAGTGTCAGCTGTACGAAAGACGAACGTGTTTCGGTATTTTCACGATTTCGGGAGCTTCCGGACACGAAAATGCGATCCGTTTAAAATTTTATAAAGCTAACACGAAGAGCTACAACATACTTTAATCCTAGAATTTAATGAATGCCCAATTGGTACAGTATTGATTTTAAGTAGAAGAGTGACTATACGATATATGCATTTTGTGTAACCTATGAGCCTATGTAGTATGGATATTAAATGAATATAGAGTATGTAATGCATGATATGTTAGATAAATAAAATGATATATATATATATGATATATATTCTCTTTACATTAATGTATATATATGGTTGAATGCAAGCATATAGGAATGCTATTAATATAATGCATATAAGCAATGCATGAATGAAAGAATGATATACAATGTATGCATGAAAGTATATAATGAATGCTAGATATGAATGCAAGATATATATGTAATGATAGATATGAATGCATAATGTATAAATATTGTAATACAATATATAATGATAACATGTATGGCAATGTAGAGTATATGATGCAAGCATGAATGAATGGAGGAAATATATGTATATAGGTAATATAGAATGTAATATATGAAAGGAATGCGTGATAATATATAACATGATATGCAAGGTATACAAGGTATGAAATATATGATGTGTGTATGTTTGTATGTCTCTATGTTAATGTATGAAAATATATGAATATACAATATATGCATGTATAAAACATGTAGGTAATGCATAAATGCATGAATGAAATGAATGTTTGCATTATGTTAATATAAATACAAGTATCTAATATGCATGAATGTAAGTATAATATAATACAAGTATACATGTATGTATCATGTAAATGTAATATACATGATATGTATGTATGCATGTATACAAGATAAGTATGTATGTATGTATGTATGTATGTATGTATGTATGTATGTATTTCTATAAACTGAGTTAACCTATAACCTTTTACACACATGCATTCATACACCCTTTGACATCATGTATCCCATGTCACATACACCTACCTATCACTAAATTTTAGAACATTAACACATATCCTTTCACACACATGCCAAACACACACATACTCACTTACTCTTTTATCTCTCATTCTCTCTCTCTCTCTCTCTCTCTCTATATATATATATATATATATATATATAATATATATATATATATATATATATATATATATATATATATATATATATGTATGTTCCTATATATATAGCTTTCCTATATATATCTATGTATATGAATATGTGAATGTGAATAATATATATACATTATATGACTAAGTTTGTGTGCCTTGTTAGCTTATGGTTTAGTTTTGTGCTTGGTTTAGCAAGTGACTTAGGCTATGAGTTAGTAGCTATCTTGGATACTTGATTTGCATATACTTAGTTTGTTTAGACCTAGAATAACTTGTTGACCTAATTTAGACTTGTTAGACCTAGTTTGACCATAGTTGACCTAGGTTTGACTTTCAGGGTTGACCAAGTTGACCAAGAGTTGACTTTGGTCTAGATTGACCTAGAATCATGTAGAATGCATAGTAGAACTTTATATTGTCATTTTGGACTTGTTGTGACTTGTGCTGTTCTGATTAGGAGCCAGACACCTCTCATTGGACAGTATATTTACTTTGGATATTCAGATATCAGGCGAGTATATTCTCTGATAGTTCTTTCATTATTTGATGATTACTGTGATTCAGTTCTAGTATAGTTCTATTTGATTCTCTGTCACAACATGTATTAATATTTTAGATTCATTTACTCGCAATACATGTACTTGATTTGTCTAACCCTATTACTCGAATCACTCACAAGACTCATCTACTCGAAACACCTACAAGTATTAAATGTACGAATCTACTAGAATCATCATTACAAGAACGATAGCCATCGCTGCTGGGCCGGTATGCGATGTGCCGTATTCAACAAGAATCACCAAACAAGAATGATAGCCATCACCGCTTGGTCGAGCGTGCGATGTGCCATATTACAAGAATGATAGCCATCATCGCTTGGCCGAGCGTGCGATGTGCCGTACTCATTACAAGAATCACCTACAAGGATTAGTGTACAAGAATCTTACAAGAATTACTTCACTCAAATCATTGAGAAAAATCATCTACTAGAATCATCATGTACAAGAATCATTTACTAGACTCAAATTGTATTAGACTCACATTGGGATTACACTCAACTTATATTGTACAAACTGGACTTATAACATGTTACCCTAGTTCAGCTAGATCTTATTTTACAGTCTTCTTTGCCATCATTCTTCTTTTATTTCATTACCTTACTTTTCTTGTACCTTTGCTATTTCTCTACATCATTACCTGTATAAAACTGTCATATTCATCAATAAAACTGTCTCTAACTGCTTTATAGTTCTCTGTCATTTAATTAGGATTTCTTGATGAGTTGTACTCGTTCCTGTCCTGACTGGACCTGTTGATAAATTTTACAGATAGCCTGGAGATTGCCTACTAGCCTAGAGGAGACATAGTAGAGGTTGTATAGTTAGTTATTTCAGTTGTATTGAGTTGTATTTATCCTATGGATTACTGTATTGAGCTTTGAGATGTTTTCTGGGTTTGTGTATCGAGACACTTAGACTTCTATCTGCAGTATCTCTTTTGGATTTCATGTTTTACCTATCTTTTATCTTGCTCTACCTTAGTTGTGATTGAGACTGTATCTGCTATGTCACCTCCATTCGGAGAGTATATACTGTACAGGTACCTTTATATTGTTAGATATTTGACCTAGGACAGCGTTCTACCGCCGACACTGCGGCGTAGGCTGGACGTACCCACGTCTCGTGCCCTTACTCTAGGGTGCGGGTCGTGACACGTTTTTAGTGGTGGCCCATGCAGGTCGAGTTTATGTAGTGGTATTCGAACTAGAGTATCACTACAGCCTGTAGTAGGATTAGGATATTTTTGAAGGTACTCAATCACATTAGGAAAAACTCTTAATCCGATTCCTTTTGTCTAAAATTGTTGCTTATTGACTTCCCTTGAATATAAACTGTTCTCCTTGAATTTTTGCTTCATTATCAGAAATTGCTTCTTGTTTTGATCTGTTTTCATGATGGTTATGAAGACACGATCTCATCGCTTCGGTTCGGAGGATACTATCGAGAGGCTGGCCACCTCTCGTCCTGTTCATCAGGGCCTCGAGACCGCAGCTTTTGTTGTGTCGACTCAGGTTGGCGTTTCTGCTACATTGGAAGTGCACCTCCGTCTGTACAGAGACTTTTCCCTTCGTTTTCGGTTTCTCTCAGCAGCAGCGATTCATGCAGCATCAGCAGCAGAGATTTGTGCAGTATCAGCATCAGGCTGGAGGAAACCAGCAGGGTGAGCTATCGTCAGGACAGTCGAGGATGTACAGACCGTTGGAGATCTTGCTGCAAGTTTCGTTCTTCTCAATTCCATTCCCGCAATTGTCTTTTATAATTACCTTGAAATCTGATTCCATCTGTTCCTTGTTGATTGATTAATTTTGTCATGTTACTCTTTTGTTGTGTTTGTTTTTCTTCTAAGAAAATCATATGGGCTAGGTCGCCTAAATCAATGGATCTAGAATCCTCGATAGTCGTATTAGTTAGCATAGTGAGGACACGTAGTCAGATTTTGGATGTATTCTCGGGTATGGAAATTTAAGGTTTTCGCCGTCGCATGCGGCAGTGCGAAAATTTTAAATACCATGAACCTAGAGGTACGTACCTTAGTCAAGGACTCTGTGATTATCGTAGCCTTGCTCACTAGCATGATGAAGACTCTGGACAACATGATTTTGGACAGACGCATATGATTAACAGATTGTATCTTGAGAATGTTTAAACATCATACCCTTTTGATTGTTATAAATGACTTAGGAGTAGGGATATTTAGTTTTGTAGAGCTTATTCATAGGTAGTTCCTTCATAGTATAATGGTATGATGACTTGTAGAGTGTTTGTACCCTAGAGGTGATAGTTAGCATTGGTGTTAGAATAGTAACCCATTGCAGATAATTCTCCTATTATCTATAATACCAACCAGTTACACATAGGATGTTAGTATGCCTTACAGCCTTGATGATTATTACTACTTTTCCTTACCTTTTCCAGTGAGGCATCCATGACCAGAGCCTGCCTTTGAGTATAGTTGTAGTTTCACCTAAGACCGAGATGTCTATTTGCATAGATAGATTGCAGATGATATTGGCATATGGGATATAGGTTAGTTGGTATCTATAGGCCATTGTTGTATAGGGTTATAAACATGTTGTTTAGCCTATACTTGGTTCAGTTTTCCATTTTAGTTAAGTTCTCTTCATGTTGAGTTCCTTTGTGTTGATCACCTTTATAGGCAGTGTGCAGATCCTTCACTAGATACCATGTCCCCTTGATTCAGACCATTCATCCTTAGCCTAGTTCTAAGCATTGTTTCAGACCCTTATAAGTTTAGTCTGCCTTAACCCTTGGTTGATCAGTCATGTATATATCTATATATATATATATATATATATATATATATATATATATATATATATGCTCAAGAACAACAACCCATCACATATATCCTATATATATATATATATATATATATATATATATATATATATATATATATATATATATATATATATATATATATATATATATATATAGGATATATGTGATGGGTTGTTGTTCTTGAGCATATATATATATATATATATATATATATATATATATATATATATATATATATATATATATATGTGGTATTTGGTATTCATGTGCTTAGCTTGTAGGTATTTAGTTATAGGTAACTTGATAGGATTGGGAAGTTAAGAGCTAGTCTATTATAGAGTTTCTCTTTTGCTAAATTCTAGTTGCCAACACCTAGATAGCTAGCATAGGTAAAACCCTAAGAAGTTGACCAGTTGATGACCAAGTACTTGGATGTTGAGAAATTGACTAGTGATTGACCCTTGACTATGTTTGACATAGAAGGGGGTGCGATCATCTTAATTTCGAGGACGAAATTTTTATAAGGTGGGTATGATTATAACACCCAGTTTTCCAGATGAGGATAATTTTAAAATTTTGTAATTATAATTATTATTTATTGATTATTATTTCATATTATGATTTTTGGTGATTTTTAATCATTTTTAAACTATTTAAAATTATGACTTGTGATTTTGACATTTTACTATTGTTTGGTTTTAATTTCGAGGAATTTGTCAAATCCAGTTTTCAGGAACAGGGGTATTTTTGTCATTTTATATTTTTGAAATATTTTTGAAATTTATTTTATTATTTATGATATTATTTTGGGATTATTTGAGTCGGGTTCGAATTTCAGCTCAATCCGACTTGAAACGGGGACCCGGGGGTAGTGTTGACTTTAGTGGACCCACACACTAGTTAGGTATGGCCCACATGATATTAATTTTAGTCCACATGATATTAATTTTAGTTAGTAGTTAGACTAATTATTATGGATAAGGTTAGTGTGATTAGAGACTTTAGAATGACTAATTTAGCCCCAACCAATTAGCCCTTTCCTAATACTAATAGAATAGGTTAGTGGGGGCATTTTGGACCTTACCATAATAGGACAAATAGTCCCATATGGCCAGCCACTTTGGGAGAGGATAGGCTCAAGTTCATTTCATTATTCTCATCCACACTCTCTCTCTTGTTCTTCCCTAAATTTCTAGAGAGCAATCCCTAGCAATTTATCCACAAAATCCTTCCATTTCTCCACCAAATCCTTCCATTTCGCCACCAAATCTTCTTCTTTCCTTCTCTATTCTAGCCAAGGAGGAAGCTACCCAAGTTTGGGAGGATTCGGAGCTCGTTCGTGTCCTTTTGGAATCTCTACGTGTCGGTGTCGCTCCGGGAAGGCTTTTCTTCGATTCGATCTACAGGGAGGTATAAATCCCTTCTCCTTTTCATTTTTTTCATGCATATAGGTCTATTTTGAACTCATAGAAATGACCCCCATGGTTGTATCTCCATTTGTGTCCATTTCGTGTCCATTTGGAGGTCATAGGAGTGTCCTTTGTGTTGTGGTTGTGTCCATGTGGGAAAACCCCAAATTTGGACACACTATGTGTTGTTGTTATGTATGAATGAATTATTACATATTTAATCTCATATTTTTGTATTGGAGATGTGTTCTATAGTGTCTCATATATATATATTAGTGTAGAGAGTGACTTCTTGATATATTATGTTATATACTTGTGTTTCTTTTGTCTCAAACTACCTAAATTCGTCATAATTTTTATCCACGTTTTTAGTAGCTAGAGCAACTTAGAAATGCCATAACTTTTAGCTCATAACTCCAATTAATCTTCTATTTTTTTAAAAGAAGCGTATCAAAGTTAGCTTTTCAAATATATATTTTAATAAGCCAAATTATTTCTGTAACTTTCTGTAGAATTATTTGAGTGTCAGCTGTACGAAAGACGAACGTGTTTCGGTATTTTTGCGATTCCGGGAGCTTTCGGACACGAAAATGCGATCCGTTTAAAGATTTGGAAAGCTAACACGAAGAGCTACAACATACTTTAATCCTAGAATTTAATGAATGCCCAATTGGTACAGTATTGATTTTAAGTAGAAGAGTGACTATACGATATATGCATTTTGTGTAACCTATGAGCCTATGTAGTATGGATATTAAATGAATATAGAGTATGTAATGCATGATATGTTAGATAAATAAAATTATATATATATATATGATATATATTCTCTTTACATTAATGTATATATATGGTTGAATGCAAGCATGTAGGAATGCTATTAATATAATGAATATAAGCAATGCATGAATGAAAGAATGATATACAATGTATGCATGAAAGTATATAATGAATGCTAGATATGAATGCAAGATATATATGTAATGATAGATATGAATGCATAATGTATAAATATTGTAATACAATATATAATGATAACATGTATGGTAATATAGAGTATATGATGCAAGCATGAATGAATGGAGGAAATACATGTATATAGGTAATATAGAATGTAATATATGAAAGGAATGAATGATAATATATAACATGATATGTAAGGTAATGCAAGGTATGAAATATATGATGTGTGTATGTTTGTATGTCTCTATATTAATGTATGAAAAGATATGAATATACAATATATGCATATGTATAAAACATGTAGGTAATGCATAAATGCATGAATGAAATGAATGTTTGCAATATGTTAATATAAATACAAGTATCTAATATGCATGAATGTAAGTATAATATAATACAAGTATACATGTATGTATCATGTAAATGTAATATACATGATATGTATGTATGCATGTATACAAGGTAAGTATGTATGTATGTATGTATTTCTATAAACTGAGTTAACCTATAACCTTTTACACACATGCATTCATACACCCTTTGACATCATGTATCCCATGTCACATACACCTACCTATCACTAAATTTTAGAACATTAACACATATCATTTCACACACATGCCAAACACACACATACTCACTTACTCTTTTACCTCTCATTCTCTCTCTCTCTCTCTTTATATATATATATATATATATATATGTGCCTATATATATAGCTTTCCTATATATATCTATGTATATGAATATGTGAATGTGAATAATATATATACATTATATGACTAAATTTGTGTGCATTGTTAGCTTATGATTTAGTTTTGTGCTTGGTTTAGCAAGTGACTTAGGCTATGAGTTAGTAGCTATCTTGGATACTTGATTTGCATATACTTAGTTTGTTTAGACCTAGAATAACTTGTTGACCTAATTTAGACTTGTTAGACCTAGTTTGACCATAGTTGACCTAGGTTTGACTTTCAGGGTTGACCAAGTTGACCAAGAGTTGACTTTGGTCTAGATTAACCTAGAATCATGTAGAATGCATAGTAGAACTTCATATTGTCATTTTGGACTTGTTGTGACTTGTGCTGTTCTGATTAGGAGCCAGACACCTCTCATTGGACAGTATATTTACTTTGGACATTCAGACATCAGGCGAGTACATTCTCTGATAGTTCTTTCATTATTTGATGATTACTGTGATTCAGTTCTAGTATAGTTCTATTTGATTCTCTGTCACAACAATATTAATATTTTAGATTCATTTACTCGCAATACATGTACTTGATTTGTCTAACCCTATTACTCGAATCACTCACAAGACTCATCTACTCGAAACACCTACAAGTATTAAATGTACGAATCTACTAGAATCATCATTACAAGAACGATAGCCATTACTGCTGGGCCGGTATGCTATGTGCCGTATTCAACAAGAATCACCAAACAAGAATGATAGCTATCACCGCTTGGCCGAGCGTGCGATGTGCCGTACTCATTACAAGAATCACCTACAAGGATTAGTGTACAAGAATCTTACAAGAATCACTTCACTCAAATCATTGAGAAAAATCATCTACTAGAATCATCATGTACAAGAATTATTTACTAGACTCAAATTGTATTAGACTCACATTGTGATTACACTTAACTTACATTGTACAAACTGAACTTATAACATGTTACCCTAGTTCAGCTAGATCTTATTTTACAGTCTTCTTTGCCATCATTCTTCTTTTATTTCATTACCTTACTTTTCTTGTACCTTTGCTATTTCTCTACATCATTACCTGTATAAAACTGCCATATTCATCAATAAAACTGTCTCTAATTGCTTTATAGTTCTCTGTTATTTAATTGGGATTTCTTGATGAGTTGTACTCGTTCCTGTCCTGACTGGACCTGTTGATAAATTTTACAGATAGCCTGGAGGTTGCCTACTAGCCTAGATGAGACACAGTAGAGGTTGTATAGTTAGTTATTTCAGTTGTATTGAGTTGTATTTATCCTATGGATTACTGTATTGAGCTTTGAGATGTTTTCTGGGTTTGTGTATCGAGACACTTAGACTTCTATCTGCTGTATCTCTTTTGGATTTCATGTTTTACCTATCTTTTATCTTGCTCTACCTTAGTTGTGATTGAGACTGTATCTGCTATGTCACCTCCATTCGGAGAGTATATACTGTACAGGTACCTTTATATTGTTAGATGTTTGACCTAGGACAGCGTTCTACCGCCGACACTGCGACGTAGGCTGGACGTACCCACGTCTCGTGTCCTTACTCTAGGGTACGGGTCGTGACACATCCCTATGGTGACAGTGTTCCGATGTGATATGATAAGGGTGAATTTTAACTCTTAATAAGTCCAAGCACGATATGCATGGTTGATTCCTATCACCAACCATTGAGGCTTACCTATATGAGAGGTCGTGAAGGCCGCGACTATAGGACATGGCGATCCTAGACAACTCTCATGAATATAAAAAAGTACACATGGCCAATCTAACGAGCCATCCGATAGACCCAAGTACCTCTAGTGTACTATGTGTGCTATTTTCTTAATCTGGTTCAAGAAGACTGATTCAATGTGTAGTCCATCAGCTCTTCTTCAGACAAAGACAATAGTCACTAAGTGAGATTCAAGGTTGTAGTCAATCTCGTCTATGCATAGTATAAATCAGTCCAGATCTTTTCTACTCCTTTTCTTTCCATACTCAGAACTTGATTTTTGGGGGAATTATTGTATACAGTTGTTTGGAGTAAAGAAAAAAAAAATCAATTCCTTCGTTACTATTCTCCAACGGCTACCTCCTCCTCTTTATGTCTTTTTTAACAGCATTGAAATATCAAATTGTCATTAATACTATTCATTTCATTGGGGGTATTGGACAGCCTATATATATTGAATCCTCCTCTTCTTCTCCAATACACAAAAATTTCTACGGAAAATAAATCTCCTCCCAAATTCTTGTCTTTTCTAAGCTCTTCTGTTCTTTATCCTTGCTCTCGGCAGAGCTAAGTCAGGGTCAATCTTTCCGAGTTGTGTGCGACGACGGGATACCGGTACAGCGGAGATTTTACTACTAGGAGCATCCGAAAAAGTATGCACATAGACCCGGATTAGCTCTTAGCAATGGCGGAGCCAGCATAGGCCCATCTTTACATTTCAATTAAGAAAAGTTATCGACAACAACAGATTATTAATTAAACTATTCTTTTCATACCTATTGTATTCAAAAATTCCTTTTAGCAAGTTTAAAAAAATTATAGAGAGAGAGTGTTATTACTAATCACCAAGAGACTTGCAACTAGACAAGAGAAAGGCAAGCAATCAAATATGTATGAAGAGGCTGAATCCATCAGGAGAAAGAGATGCTTGCAAAGATAACAATGTTAAATAAAACTGTGGTTTTTATTTTTATTTTTATTTTTATTTTATTAGCTGAAAATTTCCAAGAAATGAAACTACTAAGTAATTATCAGTAAAGTAATTGTCTTTCACCAAAAGAGAAGTATATAAACATAAGTCGACTAAAGCAACTTTTTGATGCAAATATTACTCGGCCTCAAAAGACACCACTATATATGATTGAATGTTCATCATCACATATAACCGGGGCAGTTTAATTCACATAACTGGTCAAGAAAACTACAACATGATGACATGGTAGACCTCTATGTTGCCACTGTCAACATGTGCAAGTTTTGTCTTCAATATTCACTATCCATTTTCCTAGTAGACCATGATACACCTCATATAGAAAGTCAGATAAACCTGTACATGTGTATTCATTGATCTTCAGAGTCATCCCCTCAATGTGTCTATGCCACCTAGGCACCAACTGACCTACACTCATCTTCTTAATTGGTTGCAACTTGCATCCTCTTGTAAAATATACTCATAAAAATTCACCATACTTTTCCCCTACAGTACTAATAGGTTTGTCCCTCAGCTTTTTTTTATAGAGTTGTTGAAAGCCTCAGAAAAATTGTCAGTTATATGCTCAGTGTGGGTATTATGGTCAAAGAATGCCCTAGCCCAACTTTCCTTCTCCTTAGACATCAAATATGCATGAGCTCTAGCATCTACTTGCTCCAAATCACTAACCCATCTTTCAAAATCAATAAACTTGTAAGCACCTGCATTATTAATACCAATTACTAAACAAATATTAAACCAACAAATTATAAAAACTATAAAACGCAAAAGAATCACTAAACCTGTAGAATTCCAAGCTAGATGCTTCAAATGTGTTCCTGGAAATTTTCTCTTGAAATTTTCGTACAAGTGTCTAAAACAAAATCTGTGATTGTGATTCACATCAATGAAAACATCATTCACAGCCTGTATCAACCCCTTCTGTCTATCCGAGATGAAAGTTAGTTTCAAAGGATGCCTTGTCAATTCTTCCTTCAAGTTCTCTAGAAAGCTCCTCCAATTAGCAGCATTCTCAGATCTACAAACATATATGCCTAATGGAACAAGTCCATTCTCATCATCTAGGCTTGTTGCTGCAAGTAACACACCACCGTACTTTCCTTTGAGAAAGCATCCATCAAGTCCTATTATCAGTCTACACCCCTTGATGAAACCTGTAAATGCATGGGAAAACACAAAAATTCATGCATGCAATTAGATACCCTAAGTATACAAAAAAAAACATACAATTTAGTCCAAAATAAAGATGCTTACCCTCCATGGATGCTTTGTAGGCTACTCTGTAGGCTATGCACATGTGAGTGAAAGTGAGATCCAAATGGTCTCTAGAGAAGGTAACCACACTCCTAGTATTAGTAAACAATATCTGGGCACACAACCGAGGAACCAATGCATAGTTATCAGAATAACTCCCATTGACCTTCTCAAGTATCTTAGCCCTTGCTTTCCAAGAAACCCAGTATGGAAGGAAAGAAGTGTGAAAAGGTCCAACTCGAACGAGTAATTTCGTACTTCATATGTGAAGAAAATTACTATGTTTGGGATTGCCAGAACAAGAGCAAACATGATAATGTCGTCTGAAGCGATGAGGTAGAGGACGAGGAGTACGAAATGGGAGCACATATGGGAGTGTTGTGCTTACACAATGACGTCAAGACCAATTAGTTCGCTGTGTCGAAGACTCCAAACAAGGAGCTCATGTACGTTGAGGTGAGGATCAATGACATGAGCACGTGTGTTGGTTGATACATGCGTCACTCACAACTTTATCTTGGACACGGTGGTCTGTCACTTAGGTCTAGCCTTAGAAAAATATTCAAGCAAAATTAAGGCGATCAATACGGAGGCGCGCCTCGTGCAGGGGGTAACTAAAGGAGTTCGCGTAGAGGCAGTTGTAATAGGTATTGGCGCCGAAAGTGCTGAGCCAGTTCAGTCAATACTCATAACTTTATCTCGTAAAGTGCTGAGCCAATTGGCTACAAGTACTATATGGCATCCAGTGACAGGTAGTTGTAATAGATCTGCTTTAATTTTCTTTCCTTGGCATTCAGTGATGACCTCTGGGCAATGCCCCTTGCTCAGAAACTTGCCTATATTAGCTACTAAAACTTCAAAGGGTTTACTATCAGCTAAAGCTAGTCCCAACCTTCCACTGATTTGGGTATAATGAAATAGGCTTTAGGAACTCTTAACTGTATCTTCTGATACTAGACTCACAGTTTCAGTATATAGCCCAAACAACTTCTTAGATAATTTTTGGAAATTCAATGTGTGATCTTGTAATGTCCCCTCTTGCCTTAAAATTTAAGGTCTATGACATGTTCAGTGAACTAGGAGGGTCCAAACTCGATCTTGATTACCCTACAGAACTCCTCACAACTTAACATGCGCCCTCTAACCTTCATTAACCAGTCAAACCAATATGTCGCTGTTCCGTGCAATTGTACTGAACACATTTTGATCCTATCCCACTCTATCACTCCATAGTAAAAGTAATGATTAACTCTTAACAACCACTTCTCAATACCCATCCCTCCATTAACCAGGGGCAATTTGAGCTTAATTGTGGTTGATTCCAAGCTGGATTTCCAATATGCCCCCCAAACTAGGAACCTATGTGTGAAGGAGTCGAGATTAAAGGTGATGCAGTAGGTTGCTGATTGGGGACCGGATTGGCAGTGTATCCATGGGATGTCCTTGAATTCTGGTGCACATGGGAATTTTGCTCAAATTAAGGCATAGGTCCTGAATTTGCCCTCATATTTGGGAGTATAGGAGGAGGGTTTGATTCAAATGGAAACATAGGGTTTGGGATTCCCATGGGGTTTGTAGTACTCATATTTGGGAGTATAGGTGGGCATTGAGGGTACATACTGAGATGAAAATCGGGTTTGTAGTACTCGTAGAGGTTCATCCCTTTCTCTATTTCTCATCAGTTCCTCTAACAAGGGACACCCGAGCGTCCCTCTGGTGATCCTCGTCGAGAGCCATGGCTATTCGAACTTCTCTTTCGACTGGTTTCAAGAACCAGGTCGAGTGGCTCTGATACCAAATTGTTAGATCCCCTTCCAAATTGACCTGGAATTGGGGAGATCTAACTCGGGGTGAGCAACGGTTCGATTGAAACCGAACTGTTTCTATAAAAACCGAATGAACCGAAAACAATATTTTACAAAACTACAAACCGAAATGAATTCATAAAAACGAACCAAACCGAACCGAAATTGGTCGGTTTCGATTTCGGTTGGCTCGGTTGGAACTTGATTCGGTATACATAAAAAAATAAGTAACAAAATTGATGGAATTAAAAAAAACTACTACTAACTAATGGAAATCAAACAACTAAAATTATCATTGAAGTACACAGAACAAATACTAATGGAAATCAAACAACTAAAATTTTCATTGAAGTAAACAGAACAAATTCATAACAGAATTAAAAAAAATCAAAGAGAGTGACAAAAATGAAGGAATCAAATAAAAAAAATACTAATTTTCTGAAGGAAGAAAAAAAAATCAAACACATAACATTATATAAAATCAAACGGAGTGACAAATTTGAAGGGGAAAAAAAAAGAAAAAGAAATAAAAAGAAATGAAATCCTTCAAATATTATGTGGGGAAAACAAGTCCTTCAAACAACAAGTCTTAAGTCAACCGACCCATTTTTAGGGGCTGACCGGTTCTCCGGCAGGTGGTCGGAGGAGGACATGAGAACAATTTGCGGCCATTGGGTGGAGAGGAGACCGAACGGCTGATCTTACTTCGTGAGGTGGTTGGGAGGGAGATCTGACGCGTTGATTCAAGTTGGATGGAGAGGAGATCCGGATGAGGAAGAGGAAGAAAATGTGCGACGAAGAGAAGGAGGCAGATCCGGATGAGGAAGAAAAGTAGCGGCTCTGAGAAAGTGAATAGAAGAGAGAAAGTTTAGGGTTAGTTTATTTTTTTCTATATATACAAAATGAGGGGTATAAATATAATTATATATCGATTATCGGTTTGGGTCGGAAACCAAATTGCAAAACCGCGACCCGAACCGAAAAACAATATATATCTGTTTCAAAAACCAACAGTCGACCTGTTTTGTTTTAACCCGGCACCCGAAATGTTATTTCGGATCGGTTCAGGTCGGTTTTCGGCCCAAAACCGTGTTTTGCTCACCCCTAGATCTAACTGTGCTAGATATTATAATGGCAAACGTTGAAGAATGAATACGCAGTTGGAAAAGGAAATCTAGGATTTTTATTGATGAGTTTGGAAGATTACAAGTAGTTAAAATCTAAGAAGAAGAAAGAAAGAATGGCAAAAGCTAAGTAAATTGCAATCTAATCTCTACTCTCCCTCTCCTTCTCTATTTATACTACATTGCTACTTGCATGTTCTGATACTCCTTGGCAGTTAGGTGGTTGGTTGTTGAGCTGGATTTGTTGATTTGGCTCACTGCTGACTAGGCCACGGCTGCTGACTAGGCTACACTCATACTTGCTGAGGCTTTTCTGATACTTGCACATACTTGCTGAGGCACTGATACTAGGATCCTTGTATACATGTTGAACAGAATAGAAATAGGTGTTAGCTGAGACTTATAAGTAAGGAATGATAAGTTATGTATCAGCGTGTGTGTAAACGGTTTCGAAGATAGAGAGGGGAAGGTAGAGGACAAGGTACCCAGCCGTTATCGCATTCCCAAATCATAAAATAACCTGACAAAACATACACATGCAATTTAAAACAATCAATATATATATATATATAAAATAAAAAAATAAAAAAATAAATAAATAAATAAATAAATAAATAAATAAATAAATAAATATATATATATATATATATATATATATATATATATATATATATATATATATATATATTTATTTATTTTATATATATATATATATATATATATATATATATATATATATATATATATATATATATATATATATATATATATAGGAAAGCTTACTCTATATATATATAGGAAAGCTTACTAGATAACGTCTATACATCAATTATTTCTCCACAAGAGAGATGGTAAATCAGTAGGATTTTGACTGGATAAGTTCAACACAGGTGACGACTACTTGTTCCTACTTGAAAATGTCCGTATCCATAGATATATTGTGTCATTATCTGTAGTCATATTTGTACAACATATGTAGCTCACACCAATTTAAGAAGGGGGGGGGGGGGAGGATTGGGGGCACCCTAATGGGAGGGACATCATTACGTAGCGTGCCATAATGGGATTAGAAGGTCTATAATACACGTCCAGTAACAGCCAGTCCATCAATATATCATGGGAGGATTATGACCTTAATATCAAGGGAAGTATTGAATAAATGGAGAACTAGTGTATACCAAACCCGATTCTGCCCAACATATTGAGTCATGAGTGGCCGTTGTTATTTTTTTTCTTCCAAAAACGAACTCAGTAACGTTGAATCGAAATAACCGGAGTCAACCAACTGCAACTCAATCAACGGGTGATAACATACATAATATGCAGCAGTATGTGAAATTAAAATATAGGGGTGGATCCTAATTGTTAGTGTCGAGGTACAATTTTCGATGGAAAATTCTGAAACTGAAACAATTGTACACACAACGTTTCAAATGCAGCACCTTAAAGAAGATGTGCAACAGAGATCCTGGAGGATTCTGAATTACGAGGATCTAAAAAGATTCTACGTAATATACAAAAAATCTAAAGAGACTTTGTGCAAGCAACTATCGACAGTAGAGCTTCTAAAAAGAAGTTACTGTAAAAGGCAACAGCAGCGATGACAGGCGAGAATAAGATGCTGGGGTGAATGAACCACCGTTGCTCAAAGCTTTATTCGCCCTACACGAGCACGAACAGCTTCCAGGAACCAGCAAGTTCACGAAGAACTTCTGGAACGCTCGTAAGTCAATATTTGAGACTTGAACGGGCTTCCTGGACATAACAGACTCCCTCAACTCTCTTCTTGGTGCATCTTTCAAAGGAGGCCAAGGGGCTCTATTTATAGAGTGGAGTTGAGACTTCACCTCTTCTCCTATCCGATGTAGGACTAATATACCAATACTCAAAAATAGAGTTTAATATTTTAGATCATTCCATAATCAGCATAGAAGTATGCCAGTCCACGCCTACCCTCCGAACACTCCAGTGCATGCACGAGACATCCTGGAGTCCGTGTCCGAGTCCGTACAACAAAAATTAACTTGCATCCTTGTTGGATTTAATCCTTTTTTCTTCTAGGAAAATACTTCCACATGGCATAAACTTGTGCCCCACTACACCTCATGTGCACACCTCAACACAAGCAATGCATTATATTGAGATACTCACCATTTGGTGTAGCCGATGTGGGACTATCTTTTCTAGTCCAAAGGCAAAAACACCAACAATCCCCCACATATCTCAATATATGGGTTGAGCGTTCCCCACAGTTACTGCCCATCATGCATTAGGAGAGATGTCGCTACGACTTGAATCTTCCCGCATAGGTTAAATAACAGCATGATACAAGAATGGACTAAGCCTTGAATTCTGCACCATAACTGTAATTCTTCCTACTCACATAATGACATCAACTGTGCTTCTGGCTGCACATTGAAGGCCTTGTGCCAGCCTGGTTTCAGTGTATAATTTTTGGGCGTCTACAAGTTTACCCTCAAGAGACGGCCTGATATCTCTGTCCATACACTATAGGTGAGTTCTTTATAAAGAGTCATGGCATGAAGCATTGCGCTTCTTTGCGATGCTACGCCGCTATGACATGGCTTAAAGCCGAGGCTTTACCCCACCTGGGTACCTCATCGTAGTGTCATACTACTGTAGCATGAGGTCACAGGCCTCTTTGTAGTGCCAAACTACCCAGCATAAAGCCTTGCGCTTCCGTGCGGTGTTACGCCGCTTTGACATGGCTCGCAAAGCCGAGGCTTTACCCTACCTGGTACCTCTTCGTGGTGTCATGCCACTATAACATGAGGACATCGTCCTCTTTGTAGTGCTGTCTACTTCTCTTTATTACGATTATCATACAGCATTAGGCTACCTGCCTATTTGCGGTGCTACTCCGCTGTGACTTGGCTTGTAAAGCTGAGGCATTACCCCTACCTGGGAACCTCATGGTGGAGTCACCCCACTGTAGCATGGAGTTACACTTCTTGTAGTGCTGCGCTGCCGTGCTTCCTGTAAAGCACTCCAGGCATTCACTCTGCCTGAGAACTCATTAAGGCATTTAAGCCAACCTTCCCACAGAAATCGTTTTCTGCAGAAAACAATAGTAGACAACAGTGGTTATAGGTCCGTAACCTCTCCATGTCCAATAGAACATGTACCCACCGTTCCTGATATTCTTCCGATTAGTGGTCCTCCCTTGAACCAAAAGCTAGATGCCTAGTAGATAAATCTTTGAACTAATAGCATAAAACTTTATGGTAGAAATATAATAATACAATATCAGAATGCCTTCAAGCCCATTTTACAAGTTGTGTCATCGACCAGCTGGCGCTTGAGGCCCTTGGTGAACGGATCCGCCAGGTTCTCCTGACTCCGAACATCAATCACTGCAATAACACCTCTCTTGATAAGATCGTGTATTGCTCTGTGCTTCAACTACACCGTTCTCTTCTTCCCGTTGAAGAGTTCATTTGATGCCACTACTTGTAACACCCAGTTTTCTAAAATAAGGGTAATTTTGAAATTTTATATTTTAAGTTATTTAATTATGATATTTAATTAATAATATAATTTTTGGTAATTTTTAATCATTTTTTAACTATTTAAATCATGACTTACGATTTTGGTGTTTGACTAGTGTAACCTTAGAGACTGTTGACCTAGAGCCTAGCCATGTGATTAGGATGTTTGATTAGTACATTTTAGCCTAGAGAATATTTTTGGTCATTTTAGGATTTATTTGAATTTTTGGAAATTTTTAGAATTTATTTTGGAATTGTTTGAATGAGGGTTGACTAGGTTGACTTTGACTAGCTTTGACTTTGTGACCTAACCCTAGTTGAGTTGGACTTGGCTAGTTATGAGACCCTAGGTTAAGTTAGGTTAACCATACTCTAGTTAGTGAAAACAATTAAGAATATTGAGTTTTGAATAGAAAGATTTGACCACAAGTCATGACTTGTGATTTTTAAGTCATTTGTTTTATGACTAAGCCCAAAGCCCATTAGTCAAGTGCCCAACCCTAACCCTAACATTTTGTCCAGCCACTTAACCCATCCTTGGAATTCTCCCCTTATAAATAATCTCTTAGAATTAGGGCTAGCCTCTAAGGAAGAACAAGCTTTAGAAAGAGGTAATGTCCCAACTTCAAAAATCTCTAGAAAATCCATTTTAGCTCCTTTTTTCCCCAAACAAATTGCAATAGGTTTTAATTTGGGTATTCTTGCTGTTGTTACAATTTACTCTCAGATTCAAATCAATTTGGGGGAGTTTCACCATCAAGAGGAGCATCTCTCTTTAGAGTTTTTTGGGGATTTTGATACATAGAGGTAACTTCCTATTTTCACCATGAAATTCTAGTTTTATTGCATTTCTAGGAAACCCTAGGCCTAACCTAACTGTAGGAATAGGAAACCCTAAAATTTGGGTCCATTTTGTGTCCTATTTGGACACGTATCAGTGTCCCTATGCATGTGTTTGTGAAAATGCCACAAAGAAAGTTTTTGTGTTATTTTCGAAATCTTTTTGAATAGGAAATTAGTATTTGTTGTCGCTTACATGATTCTTCACGACTGAGGGTGTCTCTGTGTCGTATCGTGTCGTATTCGACACGTGCACACGCGAGTGCGCGCGTGCACGGGGCTGTGCGCGTGTCCTGCTGTGCGGGGGCTCCACAGGACACAATACTCGATCACTTGACACGAGATTTGACACAGCCCTTGGGGCACTCACTGACACGCCACGTGTCAAATTTTAGGGGCCCACGTGGCGTGTCGAGGGAGTTATTCACGTTGCACTGGTCGGGGCTGACAGTGCAGTCGGGAATTTATTGGCACTAATACGGGCTTCGTGTCACTCACTGACACGACTTGGACACGGGTTAGCTAGCCTATTGGGTAGCCCTATAGGTGGTCTACCTAGGGTGGTGTGCACGAGTCCTAGGTTGTACTGTGTCGTGTGCACGACACGCGTGCACACGTGCACGATACAGTACACTGAAACAGTTCCTGTGTGCACTGTTTCGTGTATTGAATCGCCTGGACACGTTTGTGTCCACTTTGGTGGACACGAACATGTTGTATGATACTTATATAATGTATAATTTAATTACCAACTCTTTATTTTGTATGTTAATGATTTTTCAATAGGTATTTGCCAATTTACCAAATTTCTGATACTAGGTATCATTTCTTCTGAAATTCCAGTTTTGGAAATCAAAATTGGGCAACTGTTTTAACCCATTTAATGTTGTTAACATATTGATTTTAGTCCCAGTTAGTGTTCCCCTATAGGTAATCTAGCTATGTGTTGAAATTGGGTTCAATTGGTGGTTTATTGTATCAATATGGGGTTGAAATGAAAAAAACTAGAAATTGGTTCAGGTTTTTCTGATTTGTGGTGATCAATTTCTTTTCCTTGCTGTCCTGGGCTTTGATTTCATCTCCATTCAGTCCTTTAGACCCCATGGACAGCCATACAAAAACAGTCCCCTTAGCCTATGTCACTATCCCAAAATCAGTCCATAGAAGTCCCCATTTGCAACCAACTTCAGTACAAAACAGTCCCTAAATTCCCATGTTAGCAGTCCACATGTGGACAGCCTAGTAGCAGTCCCATCCAGTCCCTCTTTGGTCCTAAAACTTAGTCCATACTTCACAGCCTAGGTGCTGTCCCTATTTCCCATGTTAAATCAGTCCTACACACCATTGACAGCAGTCCACATTGCTGTTCTTGACAGACCAAACCATGGGCAAACCAACCTATAGGATCCCCCACAAATCTGTACTAAAACAGTCCTCTTTAGGCCCCTTAAACCCCCACCTTCCTGTCCACTTTTAGCAACCCCATAACCTGTCCTTAGGACACAATGGCAACCACAAATTAGTCATCCACCTGTTCTCCTCTAAACAGTCTACACACAGCCACATTGGCCTACAAAACCAGTCCATGTAAACCACCAAGTGACAGTCCCAAACAACCCAAATCAGTCCCTTCCTTGAGCTTGTGTGTGTGTGTGTTTGTGAGAGAGATTAGTGTGGTGAGCCTAGGAGTGTAGGTGCATGTAAGCCCATATATATATATGTGTTTATATAAGAGTCTAGATAAGTATTTATATGTATGAGGGTATATATGTAATTGTGTGTGTGTGTGAGCTATTTGGATATGGTGAGCGTATATATATATATATATAGCTATTAGCCTATAGGTGTGAGCATGAGTGTTAGCCTATGTGAACCTATAGGTAAGAGCCTATTGTGAACCATAGTGAGTGAGTGATGAGTTGGGTATGTGAGTGTTTAGAAGATGTGAGAATGTTGCAAGGTAAGGTAATGGGTAATGGATAACATGTGTCATAAGATGACTTAGATGACCTAGATACTGGGATTTCTTGGTAGGTAATATTAGTATAGGATGATATCTAGCTATCCTAGGAAGCCTAGGCTAGTATTCCTAGGTTAGAGTGGTATTGTGCAAGGTATTGGTATTTACCTTGGTAAGGTAATGTAGGTAATACATAGAAATAGGGTATTTGAGTTTGGAGTCTAAGATAGAGTTAGAACTTGGTTCCCTTGGTTGGTAATGATCAAATATAGTGCTCATAGACTAGTTTTGACGTCGGTTGACCATTTTGACCAAAAGTCAACAAAAGTCAACCGAGAGTCAAACTTAGCCTTTAAGCGACCAGATTTGACCAAAACCAAACCAGAGTTGACCAGTTGACTGAAAGTCAACAGTTGGTCAACATGTGACTTATTTGACCTAGGGTTGACTCCGTGTTGACCAAAGTTGACCAGAGTTGACTTTTTGACCAAAAGTCAACTGTAAGTCAACCCTTGACCCAAATTGACCTAGATTGACTTGGATTGATTTCCTATGACCTTGTTTGACCTTGATTGTCCTAGTGTGACTCAGTATGACCTAGTATGACCTAGTTTAGCTTGGTGTGACTTAGATTTGACTTAGATTTGACCTAGATTGACCTAGATCATTTAGAATGCATTGTAATGCATCTTATTATCATTTTTAGACTCATAGTGACTTGTACTGTTCTATAGGAGACAGACACCACTCCTAGGACAGTATATTCTCTTCAGACACTCAGGCTATCAGGCGAATACATTCTCTGACCGTTTCATACTTGTATGGATTTACATTCTTGCTCTAGATTACTGTACTTGATGCTGACACGACTGTTATCACGGATTGGTACTATATGGATCTTCTTTTGAGATGTTATCTCCTTGTATTCACTAAATACATATTGCGATGTGCGTTTCACTTCCATATTGTATGTATTGAATACCCATATCCTTGTATACTCATTGTGCATATTGTACTCTCATTATCACATGAGCCCCATGGATAGACCATTGTACACTATTGTATAACATTGTACATCCATTGTATAACATTGTACACTATTGTATAAGATAACGTAACTGGAGTAGATCCTTGTGTATTGATTGGGGAGGGGGAGTAGAATTGGTTATGTACTCAAATCCTATTGTACAATATTGTATAACTATTGTATATGTCTATTGTACACCCACGTACAATGGAGTTACCATTGCATTTACCTAGCCCGTTTACATAACCAGATTGTACTCTAAATCACATGTTCCTTACAGTTCTTACTTATCATATTTAGATATTTCCTGTTATCAAATCTCTACTATTTTTTTATATACCTTCTTCTTTCAGCATTTCATGTACTTTACTCTATTGCATGCTTTATATTTCCTAACTCGATATGAACTGCGTGAGATATTTTGTGCTCGCTCCCGTCCTGACTGGACCTGTTGAAAATATTACAGAGGATGAGGATGAGGCCTGCGTAGACACCTACTATGGGACAGCTGTAGATGCCATGTGTGACCCAGATTTCTAGCCTGATCTACTAGCTTAGAGACTGAGGCTCCCTAGTCTAGGTTTTCTATTCTGTCTTTGAGATCTAATTGTATATATTATTTCATATTTAGTAGTGGGACCTGTATTCTGGATGTTTGTTGAGATGTTATTTCAGACACTTAGACTCTCTTGCTGTGATGTATATTTCTTCCATTCCAGTATTTATCTATCTATCTTCCTATCTTTTCATTCTGCTTAGATGTGATTGAGACTGTATATTGCTATGTCACCTCCATTCGGAGTGTATATACTGTACAGGTACCTTTATATTGTTAGATGATTGACCTAGGACAGCGTTCTATCGTCGACACTGCGGCGTAGGCTGGGAGTTGTTACGTTCTCGTACCCTCACAGTGTGTCCGGGTCGTGACACGTTTTTAGTGGTGGCCCATGCAGATCGAGATTATGTAGTGGTATTCGAACTAGAGTATCACTACAGCCTGCAGTAGGATTAGGATATTTTTGAAGGTACTCAATCACAAATAGAAAAAAACTCTCATTCAGATTCCGTACATCTACATTTTGCTGCTTATTGTCTCCCTTGAATATAACTGTCCTCCCTTGATATTTTGACTCATTCTCAGCAATTGTTTCTTGATCTGTGTCTCCAGGATGGTTGAGACAAGATCGCATCGCCAGGGCCAGGGGGGCACCGAGGAGAGGTCTGCCACCTCTCTTACTCAGCAGCCAGCCCCTGGTACCGCAGCCCCAGTCATGCCAGCTGGGGTAGGCGTTTCGGCAGCTTTCGGAGGAGCCCCTCCACCTGTGAGGCATGAGCCGAGTTCGGTGATTTTGGATGTACTTCTTCAGCAGCAGCAGCCACCTGCAGGGACAGTTGATGCCGTTCAGCTGTTAGCCTTCTTCCGACAGTACATGGAGGGTCAGCAGACCCAACAACAGAGGCACACAACAGAGCTCACACGAGGCATTGAGCTGGCAATGACTGCGGTAGAGAGAGTCGTAGCTCAGCCAGCGGCAGCCCCGCAGCCGTACCAGCCATAGGAGAAGGGCATCCAAGATTTCCAGAAGATGCACCCGAGAGACTTCCGAGGGACAGAGGGGATCTTGTATGCCGATGAGTGGATCGAGCATATGGAGGAGATTTTCAGGTTGGCTGAGATCCCGACGAGGCTCAAGATAGAGGCAGCGACCAGCATGATGCAGGATCTGGCCCGTACCTGGTACCAGACCGACCCGAGGGTCGGTACAGCAGGACAGACTTGGGCAGCATTCAAGAAGCTGTTCAAGGAGAAGTTCTTTCCAGACGCAGCGTTGGGAGCCCTCGAGACCCAGTTCGAGACCCTAGTCCAGGGGAACCAGTCTGTAGAGGAGTACGCAGGAGAGTTCTGCCGCCTGAGCAGATTTATGGATGACTTGTCAGAGACGACGAAGGCCCGGAGGTTCCGGAAGGGCTTGGTAAAGGAGGTCAAGTCCTACACTAAGAACGCCCGCAGCGCTACCTATGAAGAGATCCTGGTGGACGCTTTAGCTGCAGAGGATGATCTTGAGCTTAGGTTCAAGAGGGGGCGAGACTCAGTTGGGGGCAGCAGCAGCGGAGGACCGGCCAAGAGGCTGTACGTTCTGCATCAGATTCAGCTGTCACGACCCGCACCCACCGGGAGGGTACGAGTACGTAACAGCGCCCAGCCTACGCCGCAGTGTCGACGGTAGAACGCTGTTCTAGGTCATGAACTATAACTACATAACATGAATATACTCTCCAAAAGGAGGCCAACATAGAGGTACAACTCAATCACAATCTAAGGCAGAATGTAGCACGATGGAAATAGATAAGAAATCCTCAACTGAGGTACAACAGAAATAAATAACAAGTCTCAACATCTATAAAATATACAACTCTGAAAATAAAGACAACAGTTAAACATGAAAAGAAAGGACAGTCTAAGCTATCTACACTATATAAGGTATCATCCTGAGCAGCTGCCTGAACCTCCCCAGGGGTCCAGGTCGCGAGTGTCAACTAGGCAAACTCCAAGTAAGGGTACAGGGTTCCTCATCATCCTCTATAAAATTTTCAACAGGTCCAGTCAGGACGGGAGCGAGCACAAAACATCTCATGCAGTTCATATCATGTTAGGAAATATAAAGCATGCAATAGAGTAAGGTACATGAAACGCTGAAAGAAGAATGTATATGAAAACAGCAGAGATTTGATAATAGAAATATCTATATATGATAAGTAAGAACTGTAAGCAACATGTGATTTAGAGCATAATATGGTTATGTAAACGGGTTAGGTTATACAATAAAATGGGACTCCTTTGTACGTGGGTGTATAATGGACATATACAATTTCTTATACAATAGGATTGATCACATAACCATTTTTACTCTCCCTCCCCAATTAATACACAAGGATCCAATTCAGTTACGTTACCTTATACAATGGCTTGTACAATGGCTTGTACAATAGCTTGTACAATAGCTTGTACAATGGCTTGTACAATGGCTCAATGTGATAATGAGAGTACAATATGTACAATGAGTGTACAATGATAAGGATATTCAATAAATATAATATGTAAGTGAAACGCACATCACAATATGTATTTAGTGAATACAAGGAGATAACATCTCAGAAGAAGATCCGTATAGTACCAATCCGTGATAACAACGTGTCAGCATCAAGTACAGTAATCTAGAGCAAGAATGTAAATCCGGACAAGTATGAAACGGTCAGAGAATGTACTCGCCTCGTATCTGAATGTCTGAAGTAAATGTACTGTCCGAGATGAGGTACCTGACTCCTAGTTAGAGCAACACAAGTCAAGATGTACACAGGGAATGATAAATATAATTTACAATGCATCTGCATGCTGTCTAGGTCAAACTAGACTAAAGTCAACACTTGGTCAACTCTAGTCAACTAGACTAGTCAAACTAGGTCAACTAGGTCAAATCCTAGCCCAACAAGTCTAATAAGTCTTACTTGGCCTAACCAAGCCTAGTCTAGCAATCACACACCAATCACAAGGCTATACAAGCCAAACACAAGCCATCACATTCAATATTATACATAAGAGAAAGGAAGCTAACATGTAAATCTATGTGTGTGTGTGAACATGGAGGTGTACATGAAAAGAGAATTCAACACTAGGCCCTATATCACATATATGTATATATAACTATAGGAAAACTCTATTTACCACATTAACACATTTAGCCATGTATAGTATATATATATATATATATATATATATATATATATATATATATATATATATATATATATATATAGAGAGAGAGAGAGAGAGAGAGAGAGAGAGAGAAAAGCATGTGTATGTGTTCATGGGTGTGTGTGTGTGTCATAAAAGTGCACAAGAACATGTGTGTGTTATCATGAAATGAGTGTTAGGCAATGTGTGAGTGAGAGTGTCAATGAGTGAGGGTGTGAGGGTTATATAGTGTAGTGTGCATTGTGTGTGGAGTGATAGTGAGGCGTGACAGTTGTGTAGCAAAGTGTCAATAGGAAGTTAACATTCACATATATGAGTTCTCATGTATCTCTTATTTAGTGAAACAAAACTAAATTCCAGTTTTATTCCTAACAAGGCTACATATATTATATCTATTATTACATTACATTCATGCTTGCATTCATTCATCATTCATTTATTCTCTTGCACTACTATATGCACCATACATTACATACTATGGAACCTACATATTCATTACATGCCATACTTATACATGCTTACATTAGATAGGATACTTACACCTCATACATTATTTATTTAAACATTTACTCATGTTTGCATACTCTATTTAATTACATAATGTATATACATTAACATGGGTTAAAATCAAATAGAACATTATATTACACACAAGGGTGCACAAAATGCATATGCCGAATAGTAACTCCTACTAATAATCAATACTGTACCATCTCAGCATGAATTAAAATCTAGGATTAAAGTATGTTATAGATCTATGTGTTAGCTTTCCGAAACTTCAAACGGATCGCATTTTCGTTTCTGAAAACTCCCGGAATCGCAAAAACACCGAGAACGCTGTTGTCTTTCGTACAGCTGACACTCAAATAATTCTCCAGAACGTTACAGAAAGAATTAGGCCTATTAATACATGTTTTTGGAAAGCTAACTTCAATACACTTCTTTTACAAAAAACAGAAGATTAAACCGAGCTTTGAGCTAGAAGTTATGACATTTCTAAATTAGGGCTGAAATTAAAAACGTGGATAAAAATCATGACGGATTTGGGTAGTTTGAGACAAAAGAACACAAGTATATAACATAATATATCAAGAACTCACTCTCTACACTAATATATATATGAGACACTATAGAACACATCTCCAATACAAAAATATGAGATTAAACATGTAATAATTCATTCATACATAACAACAACACATAGTGTGTCCAAATTTGGGATTTTCCCACATGGACACAACCACAACACAAAGAACACTCCTATGACCTCCAAATAGACACGAAATGGACACAAATGGAGATACAACCATGGGGGTCATTCTTATGGGATCAAAATAGACCTATATGCATAAGGAAATGAAAAGGAGAAGGAATTTATACCTCCCGGTAGATCGAATCGAAGAAAAGCCTTCCCGGAGCGACACCGACACGTAGAGATTCCAAAAGGACACGAACGAGCTCCGAATCCTCCCAAACTTGGGTAGCTTCCTCCTTGGCTAGAATGGATAAGGAAAGAAGAAGATTTCGTGGCGAAATAGAAGGATTTGGTGGAGAAATTGCTAGGGATTGCTCTCTAGAAATTTGGGAAAGAACAAGAGAGAGTGTGGATGAGAATAATGAAATGAACTTGAGCCTATCCTCTCCCAAAGTGGCTGGCCATATGGAGCTATTTGTCCTATTATGGTAAGGTCCAAAATGCCCCCACTAACCTATTCTATGAGTATTAGGAAAGGGCTAATTGGTTGGGGCTAAATTAGTCATTCTAAAGTCTCTAATCACACTAACCTTATCCATAATAATTAGTCTAACCTCTAACTAAAATATTTCTATCATGTGGACTAAATTTAATATCATGTGGGCCATGCCTAACTAGTGTGTGGGTCCCACTAGAGTCAAACTACTCCCGGGTCCCCGTTTCAAGTCGGATTGAGTTGAAATTAGAACCCGACTCAAATAACCCCAAAACAATATCATAAATAATAAAATGATATCAAAATAATTCAAAGAGGTCAAATGCAAAAATATCCTTAGGCCAAAAATGATATTAAAATATCATAATCACATGGTTAGGCTCTAGGTCAAACAGTCTCTAGGGTTTCACTAGCAAAACGTCAAAACCACAAGTCATGAATTTAAATAGTTTAAAATAATTTAAAAATCACTAAAAATCATAATATAAAATAATTATCAATAAATAATAATTATAATTACAAAATTTTAAAATTACCCTCATCTAGAAAATTGGGTGTTATATCAGCAGCAGTATCAGCAGCCGACGGTCCACTTTCAGCAGCAGCAGCAGAGGCCTGTTCAGTATCAGGGACAGAGACAGGTACTGTATCAGCAGGCACCCAGGCAGCAGCAGAACACTGTGTGCAACTTCTGCAAGAAGCAAGGCCATGGGTGGGACGACTGTAGGAAGAGGCTGGACATGTGTTTGCTTTGCGGTTCAGCGGAGCATCAATGTAGAGAGTGTCCCAAGAACCCGACACCATTGGCTCAGATAGCACCAGGAGCTAGGGCTCCTGCCGGGCAGCAGAGGGGACCACCATTGCAGACTCAGCAGCAGATGTTTGTACAGCATCAGCAGCAGGCCAGAGGAGGCCAACCAGGGCGAGCTTTCGCCATGACAGCCGAGGATGCTCAGGCAGTAGGAGGGGTGCTTGCAGGTTCTGATCTTCTCGATTCTATTTCCACCTTATCTCATTATACCTATCTTGAAATTCAGTTCCATCTATTCCTATCTGTCTCCTCATTGTTGATAAGTTTGATCTGGTGTTTCATTATAATTTAACTTTCTTCTGAGATAAATCGTATGGGCTAGGTCACCTCGATTATGAGATTTTAGAATCCTCTAGGGTCATGCTAGCGGGCATAGTGAGGACATATAGTCGGATTATGGACGTATTTCTCGGGTGTGAGAATTTAAGGTTTTTACTGCCAAGCGCGCGACAATACGAAAATTTTAAATACCATAATTCTAGGGGTTAATTAGTTGTACCCCCCTATGATTTATCCATATTTTGGTAACTGTCCCCGTTGTTTCAAAAATAAAGAACACCCCCCTGGCTGCTTAATTTTCCACTTTTCTTCTATGTACCAGGGGGGTACAACTAATTAACTTTATAAACCAGGGGGGTGTTCTTTATTTTTAAAACAACAGGGATAGTTACCAAAATACGTACAAACCATAGGGGGGTACAACTAATTAACCCTAATTCTAGAGGTATGCACCATAATTGAGGACTCTGTGATTATCGTAGCCTTGCTCACTGCATGACAGAGATTCTGAGTATCATGGTTTTGGACAGACGCATATGATTATCTGACGGTATGTTTGAGACTCTGATTGTGGGGTGTTTGACCTAGAAGGACTACTACCATTTTAATTTCGAGGACAAATTTTTTCTAAGGTGGGTAGACTTGTAACACCCAGTTTTCTAAAATAAGGGTAATTTTGAAATTTTATATTTTAAGTTATTTAATTATGATATTTAATTAATAATATAATTTTTGGTAATTTTTAATCATTTTTTAACTATTTAAATCATGACTTACGATTTTGGTGTTTGACTAGTATAACCTTAGAGACTGTTGACCTAGAGCCTAGCCATGTGATTAGGATATCTGATTAGTACATTTTAGCCTAGAGGATATTTTTGGTCATTTTAGGATTTATTTGAATTTTTGGGAATTTTTAGAATTTATTTTGGAATTGTTTGAATGAGGGTTGACTAGGTTGACTTTGACTAGCTTTGACTTTGTGACCTAACCCTAGTTGAGTTGGACTTGGCTAGTTATGAGACCCTAGGTTAAGTTAGGTTAACCATACTCTAGTTAGTGAAAACAATTAAGAATATTGAGTTTTGAATAGAAAGATTTGACCACAAGTCATGACTTGTGATTTTTAAGTCATTTGTTTTATGACTAAGCCCAAAGCCCATTAGTCAAGTGCCCAACCCTAACCCTAACATTTTGTCCAGCCACTTAACCCATCCTTGGGATTCCCCCCTTATAAATAATCTCTTAGAATTAGGGCTAGCCTCTAAGGAAGAATAAGCTTTAGAAAGAGGTAATGTCCCAACTTCAAAAATCTCTAGAAAATCTATTTTAGCTCCTTTTTTCCCCAAACAAATTGCAATAGATTTTAATTTGGGTATTCTTGCTGTTGTTACAATTTACTCTCAGATTCAAATTAATTTGGGGGAGTTTCACCATCAAGAGGAGCATCTCTCTTTAGAGTTTTTTGGGGATTTTGATACATAGAGGTAACTTCCTATTTTCACCATAAAATTCTAGTTTTATTGCATTTCTAGGGAACCCTAGGCCTAACCTAACTGTAGGAATAGGAAACCCTAAAATTTGGGTCCATTTCGTGTCCTATTTGGACACGTATCAGTGTCCCTATGCATGTGTTTGTGAAAATGCCACAAAGAAAGTTTTTGTGTTATTTTTAAAATCTTTTTGAATAGGAAATTAGTATTTGTTGTCGCTTACACGATTCTTCATGACTTAGGGTGTCTCTGTGTCGCATCGTGTCGTATTCGACACGTGCACACGCGAGTGCGCGCGCGCGGGGCTGTACGCGTGTCCTGCTGTACGGGGGCTCCACAGGACACAATACTCGATCACTTGACACGAGATTTGACACAGCCCTTGGGGCACTCACTGACACGCCACGTGTCAAATTTTAGGGGCCCACGTGGCGTGTCGAGGGAGTTATTCACGTTGCACTGGTCGGGGCTGACAGTGCAGTCGGGAATTTATTGGCACTGATACGGGCTTCGTGTCACTCACTGACACGACTTAGACACGGGTTAGCTAGCCTATTAGGTAGCCCTATAGGTGGTCTACCTAGGGTGGTGTGCACGAGTCCTAGGTTGGACTGTATCGTGTGCACGACACGCGTGCACACGTGCACGATGCAGTACACTGAAACAGTGCCTGTGTGCACTGTTTCGTGTATTGAATCGCCTGGACACGTTTGTGTCTACTTTGGTGGACACGAACATGTTGTATGACACTTATATAATGTATAATTTAATTACCAACTCTTTATTTTGTATGTTAATGATTTTTCAATAGGTATTTGCCAATTTACCAAATTTCTGATACTAGGTATCATTTCTCCTGAAATTCCAGTTTTAGAAATCGAAATTGGGCAACTGTTTTAACCCATTTAATATTGTTAACATATTGATTTTAGTCCCAGTTAGTGTTCCCCTATAGGTAATCTAGCTATGTGTTGAAATTGGGTTTAATTGGTGGTTTATTGCATCAATATGGGGTTGAAATGAAAAAAACTGGAAATGGGTTCAGGTTTTTCTGATTTGTGGTGATCAATTTCTTTTTCTTGCTGTCCTGGGCTTTGATTTCATCTCCATTCAGTCCTTTAGACCCCATGGACAGCCATACAAAAACAGTCCCCTTAGCCTATATCACTATCCGAAAATCAGTCCATAGAAGTCCCCATTTGCAACCAACTTCAGTACAAAACAGTCCCTAAATTCCCATGTTAGCAGTCCACATGTGGACAGCCTAGTAGCAGTCCCATCCAGTCCCTCTTTGGTCCTAAAACTCAGTCCATACTTCACAGCCTAGGTGCTGTCCCTATTTCCTATGTTAAATCAGTCCTACACACCATTGACAGCAGTCCACATTGCTGTTCTTGACAGACCAAACCATGGGCAAACCAACCTATAGGATCCCCCACAAATCTGTACTAAAACAGTCCTCTTTAGGCCCCTTAAACCCCCACCTTCCTGTCCACTTTTAGCAACCCCATAACCTGTCCTTAGGACACAATGGCAACCACAAATTAGTCATCCACCTGTTCTCCTCTAAACAGTCTACACACAGCCACATTGGCCTACAAAACCAGTCCATGTAAACCACCAAGTGACAGTCCCAAACAACCCAAATCAGTCCCTTCCTTGAGCTTGTGTGTGTGTGTGTTTGTGAGAGAGATTAGTGTGGTGAGCCTAGGAGTGTAGGTGTATGTAAGCCCATATATATATGTGTTTATATAAGAGTTTAGATAAGTATTTATATGTATGAGGGTATATATGTAATTGTGTGTGTGTGTGAGCTATTTGGATATGGTGAGCCTATATATATATACATATAGCTATTAGCCTATAGGTGTGAGCATGAGTGTTAGCCTATGTGAACCTATAGGTAAGAGCCTATTGTGAACCATAGTGAGTGAGTGATGAGTTGGGTATGTGAGTGTTTAGAAGATGTGAGAATGTTGCAAGGTAAGGTAATGGGTAATGGATAACATGTGTCATAAGATGACTTAGATGACCTAGATACTGGGATTTCTTGGTAGGTAATATTAGTATAGGATGGTATCTAGCTATCCTAGGAAGCCTAGGCTAGTATTCCTAGGTTAGAGTGGTATTGTGCAAGGTATTGGTATTTACCTTGGTAAGGTAATGTAGGTAATACATAGAAATAGGGTATGAGTTTGGAGTCTAAGATAGAGTTAGAACTTGGTTCCCTTGGTTGGTAATGATCAAATATAGTGCTCATAGACTAGTTTTGACGTCGGTTGACCATTTTGACCAAAAGTCAACAAAAGTCAACCGAGAGTCAAACTTAGCCTTTAAGCGATCAGATTTGACCAAAACCAAACCAGAGTTGACCAGTTGACTGAAAGTCAACAGTTGGTCAACATGTGACTTATTTAACCTAGGGTTGACTCCGTGTTGACCAAAGTTGACCAGAGTTGACTTTTTGACCAAAAGTCAACTGTAAGTCAACCCTTGACCCAAATTGACCTAGATTGACTTGGATTGATTTTCTATGACCTTGTTTGACCTTGATTGTCCTAGTGTGACTCAGTATGACCTAGTTTAGCTTAGTGTGACTTAGATTTGACCTAGATTGACTTAGATTGACCTAGATCATTTAGAATGCATTGTAATGCATCTTATTATCATTTTTAGACTCATAGTGACTTGTACTGTTCTATAGGAGACAGACACCACTCCTCGGACAGTATATTCTCTTCAGACACTCAGGCTATCAGGCGAGTACATTCTCTGACCGTTTCATACTTGTATGGATTTACATTCTTGCTCTAGATTACTGTACTTGATGCTGACACGACTGTTATCACGGATTGGTACTATATGGATCTTCTTTTGAGATGTTGTCTCCTTGTATTCACTAAATACATATTGCGATGTGCGTTTCACTTCCATATTGTATGTATTGAATACCCATATCCTTGTATACTCATTGTACATATTGTACTCTCATTATCACATGAGCCCCAGGGATAGACCATTGTACACTATTGTATAATATTATACATCCATCGTATAACATTGTACACTATTGTATAAGATAACGTAACTGGAGTAGATCCTTGTGTATTGATTCGGGAGGGGGAGTAGAATTGGTTATGTACTCAAATCCTATTGTACAACATTGTATAACTATTGTATATGTCTATTGTACACCCACGTACAATGGAGTTACCATTGCATTTACCTAGCCCGTTTACATAACCAGATTGTACTCTAAATCACATGTTCCTTACAGTTCTTACTTATCATATTTAGATATTTCCTGTTATCAAATCTCTACTGTTTTTTTATATACCTTCTTCTTTCAGCGTTTCATGTACTTTACTCTATTGCATGCTTTATATTTCCTAACTCGATATGAACTGCGTGAGATGTTTTGTGCTCGCTCCCATCCTGACTGGACCTGTTGAAAATATTACAGAGGATGAGGATGAGGCCTGCGTAGACACCTACTATGGGACAGCTGTAGATGCCATGTGTGACCCGAATTTTTAGCCTGATCCACTAGCTTAGAGACTGAGGTTCCCTAGTCTAGGTTTTCTATTCTGTCTTTGAGATCTGATTGTATATATTATTTCATATTCAGTAGTGGGACCTGTATTCTGGATGTTTATTGAGATGTTATTTCAAACACTTAGACTCTCTTGCTGTGATGTATATTTCTTCCATTCCAGTATTTATCTATCTATCTTCCTATCTTTTTATTCTGCTTAGATGTGATTGAGACTGTATATTGCTATGTCACCTCCATTCGGAGTGTATATACTGTACAGGTACCTTTATATTGTTAGATGATTGACCTAGGACAGCGTTCTACCGCCGATACTGCGGCATAGGCTGGGCGTTGTTACGTTCTCGTACCCTTACAGTGGGTGCGGGTCGTGACACTGCTGCTGTCGCCTGGTTGTCACAGTATATCGGTATTGCCGGTATCTGAGCCCCAACCACCGGAAGATCATACATGAGCTCCCGAAGCCACTCTGCTTCATCTGCAGCAGCATCCAATGTAAAGAATTTAGATTCCATGGAGGAGCGAGATAACATAGTCTGCTTCTTCGACTTCCATGATATAGCAGCTCCGCCCATGGCGAATACGAATCCACCTGTGGAATACTCGCTCTCCATATCTGAACACCAGCTAGCATCACTGAAGCCTTCCACTACTGACGGATCTCCGCTATAGAAAAGTGCATATGTCTGAGTTTTCTTGAGATATCTTATAACACGCTTAACAGCTTTCCAGTGCTCAACGCCTGGATTGCTAGTGAACCGACTCAGCATTCCCACTGCAAAAGCTATGTCAGACCTTGTGGCAGTAGTAGCGTACATCAAGCTTCCGATGACGCTAGCGTACTCCAACTGCCTGACGCTTTCTCTCGAATTTGGCTCCAGCTTCTGATCACTCCGGTACGGTGTTTCAATAAAAGGAAGATCTTGATACCCGTAGCAAGTGAGCATCTTCTCAATATAATGAGATTGTGACAGCGCTATTCCAGTGCCTGTCCGGATGATCTTGAGCCCCAAGATTACGTCGGCATCCCCCAAGTCCTTCATACTGAACTTGGTCGAGAGAAATTTCTTTGTCTCTGTGACGCAGCTTAAATCCGTACCTAGGATTAACATGTCATCCACGTAAAGACATACGATTACTCCTCTTCCGTCAGCAAACTTCGTATAGACACACTTGTCTGTTTCACTGACCCTGTAGCTATTTGACCTTATCACCTTGTCAAACTTCTCATGCCACATTTTGGGAGCTTGTTTCAAACCATACAGAGACTTCATCAACTTGCAGACTTTGTCTTCCAGACCTCTGACGACAAAACCTTCTGGTTGTTGCATGTAGATCTCTTTGGTCAGCTCGCCATTAAGGAATGTCGTTTTCACATCCATCTGATGTATCACCAGCTTGTGTATTGCTGCTAGAGCAATTAACAATCTGATGGTTATCATCCGAGCTACTGGAGCATAAGTGTCAAAGTAGTCGATCCCCTGCTTCTGAGCAAACCCCTTGGCCACTAGCCTGGCCTTGAACTTGTCAATGGTTCCATCTGCTTTCATCTTCTTCTTAAAGATCCATTTGCATCCGATGGGTCTTGCTCCTTCTGGCAGGTCAACCAATACCCATGTGTTGTTGGAGGTGATTGAGTCAATCTCGTTGTCTATCGCCTCCTTCCAGAATACAGCATCTCTGGTCTTCATCGCCTCATCATAGGTAAGCGGATCTGCTTCCACATGATAGGTGACGAAGTCATCTCCGAAGTCTTTCGGCCTCCTCGTTCGCTTAGTTGACGGCTCAGCGAGTTCTGGTTCAGCTGGTGTCACCTTGATGACAGCTTCATCTTGGACTACTGGTTCATTAAAGACTTCTGTCTGCTTTGTACCCTCATCATTCTCCGGAAGATCTGCGAGAACAATATTCTTGTGTTTTGCAAACTTGTCTTCAAAGTATTCAGCATCGCGAGATTCGATGATATGGTTTGACTCGATATCAAGGAATCTCCTAGCATCACTCTTCTCGGCATACCCCAAGAAGATCGCCTTCGTAGTCCTTGTGTCACGCCCCAGAACCAGAATACTGGAGAGCGGGGGCAGACATAGCCAGCTACGTATAACAGAATGGGATCCACACCGCTATACGGTCACGGCTGTCTAGATATGTGAGGGTTTTACTACAATCCATCAGTCTCTTAAGGTCATAAAATAGCCTATTGTCTCAATCTCAACCAACTAATAATAATCACAAGATATCAGATCTCCAAATATACAATTGTAAGGCGTCCCAAACATTACATATCCAGATGATCATGAAGCTAGTCGTTACAAAATGTGAGGACTAGCAAGAGTTCAGTCATACATGATCAACCCCCGGGGCTTGTCAATCATGTTACAGCCCGTAGGCAGACAGTAAGTAAGTACAATCGAGCTAACATTTGCTCGCCGGCTAAACGCCTTAAAAGAATAATTTACAGTATTACAGTGGGAGAACAAAAGAAACCCACTCGATGCCCTGGTTACGCCTGGTGACCACCATCGGGCTGAAAAGCAGGGAGATCCTTTGGTGCTGCTCCGGTATCTGGCCATACAAAACCAGCTGGGTCAGACCCCAGAAAGAGCAAGTGCCACAAAGGAGGCTTCACTTAAGAACTAAAGCCATCAAATTAGCACAATAATATAATTACATAATAAGAGACAGTAATTTAAGAAAAAACATGATAGGTAAATATAAAAGACAATCTTGCATAGAATCACTAAAAGACAGGACATATGGAAAAGCATGCCAGGATGATATACGATGAGATAACCATGGGACTATTCAGATAGCTAGGTTACAACCCGTAAACCAAACAAGGATCGGGGTTGTAATCCTTCGTCTGAACGGAACTTGGTTTCTCTCACCATTTATCGGCAAGATAAATATAAGAAATCAGGTCAAGTAACAATCTGGAGTGACAATCATTATAGTGACAATCTGGAGTGACAATCATTATAGTGACAATCTGGAGTGACAATAATTCAATCATTCTGGTACAATCTTGCAATTAATCACTTCTAGACAATACCATACTGGACTAGACTCCATCCAATCAATCACGGCCAATCATTGCCTATGGCTTTCTACATTAACTAACTAGGGTTATCACAATCCTAGTTACTAGCAAGATGCAATGAGATGCTCCAAGTAGTCACAGGCCCTGCAGCTATCCAGGTTATCCAGGCAATCATTATAGTGACAATTTAGAGAGTATAATGCATTAGAGTGACAATAGAGTTCAATCATTTAAGTGACAATGGCAGGTGCCCCACATAACAGTGGGCTGGAAATGTGCCCTACTCGTCGGCAGGCTACAAGTCCAAACATTTGCGGCCGGGATAACGGGATCGCCTGTAACTGAAGAACATCTCTTCATGTCTAATGAATTATACTAGTCATTAACCTTAGTCCATTTCAGTAGGTACTCCTGACCGTGGTACTCAGGAGTCCCCTCCTAGACATGATGCAAGACAGGACTGGATTATTTGTACAAGCACAATCGCCCACGGTGTCAGGATTAATTAAACAGATCATGTCATGTCAGGTAGCCGTCGCAACAGCTATTCAAGATATATCAGGTCAGGTTATCATGCCAAGTGTACTTTGTCAGGAGTGCGCCACGGCGGGCCACTATCATGTCATGTCAGGTTATTATGTCAGGAGTGCACCACTACGGGTCACTATCACGTCATGCTCAATCATCAATTCCAAACATATTAAGTAAATTCATGATTATCAAGTTCAGGACAAAAGGCGTAAGGATATAAAGTGGGCGTAAAATATCTAATAAAATATCAATATACAAGGCTATAAAAGATCAAGGGTAATCAGGCTACGCTCAAGTCAGGCTACGCTCAGGCCATACGCTCAGGTTATACGCTCAGGTCATACGCTCAGGTCATACGCTCACAAAAGGCAGCGTATGCACTCCATACGACTCCTCGTCACACAAGTCAGCGTATGCAAGCCATACGCTCATAAAAGGCAGCGTATGGGGTCCATACGACTCCTTGTCACACAAGTCAGCGTATGCAAGCCATACGCTCACAAAAGGCAGCGTATGGGGTCCATACGACTCCTTGTCACACAAGTCAGCGTATGCAAGCCATACGCTCACAAAAGGCAGCATATGGGATCCATACGACTCCTTGTCATACAAGTCAGCGTATGCAAGCCATACGCTCACAAAAGGCAGCGTATGGGATCCATACGACTCCTTGTCACACAAGTCAGCGTATGGGGACTGCGCTGCACTAAAGAGCGCGCGCAACTCAGTGGCACAAGCTAAAAAGCTCGAGCACTGCTCACTGTCTTCTCCAAAACAGCAAGAACTCCATGGTTGAACCCAAAGCTTTCAAAAGTCCATAACTTGGTCAAAATAAGTCCAAATCCAACTTTTCAAAGGTCAAAATTGGGTAGAATAAAATGCTCTACAACATGGAACCATCAAAACTTGAAAACAAAGAAGTTTGATAGATCAAAACCACCAAAATCCGAAAATAACAATTTCTAGATCTATAAAAATTAAAGCTTTACAATGGAAAAAGACAAGTTCTAATGTGTCTTAGAAACGTGAGGAGAAGCTAATGGAACAATAAAAATGAGCTCTCTTGTGGAAGCAAGTTACACTTGCCTAGACCTCTCTCTTCTCTCTTTGGTAGGTGAAGGGAGTAAATAGAAGAAGAAGATGAATAATGAAGAGAGAGAATAAAGAGGGCTAATAAAGGGGGTTGGTGGTGGTAGGTAGGTAGGGGGTTCACCATATAAAACCAAACCCACACAAACCGAACCGAACCAAGCCGAACCAACCCAGGAATAAACCAAGCCCAAATAAACCAATGAATCATTAAAAGTAATTAAACTATCAATGACAATAAAACCAAGCCAATGCAAAATAAACCAAGACAACTAACCATAAATAAATAAAATATGGGTCCAAAACACGTATACGTACACTAAATACGTATCACGAATTTGGGACATTACATCCTACCCACCTTAAAAGAATTCCGTCCTCGGAATTTAATCAAGAGGCTAGAGATGTAAGGGAAAGCTATTCTATCATAGGCAATCTACCACTACCAATCAATCATACAATCATTCATGCAAGCAAGGATTCGAAGCGTAAGGCATAAGGAAGATATTACACCTTACGAGTCAAACCAGCCGGGACGACCTAATCAGATATCATCCTCATGCTCCCAAGTTTGACTCTCCAAAGAGGGATGACTCTAAGCAACACGGACTGAACTGATAGTCTTGCGCTCGAGTCTCTCTTTTTGGTCAAACATGGACACGGGCCTATCCTCATACGAAAAGGTTGGTACCAATAACCAGTTTCGAATGACCTAGGATATGGCTCTGGTCCGGAATGTACCGTTGTAATTAGGATACATGAAATACGTCATGCACCCCGCATAATGACGGTAGAAAAGTAAGATGAGAGGACACATATACCTCTCGACCGATTCTGAAGCTGGGCCTGGACTAGGGCAAACTGCCGCGGGTCCTGTTGCTGGAAAGTCTGGGTCTGAGTCGGCAAGGGCCTCGAGAACGGGAATTGCTGTTGCTGGTGAACTGGAGCTGGTGCTGGTGCTGGTCCCCCAACCGAGGGACTAGATACTGTCGATGCTGAATCAACTCTGAAAGGGCAGGACCCCACCCTATGGTCCGGTGCTCCACACAATAAACACAATCCCAACGCCTTGCGACACTCTGCTACCACGTGTCCAGGCTTTCCACAATAAGAACAGCCCACGGCGGAAGACTGCGCTTGCTTTTGTTTCTGCGGAGAGTACGTCGGGGTTGAGTGCTGGACCGACGTAACTGAAGCTGCTCGCCTCGGAGCTCCAATAGTTAAAGTCCTGGCTGCCGGGGCTGGGGCTGAAGACTGATTCATTTGACTATGGGACCGCTTCCGACCTTCGGTCCTGTCCACTATTCTCTGGAAGGTATACTTATACCTCCTTGCTGCTCGTAACACCGCATCATAGGTCTGATGCTCGAACTGTTCTACTGCCAATATAATCTCCAGGTGAAGTCCCTGCTGGAACCTCTGCGCTCTGTCAAACTCGGTTGCCACCAAGGTGGGAGCAAATCGACTGAGTCTGGAAAACTCGGCCGCATAACCGTCGACCGTCCTCTCCATCTGCCTAAGCTTACTGAACCTGGTCTGCAAGTCATACCGAGCCACTGCATCATAATACTTGGTCTGGAACTTCTCGCTGAACACTGCGCAGGGGACAGGTGTTGTCAATCCCACTGCTTGTGTGGCCCACCAACTGCGGGCTAGATCTAATAATTGTAGGCGCACCACAGCCACCTTCTCATCTTCTGGAGTCTTCACGGCTTCGAGAATCACCTCTATATCCTGTAGCCAAGCATCGGCAGCAATGGCATCCTCGCTGCCATCGAAGAAGGGAGGGTTCAGGCGCTTGAAACTGTTGACCGCACTGTTCCCTCGAGGACCACTTCTATTCAGAGCATCTTCTACTACCTGGTGCAAGGCATCGCCTCTACGATCTTGGAAAGCTAACAATGATCTGATGAGACCCACCAAAGTGCCATCATCAGGATCTGCAGGCTGGACTGGCTGAACTGGCGGCTCTCCTCCAGTAGGTACGACTCGGGAGGCTGCTCCTGAGTGCTGGGCCTGATCTTCTAGTTGCTGCTGGTCCACGGGAGGTGCTCCTCCTTGCTGATCAGCAGGTCCAGGTTCAATGCCGCTGAAGAGGACGACATGGGAACAATAAGGAAGGACCAGGACAGATCAACGATTACAAGCATGTGATCAGGACAAGAATTTCAGGAATCAAGAGGATACGAGCAGAGATCAAGGGCGAGTACCGATTGAGACATCTAGTCGGTAAACCCTCACACATCTTGATTAACAAGACCTGCATGGGCCACCACTTAAACCATGTCACGCCCCAGAACCAGAATACTGGAGAGCGGGGGCAGACATAGCCAGCTACGTATAACGGAATGGGATCCATACCGCTATACGGTCACGGCTGTCTAGATATGTGAAGGTTTCACTACAATCCATCAGTCTCTTAAGGTCATAAAATAGCCTATTGTCTCAATCTCAACCAACTAATAATAATCACAAGATATCAGATCTCCAAATATACAATTGTAAGGCGTCCCAAACATTACATATCCAGATGATCATGAAGCTAGTCGTTACAAAATATGAGGACTAGCAAGAGTTCAGTCATACATGATCAACCCCCGGGGCTTGTCAATCATGTTACAGCCCGTAGGTAGACAGTAAGTAAGTACAATCGAGCTAACACTTGCTCGCCGGCTAAACGCCTCAAAAGAATAATTTACAGTATTACAGTAGGAGAACAAAAGAAACCCACTCGATGCCCTGGTTACGCCTGGTGACCACCATCGGGCTGAAAAGCAGGGAGATCCTTTGGTGCTGCTCCGGTATCTGGCCATACAAAACCAGCTGGGTCAGACCCCAGAAAGAGCAAGTGCCACAAAGGAGGCTTCACTTAAGAACTAAAGCCAGCAAATTAGCACAATAATATAATTACATAATAAGAGACAGTAATTTAAGAAAAAGCATGATAGGTAATTATAAAAGACAATCTTGCATAGAATCACTAAAAGACAGGACATATGGAAAAGTATGCCAGGATAATATACGGTGAGATAACCATGGGACTATTCAGATAGCTAGGTTACAACCCGTAAACCAAACAAGGACCGGGGTTGTAACCCTTCGTCTGAACGGAACTTGGTTTCTCTCACCATTTATCGGCAAGATAAATATAAGAAATTAGGTCAAGTAACAATCTGGAGTGACAATCATTATAGTGACAATCTGGAGTGACAATCATTATAGTGACAATCTGGAGTGACAATAATTCAATCATTCTGGTACAATCTTGCAATCAATCACTTCTAGACAATACCATACTGGACTAGACTCCATCCAATCAATCACGGCCAATCATTGCCTACGGCTTTCTACATTAACTAACTAGGGTTATCACAATCCTAGTTACTAGCAAGATGCAATGAGATGCTCCAAGTAGTCACAGGCCCTGCAGCTATCCAGGTTATCCAGGCAATCATTATAGTGACAATTTAGAGAGTATAATGCATTAGAGTGACAATAGAGTTCAATTATTTAAGTGACAATGGCAGGTGCCCCACATAACAGTGGGCTGGAAATGTGCCCTACTCGTCGGCAGGCTACAAGTCCAAACATTTACGGTCGGGATAACGGGATCGCCTGTAACTGAAGAACATCTCTTCATGTCTAATGAATTATACTAGTCATTAACCTTAGTCCATTTCAGTAGGTACTCCTGACCGTGGTACTCAGGAGTCCCCTCCTAGACATGATGCAAGACAGGACTGGATTATTTGTACAAGCACAATCGCCCACGGTGTCAGGATTAATTAAACAGATCATGTCATGTCAGGTAGCCGTCGCAACAGTTATTCAAGATATATCAGGTCAGGTTATCATGCCAAGTATACTTTGTCAGGAGTGCGCCACGGCGGGCCACTATCATGTCATGTCAGGTTATTATGTCAGGAGTGCACCACTACGGGTCACTATCACGTCATGCTCAATCATCAATTCCAAACATATTAAGTAAATTCATGATTATCAAGTTCAGGACAAAAGGCGTAAGGATATAAAGTGGGCGTAAAATATCTAATAAAATATCAATATACAAGGCTATAAAAGATTAAGGGTAATCAGGCTACGCTCAAGTCAGGCTACGCTCAGGCCATACGCTCAGGTTATACGCTCAGGTCATACGCTCAGGTCATACGCTCACAAAAGGCAGCATATGCACTCCATACGACTCCTCGTCACACAAGTCAGCGTATGCAAGCCATACGCTCATAAAAGACAGCGTATGGGGTCCATACGACTCCTTGTCACACAAGTCAGCGTATGCAAGCCATACGCTCACAAAAGGCAGCGTATGGGATCCATACGACTCCTTGTCACACAAGTCAGCGTATGCAAGCCATACGCTCACAAAAGGCAGCGTATGGGATCCATACAACTCCTTGTCACACAAGTCAGCGTATGCAAGCCATACGCTCACAAAAGGCAGCGTATGGGATCCATACGACTCCTTGTCACACAAGTCAGCGTATGGGGACTGCGCTGCACTAAAGAGCGCGCGCAACTCAGTGGCACAAGCTAAAAAGCTCGAACACTGCTCACTGTCTTCTCCAAAACAACAAGAACTCCATGGTTGAACCCAAAGCTTTCAAAAGTCCATAACTTGGTCAAAATAAGTCCAAATCCAACTTTTCAAAGGTCAAAATTGGGTAGAATAAAATGCTCTACAACATGGAACCATCAAAACTTGAAAACAAAGAAGTTTGATAGATCAAAACCACCAAAATCCAAAAATAACAATTTCTAGATCTATAAAAATTAAAGCTTTACAATGGAAAAAGACAAGTTCTAATGTGTCTTAGAAACGTGAGGAGAAGCTAATGGAACAATAAAAATGAGCTCTCTTGTGGAAGTAAGTTGCACTTGCCTAGACCTCTCTCTTCTCTCTTTGGTAGGTGAAGGGAGTAAATGGAAGAAGAAGATGAATAATGAAGAGAGAGAATGAAGAGGGCTAATAAAGGGGGTTGGTGGTGGTAGGTAGGTAGGGGGTTCACCATATAAAACCAAACCCACACAAACCGAACCGAACCAAGCCGAACCAACCCAGGAATAAACCAAGCCCAAATAAACCAATGAATCATTAAAAGTAATTAAACTATCAATGACAATAAAACCAAGCCAATGCAAAATAAACCAAGACAACTAACCATGAAGAAATAAAATATGGGTCCAAAACACGTATACGTATACTAAATACGTATCACGAATTTGGGACATTACACCTTGTCCCCAGCTTCTAAATCTTCAGATCCGGGAGCTTCACATAAGCCAGACACCTCCACACTCGAATGGCATTCAAGTTAGGTATGACTTTGAACCAGAGTTCATGAGGAGTTATGTCGAAAGTTGCATATGGCACTCTGTTCTGAATGAACGTTGCCGTTAGTGCAGCTTCTCCCCAGTAACACTTTGGAAGACCCGCAATCAACAGCATGGAGTTCATCATCTCTGTCAACGTTCTGTTCTTCCTTTCTGCTACTCTGTTGGATTGAGGAGAGTACGGAGCCGTTGTCTCATTGATGATTCCATGTTCTTTACAGAATGATAAGAATTCATGAGACCGATACTCCCCGCCTCGATCACTCCTTAACCTCTTGAGTTATTGTCCAGTTTGCTGCTCAGCCTCGGCCCTGAACTCCTTGAACTTCTCGAATGCTTCGTCTTTAGACTTGAGCAAGTAGACGAAAGCATACTTTGAGAAGTCATCGATGAAAGTAATAAAATACTTCATCCCGGCATTTGTAGAGAATTGTTTGAAGTCACAGATATCTGAGTGAACCAACTCCAGAAGATCTGTGCTTCGATGGACCCTGTGAAAGGGTTTCCTTGTGATCTTCGTCTGAGCACATACTTTGCATTTCTCTACCTTACCCCCACACTTGGAGATAAGTCCTAGACTAGACATTCTGTTAATCCTTTTACAATGAACATGTCCTAGCCTATTATGCCATAACTCAAGAGAATAATCAGAAAAAGTGATTGCATTTATATTATCATGCTGGGTTACAACAAGCTGAATCTTGTACATTCCTTCAGTTTGGAAAGCTTTTCCGAAGAATGTACCCTTCTTGGACATCACCAACTGGCCAGCATTGATGTCCATCCTCAAGCCTGCGTTGCAGAGCAGACTTCCAGAGATCAGGTTCTTAGCAATTACTGGAACATGCTTCACACCTTGAAGCGTCAGAGTGTTCCCCGATGTGACTTTCAGCTCCACCGTTCCGATCCCCAGTACTTCAGCTTGTGCCTAGTTTGCCATTATGACCTTCTCTGAAGTTGGCTCATAAGAGACGAACCAGTCTTTGTCTGAACAGACATGGCAGGTCGCACCAGTGTCTATCCACCAGTCCAAGTCAGCCCCCACAGTTGCAACCTGTGCTATCATGGCAACTAGATTAGTAATCATAGAAACCTTACTAGGCTCACCTTGTTCTTTGGGCTTGGTCTTGCATTCGGATTTGTAGTGGCCCTTCTTGCCACAATTGAAGCAAGTCACATGGGACTTGGACTTCTGCTGCTTGAAAGCAGGACCCTTCACTTTCAGATTCGTGAAGTCCTTCTTTTTGCGATGAGAAGCAGCCTGCTTCCCCTGGTACTCTCTGGTTTGGACCAGATTTGCCTTCGCCAGTTGTTTGGACAGAGTATCCATCTTTTGTTGAGAGCGCATCTCGTCCTCAACATGGATCTCTTGCAAAAAATCTTCCAAGCTAATTTCCATCTTCTTTCGATGCATCCTTGCATAGAAGTTGCTCCACTCTGTAGGAAGTTTTACGACGATCCCTCCAACGACAAACTTGTCGACGAGGGGCATGTTCTCGTCTTCTAGTTTCTGACGCAACTTCAAAAACTCCTTCACTTGGGGCAGCATCGCCTTCTCGTCTTCGAAGGTCCACTTGTGATATTTTTCTACCATGAAGATCTTGGACCGGTTCTCGTCATCTTCATAGAGCTTTCCCAAGGAGTCCCATATCTCTTTGGCAGATGTCTTCTTGGAGTAGGACTCTGCCAGAGAGTCTTTCATGGAATTGAGTATCAGTAGTTTGCATATACTGTTTTCTCTCTTCCACTTCGCTTGCTTGGTCGTAGCAGCGGCCACAGCCGCAGCAGATCCAGAGTTTGGAACGATCGGTTCTTCTTCTGACAGCACGTAATCAACATTCACGAGTTGAAGATTTAAAGTGACCTTTCGTCTCCATATCTGGAAGTGTTCGCCATCGAATTTCTCCAACTTGTTAAAGCCAGTATCGATGAGCGAAGCACGAGAATTATCCATCTTCTCATTAAAGCTTTGAGATTGTTAGTGCCGAGGTACAATTTTCGATGGAAAATTCTGAAACTGAAACAATTATACACACAACGTTTCAAATACAGCACCTTAAAGAAGATGTGCAACAGAGATCATGGAGGATTCTGAATTACGAGGATCAAAAAAGATTCTACGTAATATACAAAAAATCTAAAGAGACTTTGTGCAAGCAACTATCGGCAGTAGAGCTTCTACAAAGAAGTTACTGTAAAAGGCAACAGCAGCGATGACAGGCGAGAATGAGATGCTGGGATGAATGAACCACCGTTGCTCAAAGCTTTATTCGCCCCACACGAGCACGAACAGCTTCCAGGAACCAGCAAGTTCACGAAGAACTTCTGGAACGCTCGTAAGTCAATATTTGAGACTTGAACGGGCTTTCTGGACTTAACAGACTCTCTCAACTCTCTTCTTGGTGCATCTTTCAAAGGAGGCCAAGGGGCTCTATTTATAAAGTAGAGTTGAGACTTCACCTCTTCTCCTATCCGATCTGGGACTAAAATACCAATACTCAAAAATAGAGTTTGATATTTTAGATCATCCCATAATCAGCATAGAAGTGTGCCAGTCCACGCCTACCCCCCGAACACTCCCGTGCATGCACGAGACATCCTGGAGTCCGTGTCCGAGTCCGAGTCCGAGTCCGCACAACAAAAATTAACTTGCATCCTTGTTGGATTTAATCCTTTTTCCTTCTAGGAAAATACTTCCACATGGCACAAACTTGTGCCCCACTACACCTCATGCGCACACCTCAACACAAGCAATGCATTATATTGAGATACTCACCATTTGGTGTAGCCGATGTGGGACTATCTTTTCTAGTCCAAAGGCAAAAACACCAACAGTCATCATTATATGGAAATATTTTAGCCGTTCAGTCTGATTGGTTATTGTTACATATCGATGAACATATAAGCAAATAGATAGTTGTCATAATGTGCTATATATAATTTTGTTTGTTGGATCTTACAGAATATGGATAGAACAAGAAATTAATACATCGTGAACCATTAATTTTGCACAAGGTCAGAGTATAAGCTTCATTCATTCAGTATTTACATGAAATTAAAGAATCACACTGCAGCCATCTCCTTAATTCCTATACAATCCATCATAATATGATTTCTTCAATTCACTACTACTACTCTCTCTGATATATATTTTCCTCCTTACAGTACATATCAAATTAATTGGACCTAATTAAGACAGCTAAAGTACATCTCAGTCTCAATCTCAGTGAAACCTGACCCAAACTCCTTGGCTGGGCACTCCTGCATGAACCAGGAACAACATGTAGTACCCGGGCGGCGCAATCTGTGGCGTCGGCGGTGCGAGTACGTCCGCCTCGTACATGAGAGGCCCTCCTGCTGCTGCTGGCCTCGTCCCCTCCAACGTCAGCACCACCATCCGTTGGTTCATCCCGACCGAGTGCGTCTGGAACGAGGGGGCGATCGCCACCACCTCCACGTCCGGCCCGGGCCACCGAAGGAGGCCCCCGTTGGTCACCGAGAACGTCACCACGATCCTCGCCCCGTAGCCTGCCGCACCCCACCCGCTTTCGATCTTCGGCCTTAGCCCCCTCAAGGTGGGGTCCAGGTACGGCGGGTGGAACGCCTCCATGCTGAGCTCCGTGGGGTACTCCGTCTTCTCCGAGAAGTCGTAGGTGCGGTGCGGGTTGCTTCCGCCCACCAGGACCCGCCCGAAGGTGTCGAGGATGGCGGTGGAGTGGTACATCCGGGGGATCTGGGAGGGGTTCAGGACCTGGAACCGCGACCCGGCAGGGGACTTGGGGGAGTAGAGGACGGGCGTGTACACGGGGTTCTCCGCAATCTCCCACCCTGCAGCGCCCGACCCGGCGCCATTCACGATCAGCACGTCTCCGGTGGGAAGCAGCACCATGTCCCCCATCACCCGCGGCATGGGCATCACCTCCATGGCCCAAGCCGGGTGCGGGTCGGTGACGGTTATCCGGCCGCAGGTCTTTGCGGCGGGCCAGAAGACCTTACTGTTGTTGGCGGCCTGATAGGACCCGGACGGCGCACCGCCGCAGACCAGCACCTCCGCAGGGGTCGTGGAGGGGTCGTCGGGCTGCGGGTGCAGCGGCAGTAGCACGGAGGAGCCGGTGCTGGGATAGCTCCTGGGAATCGAATCTGGAATTGGCGGGAGGGTCCTGAGGACGACGTTGCGGGTCGGGTCGAGGATGACGGATCGGGTATTGGCGAAGACGAAGAGGGAGCCGTCGGGGAGGAGGTGGAGGAAGGGGTAGAGGTTGTTCTCGATGTGGGGACCGTCGCTGGTCTGCAGGAGGAAGGGGAAGGTGTAGAGCTGCTGCTTCTGCTTCTGCTTCTGCTTCTTGGGGAAGAACTCGTAGTTGAACTGGCGCCGGCCGCCCACGATGATGACGTCCCCGTCGGGGAGGATCTGGTTGGAGGCGTACCAGCGGCGCACGGAGAGGTAGTTGGGGAACTCGAACCAGTCAGCCGCATCGGCATCGGCGCCTAGGGTGTCGAGGGAGCGGACTACTCGCTCGCCTCCGTTGAAGCCGCCGGTCTGGAGGAAGGTGCCGTTGGGGAGGAGGGAGGCGGAGGAGCACCAGGTGTCGCTGCGGAGGGTGAGGGGGCGGAGGGAGGAGGTGTGGAGGTCGAAGAGGAGGGAGTGGGCGCTGCAGTCGGGCTTCAGGGGGCAGCTGCTGCCCTCCGGGAGGGACAGCTTGGAGCGGCCTGCTTCCGTGCGGTCGAAGACCACCACCTTATCCCCCGGGAGGAGCTGTACGTGCATCGCCGAGATGCCGATGCTGCGGTGGAGGAGCTGCCACTCCCCCCCTCCGCCGACCACGACGTTGGGCTCGTTGGGCTCGACGGAGGAGGAGGAGGACGACATTGTCACCATCATCCCCAGAAGGAGCACAAGGAGGAGAAAGAGCCTTTCCATATTCTCTTTCTTCCTTCTCTTCTTTCTTTCTTGTTAATGTATGTTGAGAAGAATACTTACTTGGGCGGCATATATTTATAGTTTACTTCTGCACCCTACTAATATCATCTCATCTCAATCCTATTTGTAAACCAATTACTATATTCCTAATTTAGAAATCCTACAATCTTCTATAAAAGGACATCAAATTATATCTAAACTTTTATAAATATATGTCTATCCTAATTTGCTCCATACGAATATATCTCAATCCTATTTGTAAACCAATTGCTATATTCCTAATTTAGTAATCCCACAATCTTTCTAAATACCTCAAATTATATCCAAAGCAAACATCCTAATTAAAATATATTCAATCTTCAAAATCATATATATACATTTATTTATTTTTATTTATACCACGTATGTCCAAAATTTTAAAAACATGTTTAATCTTAATTAAATTATATTTAAACTATTTTAATATATTTAAATTTACATCCATTTTTTAATAATATCAAAAGAATTATTTTTCTTTTCTTTTTTATACGTGAACTAACTAGTTATATATAAGAAGCACCGAGTCTCCAAAATTTTTGTGGACTTTTGTGAATTTAGAACAATTTTGGGAGGTCATGCTTGCACCATATCGTATTTTAGTATCATGTTTGTCGTATCATTTAAGTTATGCCGGACATTATGTTACATGTCATTTAAATTATGACATGTCCTTCAAGTTATAATTTTTTTATGTTACATATTAAAAAGTGTTATTTATATTTACCCCCTCCATTCTTAATTCATAATTCTATTTTCCTCCATTTTTAATATAATCACTATTATCGTCCATTCTAATGGTCAGGATATGACGTTAGAGATGGAAGGAAAAAAAAAATGCCACGCCATTCCATATACATAATAAAAAAAACCAAAACACCCTTGAGACTAATATCATGCCAGGTGATGTTTAGGTTTTAGTTGGTGCAGAAACTCAAATGCACAAAACTAGTACTTAATGAGTGGAGAAAAAGGAACCCTCATTGAATGTCAAGTTCGCTCAAACCAATTTGTGAACCATCCAGTGTAAACTAAATGCAGACTTACAACATGGTGGATCTTTTGAACTAATACGGTGACAAACTAGTGGACACCAACACTCTCAAGATGGATATGAGATTCTTTTGCCATATGTTGAGGAATTAATGGGTTTTGTGAGAAGTGGTAGAAGGGCAAAAGGCCCAGGGCGTAGGATGAACCGATGCAATGTAACATAACATAACATAACATCATAACCGTTATCCAACCAAATAATAACAATGAAGAACCATCGTCTGAAAACTCTAAAGTAGTCCATCATGAAAAAACACAAAATGATGGACAATCATCCAACCAAAATAACAACAATTTAATAACAAAAAAGAAACTAAAACCAACAATTTGTGTGAATGGTGCATGAATCACCCCATTGATATTTTTTCTGAAAGTCACTCAAGCACTGCTTCTTGACCATGCTCCTGCCCCTGCTTCCTTGTATTTGATTCTTCTTGGCTAGTGGATAAGTCCTGTTGTTATTGTTGTGCCCCGCTCCTCGAATGCACTAGATAAACAAAAAGATCAGATTTTTTTTTTGAGATACTAATATGTAACATATGATTCACACCATGAATCTCATTAGGAGTGGATGAGTCAATCGAGGTGATATCCTATGGCATGTGCATTAGATCAGGAAGAGAGAGGTGATCATTTTCAATAGGCTTCTTCCAAATATTTTTATAATTGTCAACAAAGTATTAAGGATATCATTTTGATTGGCAAGGAGAATATTATCAGCATTCTTAGTGGAAGAGATAGTATTTAGTACTGAGTAAAGACAAACTTGACAAACTTGGAGTAGTTTACTAAGGTACCAGCATAATCAAGATTCTCATAATGGATAATTTTCCGCTCAATTTGAATCAGGTTATTCTCTAGCTTACCAAGACAGTTTATTCCGGATAGAGAGAATAATCATAAAAATGATCAATGCAGTTTGTGTCCTTGTTATTGTCCGCATAGGGACAAGGATCTATTACAGATTTTACGTGGATTAACCATACCTTTATTTCTCACTATGGTTCCTAACAGCAAATAAGATGAAGTTAAGTAACCATGAGTTAATATTAGTTAGTAAATCTGCTTTATTGAAGGGAAGTTCTGTTTCAGACTACAATACATTCAGATAATTATGATATGGGACAAGTTCTCCCTTTGTGGAGGGTTTCTCTTTACCCAAAAGACATCTAATTACTGAAATCCTTTGATTTTTAGGGGTTCCTATCACTCGGAGAACCTAACATATGACGATAGCAACCTGAAGTGAAGTTTGTTTGTATGCTATAATACGCTACGTATATAACATGACATTAGCTATGCATAAATACTTATCTTACATGACATTAGCAGGTTGTCTAGTGTACAGTTTGGCTTCTCCAGAACCAACTAATCGTGATAATCCTTGGAGACAAGGGTTTGTTAGTTTACTTGATGTGATTTAATTTGAATCCATTTTAGTAATAACAAAGGCATCATCCACTCCAGACATTTATATCCTACGCACCACCTGAGAATCGCTTTGCCGCTTTGATTTATTGTAAGGTTTGATGCTTAAACTGTTGGATAAAGATTATTTAATTTGACCATTTAGATAAAGCCAGTTGTAAAAAATCAGAAGTAGAACTGGAGAAAACTCATGTGACTATTTAGACACTATCTCATGTTTCTCCGAGATGTCTTTTATCACCTGAGGATTGTAATAAAGTTGAAGGAGTAAGTTTCTATTCTTTGAAATATGATACAAATTAGATTGTTACATGTTTCCTCCATAAAAAGGTCATTATGTACCATAGCAGCCTAGCAGGACCAGATCCATGTGTTTGTCCATGTATATTTATATATGTGTTTTTGGTCTATGAATCTTTTTGTTTTGTTTTGTCTGTTTTTCATTAAAGTTAATTTATTCTTTCAATCCATATATTATAATGACATGCTTCTTGAGGTTGTTCTGTTGTCTCTTTTACATTTTATTGCTTACCAATTTTCTTTGTGCAGGCGACCTTTACCATTAGCTTCATACAAGCTCAAGTGTTAGAATGAATCCTTTCATTCCCAGTAAGTTGTGTACTTGAAAATTTAGTTTGTCCTCAGACCGATGATATGATATTGTTATGCAGGAATTTATTATCTATCTATCTATCTATCAATCTATCTATCTATTTATTTATTTCCTTATAACAGAAAATATTTGTTTCTCTATATTTGGTACTTTATTTCTATAACAAGTTAAATATCTTCTTATTAACGACTTGATATTGGTAATGCTATAATTTATTTATTTTCTTCAACAAAATAAAAATATTAGTTTCTTTGCATTTGCTACTTTCTTTCCATATGTGATACATAATCAAGTTCAATTATATTATATGTTCTCTTTATTGCATTCTTTGCAAAATACATAGTACTACTGCGGACTTTGGCATCTCAGGATGCTTATGCTAGAAATTTGATGTCTAACATTTAAACTTGTAAATTCACTTCACATACATTGTACTATTTTGTAGATTTACTTGATAATCCGAAAATGAGAGGGTTGTGGTTCTTGGAGTCAACCTGATTCTATATATATCAAACTAGACCTCTAATTTCCTATGCATAACTAGCCTTCTCGGATCAAAGAACTGTCAACCACCTGACTCAATTACAGGGGAGGATCCACATGGAGAGTAGTTTGGGCTCAAGTCCCCATTGGATTTCTGGGGACAAATAGTTTATAGGCATTTTTCAAATTTTTGTTTTAAACTTATATATTAATATCGCCCCTATATATAGATATTGTTATAGTTCAGCTTAGTTGGTTAAGTACTTAAAGAGTTGGTTTTGAGTTCAAATCCTGTTACACACATCTGAAATGTTTTTTTTTCTAAGCCCCCACTTACTAAACTTTCTGAATCTTTCCCTGCTCACTTAACTTTTTAGAAAATATTTATACCATCCACAAATCCAAGAATAGTTCCTTTACCTAGACCAGCTTGGACACAATTGTTTTTACTCTATATACTCTAGAGAATGCTTTATTCTACCCTTGTTGTGAAATCCAAGCATAAGATCAAATGGGTACACGTTCATAAGTTTTCTATTGATGTGAAGCACATTGATAAAGATGTATACAAACAACATTTTAAGGTATGGAAACGTGAGACGAGGAATCTAAAATACATGTTATGTATAGTCTTAGTGGACTGCATAGTTCTATAATCGATACCACGCCCTTGAGCCGAATGATAATGTTCAGTTGTTCTGTATTGTGACTTACATTAAGGAACATTGAATCTTTATTATTTTCGTATTTGTTACTTTCTCTTAGGATGATTCGGCATATATATAAAACAGATACCATGAAATTTTGTCGTATTAGTTCTGGTATATGTTTTCTTCTTTGCACAAGTTAGGACTAAGGACCCATAAGCTATTAGTCTAATTGATCTCCTTATCCCTTATATTACTCATAATGTTCATATCATCTAACATAATTTTCTGAGACTTACTTTTGTACTTCATGCTCTCTTAACATGTTAGTTCTTATTTTATTGAATATTGAACTCAAAAATGTGTTCATGGATCTTCTTGTTTCCTATTTTTGCACATAAAATAAAGCATGCTTGGTGTCTTTTGAGGTTTCCTATATAGTCTAATCTATAAAGGGGGTCAGTTTTGATAGTTTTCCTATAAACATGTCCACGTTTCATGGACCATACTCTAAATGCATTAGTTATAAGTTTGTTGAGGTCTCTGTACATCAGTAGCTGTTATTCACCAGAGTCACCATATTTGCGATATATCATGGGCTTTCTATGGTTGAGCTCTTAATTCATTTGTATTTTTACTAGAAATTGATACTTTCGTCTTCTTTTTCTGATAATAAGGACCAGTTTTATTACCCCCGGCCTTCAAACTAGGAACTCCCCTACCCCTAGTGCTGTTTGGAAGTGTGGTGCAAATGTTTTTCATTTCTCTCTCGTATTTCCTTTACCAACCACGTAAATACCTCCCATCCGAATCTCGCTCATACAATTAAATGTCAGCTTATGTTCCATTTTAAGTATTTTTTGATTTCTCACTTTTCTTAGTTTGACTTTCATATTGTTTTTATTTTCAATTTAACTTGGTAAATGATTGTAGATTTTGTATGAGCAATTTTTTGTAGGGATTTTACAACTTTACTACAAATAAAAATGACATTGGACAATTTTTTATAGGAATTTTGGTCTTTGTGAGTCTTTTTTAATAATTTTTTGTAGATTCTTGATTGGTGATCAACTTTATCTTATTGAATCTTTTGGTCTTTATGAGGCTTTTTAATAATTTTGAATAGCACCTTCTTGTAATCTGATTGAATATTCAGATTCAGACTGATCTTTGTTATTTTGATACTACCGAATCAGTAGTAGCGCTTTCTTTATTGCCAAAATATTTTAGCATTGGACTCTTATGACTCTTATTAAAAGATTTGTAAATGTTTGATGATTTCTCTATGGAATTTAAATTATATTCTTTGCTAAACATTGATCGCTTTCACTCGCTTTTCAGTATGTATAATTTTTAGTGCAATTTTTCTGTACCCGAAAAATTTGGCCTTACTTTGTGCCTCATCTTTTAAAACATGGTTCCGAATCAGAACCATCCAAATCTGGTTGAATGTGAGTCCAGTTCGCATTGGACACAATTTCACACCCCTCATGGGCGAGCATGCAACCTATAATATACATAATTTGTACAACTTTGTGCTCCAAAGTCCAAAGTAACATGTAGCAGTGGCTTAATAGATTAGATTAATCCAAGCCTCATACTATTGATTTTCTTTCTGCAGGTCCTCATAATTACCATTAAGAAAACAAGCAAGTTTAGGATTTCATCATTTTCATTCATTTAAACTGAAAAGGAAATGGAACAACCTTAGATGACAGTCATGTCATGCCTACATCAACCACACTTTACTGTGAATGGCTAAAAAGGCTGCAGATGTAATTAAAATCGAACAGAGCGAGACCAATTGCTTTAAAAATTTCTCTTGAATTTCCTTTGCTAATAAAGGAATCTTATGCTTAGGTAAAACCGACTAGTTACTTCAGCCCTTGGTGTGCTGTCGTAGGCACCCAAAAATAAAACCTTTACTCTTAAAAATGTAGTAGTGTGAGTAAGGATCGTTTCCACAGAGAGTAATTAGTTTAGATTTGTACTAAGTGAATAATAAAAGGGGGAATGAATAAAATGAAAGAAAATGAAAAAGAGAAAGTAGAATATGAAAATAAATCAAAATAACAAATGTTGGTCTAAGTCTACGTCTACCATCGGAATCTTGAAACTGATCATAGATGCAAATATATATTGATTTGTATTATGAATATTCATCGTTGGAATTATTTCCTATCTCCTTTAGCCATAATTAATTAGAAACAAGCGACCTAATTAACCTTAACTACTAAACAACCTCAGACAAGCGCTAAAGGTTTAATTTAGTAGCGTATTAAACTTAATGAGATCGATGAAACAAAATAACACAAGCACAAGCGGTTGCATTTAATTTTGTCGAATGGTTTCTTCCTAAGATTTAATAATACAAAGCAGTAATTTACTAAATCTTGGTTGCTTCACAAATTAGAGGGATCGAACAATTCCGGATTCGATATCTAATTTAGCAGTAGAATATCAAGAGTAATAAACTAGTATGCATCCTAGTAATTAAACAAGATAATCATGAAATATGCATAAGAAAACATTTGATACTCAAATTACAAATCAAACAAATAAACATAAATTAGATCTCACAAGTTTTTATTGATTCCGAGGCTTCCGTACACTTCGACCAACAAGACTTTAGCCGAACATGTTCTTCAAAACTTCAAAAGAAAAGTTGGAGAAAGAGAAGAAGAGTTGTCTTGTGTCTTCCCTCTTCTCATGATTTCTGCCCCTTTTATACACCATAAATTAGTTTTTTCAAGCCCACAATATCTCCCACATATCCTCTAAAGGTTACAACTTCTCAAACCAAATAGAATAAGTCCTAGAATAAGTAGGAACATGGTTATTTTGGTTCCTATTTTTGTTCACAGCATCTTTGACCCAACTTCAAGTCTGTTTTCGTCCATGATGCAGCCAGAATCTCGAAAATCACAAAATATGAAAGTTGTAGCCCTCTGTCTTAGCTTTCCGAATCATTTTGAAGGACCTCAATTGCTATTCGGATGAGGAAGTTATGCTCATTTTGGTGAAAGGTGTCAAAACTGTCCAGAATTATATTTTAGCTCCATTTTGCACATAGTGTCTCCAATTGCATCCTAAAGCAAAATATAAATATAATCAGTACCTTTAGTCATAAAATGAGCATAAAATGGTGAACACTAAGGGATAAAAATATAACATTTTACGTTCTCATCAAATACCCCCATACTTAATTTTTGTTCGTCCTCGGACAAAACTCTTATTTATTTATTTTCAAAAAATCAAGGTTGTAATGTCATAAATAAAGAATAACCATGCTCTTCAAAACTCATAATCATATCATGAAAACATATTTTTAAACAACTTCTAATTACTTAGTAAGTAATTTTATTTGAAGGTAGAGTAAACTAAATTGGTAGACCCTCACGGGAATAAACACTCAACTCTCGTATATTTGAAGGATATGTGTTTCGCTCAAATTCATTCCAATAGAAATGATCTACCATAAGCTTGCATATCTTCTCATTCTCCACCACTTGGATCACATGCATAACATAATCATAAGGACTTTTCATGGGTTGTAATGGGGCTTAGGATTAAGGTAGGATATATTTGGGAGTGTAGCTAAAAAAACCATCAAAACTAGCGGAGCAAAAATGATGTAACTCTAGCTCGAATATATAAAACATGTAAAACCAATCACTCCATTGAGCAGCTTCTTCAATTTCAAAGTATTCAACATACCCCTTTATTGGAATTGGAGGAGAAATAATAAAAATGAATATCAAAAGTAATTTCCTCCATCAATTTTTTTCTTTTTATTTTTTCATTTTTTCTGTCTTCTTTTTATTTTTCTTTCTTTTCTCTCTTTTTTTTCATTTTTATTTTTACAATAATGGAACTCCAGAATTTGAGAATAAAAATATGTAGCTAAACTAGAAATTCAAATACCCCCACACTTATTTTTATACACCCATACATATCATAATGCTCCACTAGTTTTCTGGCCTGGGTAAGAATTTTTTTTTTCAGGTTAAAGCTTGTAATATGGGTTCACAAAAATAAAAGCAATAAGGCTCAAAGGGGTTCAACCAAAGGAAAAATAATTTCAGGGTAGGCTATTTGGCTTAAGTAGCGTAAAAAAAATAGCCTTAATCATGTTCATGTATGCATGTGTCGATGTGACCTTGAAGAGAATCTAAGCAAGTTCTAGAGAAACAAATCTATGGAAGAATATCTCTCATCAAAGAAAATAGTGAGACTGAAGTGTCAGTCTAAAGGCTCAAAATCTCACCGGCTTTTGTCTACCAAATTTAGTTACAACCATCCTTAAGGAAAATAACTATACTAATTAATTCTAAGTTGAAAAGGGTACTTATTCAATCATGTTATAAAATTTTTCTAACATAGTTGAATCTTGTTTATGGCATACACAACAAGAATTATTGAAAACCACAAAAACAAATCTCTTTTTTTTTTTAAGAAAATAAATTGAGAACCAGAAAAAACAACAAAAAAAAAATCTTTTTTAAAGTTTTATTATTAAATTTTTTTTTTAAAAAACCATGCATAAAAAAAAACATAAATCTCATCCCACACATTTAAAATAAACATTATTACTAATGAAAGTCTAAATGCAAAGAAACAAACAAAAATTAAAAATGCAAGAATAAAAAAAACTCCCCTTGGGTTGCCTCCCAAGCAGCGCCTTTGTTTAATACGTCGTTGGCTCGACTCTATGCACACTTGAGACAACTACGCAAATATTTTACATCTTGAATGGAGGCCTGCAAAATAGAGGGTAAAAACATCTTGTTAAAAATTGACAATGACATATAAGGAAAGTTACCTGACTGTTGCATTTTTGTAAAATTATTGAATGCTGCTACAGTTTCCTGCATATTAGAACTCAACGATAACTCCTCATCCACTTTTTCAAGATGCTCACTGATGGCAACATCCAATCCTTCTTTGCCATCAAGTTTAAAAACTTCCTCTAGATTAGATACTACGTCGTCATTTGGAATGTTCGTGTCTACAACGTTGTTGATCTCTTCTTCTTGTTTTGACGATGTAGGTGATTCTTCTACTAGAATGTCCACCTCTTTACCATTTCTCAAAATAATTGTACCTGCAATGTCTTTTGAATTTATTATTTGAGATGATAATTTTTCTGAACTTTGTGCCTCCAGTTTATTAATTATTGTAGCCATTTGGCTCATTTGATTGTTCAGACTTTGGATGCTGGCCCTTGTCTCCTGAATACTGGCCCTTGTCTCCTGTTGAAATTGCAAATTATTAGTGGCAAGAGACTTAACAATATCTTCTAAAGACATACCAGAGTTAAAAGTTTGGCCCGATTGTTTTTCATGGGGATATGGTTGCTTGTACTGTTGGTAACTTAGGCAATTTTGAGTTACAATGGGCTCATCTTGAAGTATTGGACACATATCAGTTGGATGTCCTTCTTGTAAACAAATCTCACAAGCTATTGTTGCTTGCATGTTACCTACAACCATTTTATGAACAATAGAATTTAAAATAGCAATTTGATGTTGAAGAGAAGAAACATTTACCTCGTTAGCGTGTTTAGATGGAAGATCTAGCCTAGTGCCAAATTGTTGAGAATTTGCCGCCATATTTGCAATTAAATTTCTTGCGGCCTCAGGAGTTTTATCTACCAAAGCTCCTCCACTAGCAGCATCTATCATGCTTCTATCATTTGATAGAAGGCCTTCATAGAAGTATTGAATAAGTAGTTGCTCACTAATTTGATGATGGGGACAACTTGCACATAATTTTTTGAAACGTTCCCAGTACTCGTGGAGAGATTCTGTATTGTGTTGCCTTACCCCACAAATTTCTTTTCGGATATTGGCCGCCCTTGAAGCTGGAAAGTACTTTTCTAGGAACAATCTTTTCATCTCATTCCATGTGACAATACTTCCGGAGGGTAGGTAGTAGAGCCAATCCTTAGCCGCATCCTTTAATGAAAATGGAAAGGCTCTTAATTTAATTTGCTCTTCAGTCACCCCCGTTGGCTTCATACTTGTGCAAACCACATGAAGCTCCTTTAGATGCTTGTGAGGGTCTTCACCTGCAAGACCATGAAAAGTTGGCAATAAATGTATAAGTCCAGATTTTAATTCAAAAGTAGTAGTAGCATCTAAAGTAGGAAACGTTATGCATAAAGGGTGTTGATTCAAATCTGGGGCAGCGAGTTCTTTCAAAGTTCTATTTACAGCCATGACTCCTTCAGGATTAGAATTGCAAGAGAATACGAAATCCGGAGCGAGGTTGTTCTCGTTTGATTCTCTTTGAGTTTTCTTCCTTAACCTGCGCAAAGTTCTTTCTATTTCTGGATCGGTCTGAAAATCACCTTGATTAGAAGATCGAGTCACAACCATAAACAATAAAGAACAATATGAAAAGTAATTCAAAAAAATGAGAATGATAACTAATGAATTTTTTTTTTGTAAATGAATAAAATATAATTAATTATAAAAAAATAAAGATCACAAAAAGCACAAAAATTAACTAAGATTACTTCCCCGGCAACGGCGCCAAAATTTGGTGTGCTGTCGTATGCACCCAAAAATAAAACCTTACTCTTAAAATTATATGTAGTAGAGAGAGTAAGGATCGATCCCACGGAGAGTAATTAGTTTAGATTTGTACTAAGTGAATAATAAAAGGGGGAATGAATAAAATGAAAGAAAATGAAAAAGAGAAAGTAGAATATGAAAATAAATCAAAATAACAAATGTTGGTCTAAGTCTACGTCTACCATCGGAATCTTGAAACTGATCATAGATGCAAATATATATTGATTTGTATTATGAATATTCATCGTTGGAATTATTTTCTATCTCCTTTAGCCACAATTAATTAGAAACAAGCGACCTAATTAACCTTAACTACTAAACAACCTCAGACAAGCGCTAAAGGTTTAATTTAGTAGCGTATTAAACTTAATGAGATCGATGAAACAAAATAACACAAGCACAAGCGGTTGCATTTAATTTTGTCGAATGGTTTCTTCCTAAGATTTAATAATACAAAGCAGTAATTTACTAAATCTTGGTTGCTTCACAAATTAGAGGGATCGAACAATTCCGGATTCGATATCTAATTTAGCAGTAGAATATCAAGAGTAATAAACTAGTATGCATCCTAGTAATTAAACAAGATAATCATGAAATATGCATAAGAAAACATTTGATACTCAAATTACAAATCAAACAAATAAACATAAATTAGATCTCACAAGTTTTTATTGATTCCGAGGCTTCCGTACACTTCGACCAACAAGACTTTAGCCGAACATGTTCTTCAAAACTTCAAAAGAAAAGTTGGAGAAAGAGAAGAAGAGTTGTCTTGTGTCTTCCCTCTTCTCATGATTTCTGCCCCTTTTATACACCATAAATTAGTTTTTTCAAGCCCACAATATCTCCCACATATCCTCTAAAGGTTACAACTTCTCAAACCAAATAGAATAAGTCCTAGAATAAGTAGGAACATGGTTATTTTGGTTCCTATTTTTGTTCACAACATCTTTGACCCAACTTCAAGTCTGTTTTCGTCCATGATGCAGCCAGAATCTCGAAAATCACAAAATATAAAAGTTGTAGCCCTCTGTCGTAGCTTTCCGAATCATTTTGAAGGACCTCAATTGCTATTCGGATGAGGAAGTTATGCTCATTTTGGTGAAAGGTGTCAAAACTGTCCAGAATTACATTTTAGCTCCATTTTGCACATAGTGTCTCCAATTGCATCCTAAAGCAAAATATAAATATAATCTGATACTTGGTGCTAAGCTCTGATACTAGCTGGTACTGGCTAATTGGTTGACCCCACTCCTATCTCTTGTACTCCAAAAAGAGCCATTGCCTTCTACAAACAGGTTCTTATAAGGAGAACATGAAAAATTGGATTAAAATGATGGACATATAGTTTAGACCATGAAAAGATCTGATACTTATGATACTCCAAACTGAGCCATTGTCTTCTTCAATCACATCTCAGTTGATTCTCATATGCTCCATTCCATTCTTTTTCTCACTAGTAGTTCCCTTACAAAGTCATTGGTGTTGGCAAACTCAGAAAGCTAACATCTACCGATCAATGCAATCGAAATAACTGACTGTAAGGGGGGAATTGTCTTTTAAGTTCTTGCTCTTAGATCCATTCAAGTTATGAGAGCAAATCAAATTATTTTCATGATATATACTTCTTGGCATGTTAATTTATTCATTGCATTATATACATGTCATATAAATTTTTTTTTGGTGGTTTTCTCCTGTCAAGGTTTGCTATTTTGGCCAGGAGGTAAAGACAAGGAGTTGTTTGTACAGTGGTGGGGTCACAAATATGGATTAATAACATGAGGTTTTCTTGGAGCCCAAACTCGCAGTAGTAAAACTTGATTATCAAAAGATTCACAATCTTTATCGCTTGGGAAGAAGATTGAAGAAGTCCAAGATAATCTTTATAAACTTGTCCCGGTATTGATCCATCTATTTTATATGTGTTTATATATTTAGATGAAGTTGTCTCTAAGATGCAACTGTTGAAATTATTTAACCATGCAGTAGATTTTATGGAACACGATTTAGTTGTACTCTAGTGAAATTATTTTCAATGCCGAGGTTGTTTTATTTTGTATTGAGAGAAAAGGTGTTGTTTCATGTTAAACCGAGTCTTCATTATTATATGGTTTTCCTCAACCTCTTCCTCGTTTATCTTGCAGTTTCTCTTTCTTCCCAAGAGTTCTTACTTGCAAAAGTTAGTGACCACAACTATTGATGAAGCTCATGAGGCGATCAACATTTCTATATCCCCTAGTGGAGCAGAAGCCTCTGAGATGTGTGCAAAATTTTCTTATGGCATCACTTTCACCCTCAATGCCCACAATAGATCTTGTCAATTGTAATTTTGTTAATCACTTTGAAAAAAAAACTGAGTTCATAATATGTAACGCATGTACTTGTACTATGGAAGATATTGTCAATTGTCATTTGGTTAATCAGTTTGAGGAAAAAAATGAGTTCGTAACAATGCAATTGCATGTACTTGTGCTATGGAAGATATTGTCAATTATTAATTAATTGTTTATATATTAATATGCGTTCCAGTTACCCAAAAATTGGAACACTTTTTATCAGATATCCTGTAAGGTGCAAAATTAATATGAGTTTTTTTGTTAGGAACACTAGGCATGTGTTCCAAAACGGTAATATTTTTTAACTACAAATGCAAAAAAAAAAAATGAAACACTTTCTTAGGAATGCGTTTAAGGTGTTCCAAAACTAGAACACCTACTTACTGTTCCAGTAAGTGTAAAAAAAAATTTAATTTGAAATGCTTTTTACGCACGCTTCACTACTATTCCAAATCTAGAACGCCTTTAAACCGTTCAAATATATGTCTTTTGGAACGCTTGCTCTCCGTTCCAAGATATTTGGCAGCCCACAATTAGGCACGTTATATAGGCGTTCCGAAAATTATTTGGAACGTAATGCCTCTGTTTCAAAATGTTTATTTTGGTGTAGTGCAAAACATACACATGCAATTTAAAACCATCAAATATATATATATATATATATATATATATATATATATATATATATATATATATATATATATATATATATATATATATATATATATATACACGAAAGAATATATATATATATATATATATTCTTTCGTGTATATATATATATATATATATATATATATATATATATATATATATATATATATATATATATATATATATATACACGAAAGCTTACTAGATAACATCTATATATACATCAATTATTTCTCCACAAGAGAGATGGTAGATCAGTGGATTTTGACTGGATAAGTTCAACACAGGTGACGACTACTTGTTCCTTTTTGACTGGATAAGTTCAACACAGGTGAGGACTACTTGTTCCTACTTGAAAATGTCCGTATCCATAGATATATTGTGTCATTATCCATATTCATATTTGTGCAACATATGTAGCTCACACCAATTTAAGAAGGGAGGGGGGGGGGGATTGGGGGCACCCTAATGGGAGGGGCATCATTACGTAGCGTGCCATAATGGGATTAGAAGGTCTATAATACATGTCCAGTAACAGCCAGTCCATCAATATATCATGGGAGGATTATAACCCTAATATCAAGGGAAGTATTGAATAAATGGAGAACTAGTGTATACCAAACCCGATTCTGCCAAACATCATGTGAAATTAAAATATAGGGGTGGATCCTAGTCATCATTAATATTGGACATATAAGCAAATAGATAGTTGTTGTTGTAAGACAAAGATTCAAACACGCCAGAGATGTGACGAAGTATAATATAAATCACTCAAGTGCCTCTTACAAGCTATCCCAACCTCTCTTTATATAGGGAGAGAGGTTGGGGGTTATGAAGAAATGAAGGGCCAAAGGTCATGTAGGTTACAAGGAGATGAAATGTGAGGAGCCATATGAGTTACAACACTCCCCCTTGGCTTTCCAGAAATTCTGCTTGTCGAAGTATAATATAAATCACTCAAGTGCCTCTTACAAGCTATCCCAACATCTCTTTATATAGGGAGAGAGGTTGGGGGTTATGAAGAAATGAAGGGCCAAAGGTCATATAGGTTACAAGGAGATGAAATGTGAGGAGCCATATGAGTTACAACAGTTGTCATAATGTGACATATATAGTTTTGCTTGTTGGACCTTACAGAATCTGGATAGAACAAGAAATTAATACATCGTGAACAGTATTTACAAGAAATTAAAGAATCACACTGCAGCCATCTCCTTAATTCCTATACAATCAATCATAATATGATTTCTTCAATTCAATACTACTACTCTCTCTGATATATATTTTCCTCCTTACAGTACATATCAAATTAATTGGACCTAATTAAGACAGCTAAAGTACATCTCAGTCTCAATCTCAGTGAAACCTGACCCAAACTCCTTGGCTGGGCACTCCTACATGAACCAGGAACAACATGTAGTACCTGGGTGGCACAATCTGTGGCGTCGGCGGTGCGAGTACGTCCGCCTCGTACATGAGAGGCCCTTCTGCTGCTGCTGGCCTCGTCTCCTCCAACGTCAGCACCACCATCCGTTGGTTCATCCCGACCGAGTGCGTCTGGAACGAGGGGGCGATCGCCACCATCTCCACGTCCGGCCCGGGCCACCGAAGGCGGCCCCCGTTGGTCACCGAGAACGTCACCACGATCCTCGCCCTGCAGCCCGCCGCACCCCATCCGCTTTCGATCTTCGGCCTTTGCCCCCTCAAGGTGGGGTCCATGTACGGCGGGTGGAACGCCTCCATGCTGAGCTCCGTGGGGTACTCCGTCTTCTCCGAGAAGTCGTAGGTGCGGTGCGGGTTGCTTCCGCCCACCAGGACCTGCCCGAAGGTGTCGAGGATGGCGGTGGAGTGGTACATCCGGGGGATCTGGGAGGGGTTCAGGACCTGGAACCGCGACCCGGCAGGGGACTTGGGGGAGTAGAGGACGGGCGTGTACACGGGGTTCTCCGCAATCTCCCACCCTGCAGCGCCCGACCCGGCGCCATTCACGATCAGCACGTCTCCGGTGGGAAGCAGCACCATGTCCCCCATCACCCGCGGCATGGGCATCACCTCCATGGCCCAAGCCGGGTGCGGGTCGGTGACGGTTATCCGGCCGCAGGTCTTTGCGGCGGGCCAGAAGACCTTACTGTTGTTGGCGGCCTGATAGGACCCGGACGGTGCACCGCCGCAGACCAGCACCTCCGCAGGGGTCGTAGAGGGGTCGTCGGGCTGCGGGTGCAGCGGCAGTAGCACGGAGGAGCCGGTGCTGGGATAGCTCCTGGGAATCGAATCTGGAATTGGCGGGAGGGTCCTGAGGACGATGTTGCGGGTCGGGTCGAGGATGACGGATCGGGTATTGGCGAAGACGAAGAGGGAGCCGTCGGGGAGGAGGTGGAGGAAGGGGTAGAGGTTGTTCTCGATGTGGGGACCGTCGAGAACAATACATTCAGATAATTATGATATGGGACAAGTTCTCCCTTTGTGGAGGGTTTCTCTTTACCCAAAAAACATCTAATTACTGAAATCCTTTGATTTTTAGGGGTTCGTATCACTCAGAGAACCTAACATATAACAATAGCAACCTGAAGTGAAGTTTGTTCGTATGCTATAATATGCTACGTGTCACGACCCGCACCCTAGAGTAAGGGCACGAGACGTGAATACGTCCAGCCTACGCCGCAGTGTCGGCGGTAGAACGCTGTCCTAGGTCACAACATCTAACAATATAATATCTAAACAGTTTATACTCCCCGATTGGGGGTGACATAGCAATAGAAACTCAATCACAACTAAGGAAGATATAGCACGATATGAATAGAACTCAAGGAAATGAAATAGATAAACAATAGTCTAAGATAATCCCAGCAGTACAAGTCTCAGATAAAAGAATATATACAACTGATCTCCACATAAAGAGTCTAACTAGAACATGTCTCAAAACTACAAATGAAAGACAAGCTAGCTAATCTAGTCTAGGCAGTCGGGGGAAAGTCCTCAGCTACTACTGGATCCTCCTGAGGGTCCAGCTCACAGGTGTCATCTAAGGCTGCCCCGTAGTAGGTGTCCAGCCAAGCCTCCTCCTCGTCCTCTGTAATATTTTCAACAGGTCCAGTCAGGACAGGAGCGAGCACAGTACATCTCAACAGATCATAGCAGGTTAGAAAGTAAAAACATGCAGTAAAGTAAGATACGAGTACTGAAGAAATGCGGTATATAAATAGGAAGAGAACTGTAATGTAAATATCTACTATACATAGAGAACTAGCAGTGACTAGTGAGTCAGAGTACAATATGGACATGTAAATGGCATAGGAGATTCTGATAAGACACTAAGGATGAGATTCTGATAAGAAACTACTGGTGTATTATTCACATGCCCAATTCTACTCCCCCGTACCCCAATCAATACACAAGGATCTATACAGGTTATGTTATTGTACAAGATATCACATGGGGGCCCATATAGGATGCACATGATAGTATACATGGGGGCTCCGTGAACATGAGAGTACAAGATTCACAGGAGTGCACATGTAAAATAGAAGCACAGGAGTACATGATGTAAGTGAAACGCACAAGCACAATGTACCCGATGCTCCCGAGGGGAATAACATCGCAAGTAGAGATCCATATAGTACCAATCCGTGTGACCAACGTGACAGTACAAGTAAAGTAATCTACTGCAGGTAATAATTCTAAGCAGGATATGAAATGATCAGAGAATGTACTCGCCTGTAACTGAGTGTCCGGTATGAAACGTACTGTCCAAGGAGTGGTGTCTGGCTCCTAATCAGAACAGCACAAGTCACAACAAGTCCAGAATATCAAAATGGAGTCCTACTATGCATTCTATATGATTCTAAGTCAATCTAGACCAAAGTCAACTCTTGGTCAACTTTGGTCAACCCTAGAAGTCAAACTAGGTCAACCTTGTCTAAACTAGGCTAAACTCAACTAGCTAGGTCTAATAAAGCTGTACAAGCCAAACTAGGCTCGTACACAGGCCATAGGCTATATACACATATCACACTCACTTGACCAACTTCCATATATGTATACATATAGATATATATATAGACTCCATTCATAAACACACACATGAGTAAGCCACCTATTTTGTATATACAATACTTACATATATGATTTTCATACATAAATAGATTTACACATGACATATATACATACATATATTATATTCATACATATATATAATATATACATAGATATGTACATAGAGAGAAAGAGCATGTGTGTGTGTGAGTGACTGTGAAGCATGGGTGAGCTGTGAGTGTGTGTCACTGTTGCAGGAATACATATATGACAGTGAAACATATTAAGAGTTGTGTATACTAAGTGAGAGTGCAAGGGTGTAAGCTAGTGTACATAAATTATCAATGTGTGGAAGGGGTGTACATGAATGTAAATATGCAGGAAACAGTGTATAGTGTGTGAGCAGGAAATAGAAAACAGGAAAGAAATCATGTGGGTGTGTGTGTGTTCTCTGTGCTAAAGTGTGCAGGAAAGCAAAGGGTGTGTCCACAGGAATTCAAAACAGTGAAAGAGGACTGTGTGTGTAATACTGAAATGCAGGAAAAACAGGTTATGAAGAGTGCAGGAATATCAAATGTGACAGAAAAGTGAAGTCCAATAATGGACTGCTAACAAAGGAAGGAAATCAATTCATTGAAATTTTTGATTCCAGTCACCCCTCAATCACACAACATGTTCTCAGGTTTTTGAGAACAAACCTATTCCTGAGAATTCCCAGGTAACCAGTGTACTCCAGTACACAGTGTTCTCAGATTTTTGCATATCCCTACAGTCCTAATCATGATATCAATTAATTTAAAAACAATTGGAAATCAAACAGTGGACAGGAATTACCAGTGTTCAGGAATTATAAGTGACAGTGGAGAGGGTGTCACATGGAAAATATGTAGGAAATGAAAGTGAAGGGTGTGTGATACTGAAGTGCAGGAATTATCAGATTATTGAGGAGTGCAGGAAATACACAGTGTACAGCAATAATCAAAATGTGTGTGTAAACTCATAATGGACTGAAAAAGGGAAAGGAAAGGAGATACTCATGTATCAAACAGTTATATGAAACTGAAATCCCAGTTTCAGTCCAACAACTCAGGTTTAATACCTGAACAAATAGCTAACTCATGGCATCTCAGGTTTTGAATGTGTGGATAAAAACAACAGTGCACATATGAAAGGGAAAAAAATAGGATTGAGTTCTCAGGTTTAAAGAACTGTCAACCTACTATTAACAACCAATCCCATTTTTCATTCAAAACACAACCAAAACAACAAAACTCGACCCACAGTTAGATAATAAGTAGGAGAATCAATTTAGAGTATAAAACCAGTATCTAACAGCATTCAATTAGGTTAAAGAGATTGCTAAAACACAATCGAATTTCTGGAAACAGGGAAAAATTGTACAGTTAAATATAGGATATTCAGAAAATGGTTATTTGAGAAATGATCCATAAAATCAAATTAAAATGATAATTAAGTGGTTGGTAATGTAAATGCTAAGTGTGAATGTGTCTCTGGAAGTGTCAAGTGTCCACCACGAGGACACAGCCGTGTCCAAAATGGATTGCCCAAACAGTGCACAAAATACGGCTGAAATGACAGTGCAACCCAATGCGGGCTAGAGAACACCTCCGACACGACACGAGAGCTTCTCCAACTTGGAGGGCCTTGTGTCAGTCATGGCCCCATGGCCCATGCCAAATGGCACGGCCTGAGTCACCGTGTCCAGCGAGTTGTTGGCCCCGAATAGCAGGGGAAACAACACAGTCCCAAGCAGTGCACGCACGCGTGTCCAGGCTGGTTTGCACCCGACACAGACACGAAACGACCAAGGTGTCTTCACAAAATTTAAAGAGAACACAAGGATCTACAATCCTATTCAAACAGAATTTAAAAACAATAAAGTTGAACTCTCAGAGGCATTTGGCCGAACACCTATGACACAAGACTGATACGTGTCCAGACGGACACGAAACCACTGACACAGGACACGAATCCAATACTGACCTTAGGGTAGGATCTTAGGCTTCCTATACATGAAGACTACATGGAGTTTCATGGAGAAATGAGAGAGATACCTCCTTGAGAAGTTTTAATGGAAAAAGCCCTTTGTTAGCTCCTCACTTGGTATCCCAAATCTTTCAAATCAACTACAAACTGAACCAAACATTCATAGCAGCAAGAAAATCATCATTAGAAACTATTGCAACAAATTTGAGGATTTTAGGACCTATTATGGAATTATAATGAATTTACTAAGACAAGAACTCACCTCTTTCTTCTTGGATCTATTTTTCCTAAGGAGGGAGGCTAGCCCTAAAAACTAGGAGGATATTTATAATGGGGGAATCCCAAGGTTCAGCTAGGGTGGCTGACCACTTGGCTTTGGGTTAGGGTTGAGCTAGGTTTGTTAGACCTATCTAGCTAAGTCACAAAATGACTTGTGAAACCACAAGCCATTTATCAAATAACTTGATTTCTACATTCCTAATTCAAGCTCTATAAATCCCTAACCACTAACTTGAGTCACACTAGGTTAGACTAGGGTCACTTGACCTAACCAAGCCCAACTAACCATGGTTAGTTCCTAGGTGGGTCTACATGAGTCAAAACTAGCCAAAAATCAAACTAGTCCAAATAAATCCAAAATAAATTCTAAAAATTCCCATAAATTCTAATTAATACTAATAAATTTTATTTACCCCAAAAATGACAAATTTACCCTCAAATTAGAAATGTGGTAATGACACTACGTATATAACATGACATTAGCTATGCATAAATACTTATCTTACATGACATTAGCAAGTTGTCTAGTGTACAGTTTGGCTTCTCCAGAACCAACTAATCGTGATAATCCTTGGAGACAAGGGTTTGTTAGTTTACTTAATCTAATTTTGAATCCAGTTTAGTAATAACAAAGGCATCATCCATTCCAGACATTTATATCCTACGCACCACCTGAGAATCGCTTTCCTGCTTTGATTTATAGTAAGGTTTGATGCTTAAACTGTTGGATAAAGATTATTTAATTTGACCATTTAGATAAAGCCAGTTGTAAAAAATTAGAAGTAGAACTGGAGAAAACTCATGTGACTATTTAGACACTATCTCATGTTTCTCCGGGATGTCTTTTATCACCTGAGGATTGTAATAAAGTTGAAGGAGTAAGGTTCTATTCTTTGAAATATGATACAAACACTACAATAAAAAGACCTATTAATGACGCTCGACAAGGAGTTTTAATGACGGCTGATACATAAGCGTTATCAAGTTGAAAAATACCTTTTTTCTATGACGGTTTGGACTAATTCTGGGCTTTTTATAATGTTTATAAAACAAAGCATTATTAATAGTTTAGAGCGGTGGCAAACTTGTAATAAACTTTTTGTAATATATTCCATCCTCCCTCTGATTTTACTCAGAAGAACTCTCATTCTCCTTGCTCTCCTTCTGCCCCCTCTTTCCTCCTCTCCCCAAATCCTAAAATTTTCCATCTCCTCCCTTCAATCTCCCACAAACCCTAACTCTTGGTCTCACTCTAAACCCTAGCTCTAGGTCTCACTCTAAGCCCTAAGCCCCCAACCCCTCCTCCTACGAACCCTAAGCCCTAAGCCCTAAGCTCCCAACCCCTCGTTCGTCGACGGAAGTAGCGGCAGCGGGAACGATGTGGTGGGTCGAGGTTGTCCAGGCGTTGTGGCTTCGGCTTCAGAAGATCGGGGAGGTCGGTGCTCATGATGTGCGGGACGACGCTCGGTAGAGAACATGAAGTGGAGTCGGAGGAGGGCTCGGGAAGGCGTGGGCTCGGGATCCGGTCGGGATTGTCCTCGGCACAGAGATACGTCGGCATCGACGCTGGATCACAAACCCCATCTAGGTATCTACTCCCTCTATTTCTTTAGGTCGGTTCTGATGGGAAATTAGGTTAATTTTCTTCTTGTAGCTATTAGATTCTTGTGAATTTAGAAAGTTTGTATTTTTTCATCGAAATATAATTCTTGTGATTCTGATGGAAAATTAGGTTAATTTTCGGCGGGTACGATAAGGATACGATAAGGATACGAACATTTTTGAGGGGAACAATTGAGTAGAGGTTAACTTGTCATTAGGGGTCTTTTATTTTTCCAAGTCGAAGAGGGACCAAACTCCCGATGTGTCCAACACTTTTAAGGGCGTTGTGGATTCACCTACTAAGGTCTTAGTTTTGTCCACTTTAGTGTCTATCCTACTATTCCAATCATTCATTCAATCTCAAAATCTAGCGCTCATATACATTCTTGAGAGTCCATATTTAACCCTATGATCTTTTCTTTATGTACTGAAAATTGCTAATATTGGGCACTGATACCACTATATGGACTCAATACGAATTATTAAAATCTAGCGATCATCTACATTTCTTGAGAGTCCATATTTAACCCTACGGTCTTTTCATTATGTACTAAAAATTGCTAATATTTAGCACTGATACCACTCTGATGCATAATTATGCTGACGGGACCTAGTATATGGACTCAATACGAATTAATAAAGGCTTTGATTGTGCTGTTGTATTTTTTTTCCTTTAGTGTTTAAAGATGAAAGGTTTTGGACAAAATACATAGTTTGTACTAATAATTCAAGCAATTCCTAGAGACCAGGTTGCAACCTTGAGGCTTAGAAATAATCACCTAGTAGGTTCTGCATTCCGACTCAGATGTTTTTTATATGCATCAAGTAACCAATTTACTATTTTCACTAAATAAGGTTTCTCTCTTAATGCTTGCTCAAGTGATGGACAATTCTCCAGAACCATCTAACTGAAAGCTTTCCCTAGTATTGAGTTAGCATTTCTCAACCAAATTTCTATTTGTTTATTTGTTTATTTATTTCTTATCGTGCCTATGCTATCTAAACTGAATGTATGGTTATCGTTTTGATTGAGGCCGGAAACCTGTTTGCCAATTTCTAAATATACGTCTTTTCATGAAACTTAGTTAGCTAATATCCTATTTTTTGGGGATAAAGGCTTTGTTTTTGTTGTGTAATGTCACGGAATCTTGTTCTATCTTATATGTGCCTTGTTGTAAATAGGGTGTGTGTGAATACAGCTGCTATGTTAGCATCTATGTTTGCATGAATATGGATACGGGTAAGGACATAATACAGATACGGTATATACACATTTTCATATACATATAGTAGTAGTCACTAGTCGCCTGTGATGAATGAATACAGACACAGATACAAGTACATTTACCGGGTACGATAAGGATACGGACACATTTTGCCATGACTATTATCGTAATTATTATTGTGGACGATTTCCATTACTGTGTACATAATTTTTATGATCTTTCTTGATCATTTGAAAAGACTTCATTAGTATGGTTGCCTGGGGCATATTTGATTAACCTGAGACAATGCTCAAGAAGTGAAAATGTGTATTATTTTGTTGTAGTGGATATGGGACAAATACCTGATCCCTATCATGACCTAGTTTGTTTTACTCATTTCTCTTGATATTTTATGATTAGATTTGATTTTTAGGCCTGACAATTATATGGACTGATTTGGTTTTCTCTTTTTCTCAGGATTTTACTGGTGTTCCGGCTGTCGTTGATCTTTCATGATTATTGGTTATGTGGTCAAGTTTTGATATGGACAATTTTGGTAGTTGTAAATATCTATATGTATTTGGATATTCTATTTTGATAATGTAATAAAGATGTTGATATGTACTCTATTTTGAGAAATGTAATAAAGATGGTGATATATAATGTTAACTTTTTGAAATGTAATATATACTGTGCAGTATAGAGCATTATAAATATGCTAATTTGAATAGTATAAAGTATTATAAATGTGCTGCATTGAGCCTATACATATTATCTATTCATGACGTTTTAAAATTGTTCTGAATTGTGCACTATATATTAACTATTCATAACGTTTTTATAGAAACTATTCATGATGGTTATTTTATGACGCTTTTAAAAAACATTTATAACACCCGTTTTTATAACGGTTGCTGTGGAAAAAAAGCGTCATGGTTCGTCATTAATGACCCTTTTTAGCCGTCATTAAAAAGATTTTTTGTTGTAGTTGTAACACCCATATTCTGAATACGTATTTTTGGTTAAGCCTGTATGTATCATGGACCTGTATTTTATTTTCTCAGATTCTGGCCTGTAATTGTATTTCTGGCTCGACTTGCAGATTTTGGGTTTTCTCGTAAAGTGGGTTTTGACTTGGCTTGGTTTTATTTTGTGGAGAGGGTTTGGTTTGGTTTGGTTTATCATGAGAGGAGCACTTTAACCTACACTCCACCCTCAACACAACACAACCCACCATCATAAATCTCCACCTACTTTTCTCTCTCCTCATTATTTTCATTTATTTCTTCTTCTTCTTCCTTCCTCTACACAACTCCCCAACCTATAGGCAAGGGCACCTTGCCATCAAATAGGCACCACTTTTTATTTGTCCATTAACTAGATTGGGCCATGGAGAACAACTTTAGAACTTGACATTTTGTGATTTGGAGCTTTCATTCTTCTAGATCTAGGTTTTAACCATTTTCGAAAATCCTTGGTTTTGATCTATTAAACTTCGATTTTTGCATGTTTTGATGCTTCCATGTGGAAGAGAATTCGATTTTACTCAAGTTAGAACTTTGAAAATCTAGATTTGATTTTGATTTGGCAAAGTTATGAAGAATTGAAGTTCTTGGTGTTCTTGGACCTGCTCTCGGCCAGGAAGAACATCCCTCTACCTTGCGCTCTTTAGCGCATGGCCGATTGCGCACCCCCGGCTTGTGCTCTTTAGCGCAGGGCCGATTGCGCATGACCTCAGCCAGTGCTTTGCGCTGCGCTGGATTGCGCTGGCGCAAGCCATCCATGCGCAAGCCAGCCATGCGCAAAGTAACCCCTGCGCAATCTACCCATGCGCAGTTGACTCCTGCGCAGTCTGTTCCTGCATAATCTACCCATGCGCAGTTCACTTCTGCGCAGTCTGTTCATGCGCAATCTGCCCCTGTGCCCTGTGCCCCTGCGCACTTGGCACCCTGCGCAACTGACACCTGCGCAATCCAACTCCCTGACCCCTTGCGCAATCCATTGGCTTTTAGGGTTTTGGTTATTTCTTTAAGCTTGGCTCTTCTATAGTTGTCACTCCCCGTTCCCAGAATGTATATTTTTATACATGTACAACTCATGAGTATTTATTTAATATTTATCATGTATTATCCTGTATTTAAATTCTTTTAATTTTATGTTAATCTATTAATCTGCTCTTTAAATTTTCATGTTAATTTATTTCCTGCAATTTTATTTCTGTAATTTTATTTCTGCACTTTATTTCCTGCTTTTATTCTCTGCTTTAGCTAGGCCTTGGGTTCGGGTTGGCTTTGATTGGACCCATTGGACCCGGCCCAACTCCCACCTACCACCCCCTTTTTTATTTAAAGCTTACATCTCTTTCTCTCTCCTCATAAACTCACATTCTCACCATTACTCCTCTTCTTCTTCTTCTTCATTACTCTCTCCACCTACCAAACCGTAGGCAAGTACAACTTGCTCCAAATAAGAACCCATATTTTTATGGTTCATTTATCTTCCTCTCGTGATCCTAAGAGAGTTTAAAACTTGGCATTTTTTATTTCGAAGTCTTAATTTTTGTAGATCTAGAAATGAGTTATTTTCGGAGTTTGGTGGTTTTGATCTATCAAACTTCTTTGTTTTCAAGTTTTGATGGTTCTATGTTGTAGAGAGTTTTATTCTACCCAATTTTGACCTTTGGAAAGTTGGATTTGGACTTGTTTTGACCAAGTTATGGACCTTTGAAGCTTTGGGGTGCAACCATGGAGTTCTTGCTGTTTGGAGAAGACAGTGAGCAGTGTACACTAGCTTTTTAGCTTGCGTCACTGAGCTATGCACGCTCTTTAGCGCAGCGCAGTCTGGAGTCCATACGCTACCTTTTTAGGAAGCGTGTATCTTGCATACGCTACCTTTTGGAAGCGTATGTCGTATGGAGTTCATACGCTACCTTTTGGGAGCGTATGACTTGCATACGCTGACTTGAATGGTCAGGAGTCGTATGGAGTTCATACGCTACCTTTTGGGAGCGTATGACTTGCATACGCTGACTTGAATGGTCAAGAGTCGTATGGAGTTCATACGCTATCTTTTGGGAGCATATGACTTGCATACGCTGACTTGGATGGTCAGGAGTCGTATGGAGTCCATATGCTGCCTTTGGGGAGCGTATGACTTGCATACGCTCACTTGGATGGTGAGGAGTTGTATGGAGCCCATACGCTGCCTCTTTGACCTGAGCGTACGCTGACATGAGCGTAGGCTGACATGAGCGTAGCCTACTTACCCTGGATCTTCTATAGCCCTGTATATTGATATTTTGTTAGATATTTAACGTCCATTTTATATCCTTACGCCTTTTGACATAAACTCGATAAATCATGATATGATAATATTGTTAATATCAATTGCTATGTGGAATGTGCCTTGTGTCCCGATTGATTTTTGGGATACCCAGTATGACTGGGACTTGACCATGAGAGTTATAGACTCGACCCACGTTTAATGCTAATTGACTTTCATGCCTTGTCACCATTGATAATAATGGTTATCTTGACTAAATTGATCATGCGTTCCTAGTCGGAACTAAGAGACTAGCTAGTCGTCTTATTGAATTAAATGAATGAGACACGTTCATGTTATGGACTATTGTAATCGACTGGCTGATCCCGAATATTGACTTACATGCACATGCAGGCTTCAATCTATTTATTTACTTATTTATTTTCTACAAAAGAAGCATGTGTACTTTATGGTCAAGGCGTGATTTCCGTGGTTAGATTTGATTGTTGCATTACGCTATGTAAGACCTGCAACCTAACCGCACTGGTATCGTTGTAGAGTTGTGCATATCGTACCCCGTACGAAAGTACTCATTTGAATGACCATGATCCACGGCATGGGATTTCACTCAACGTAGGGACTATTAAGTTAAATAAAATAATGATGGCATGGAGAGAATGGATTCCCGAGTTCTTACATGGCAGCCCCCTTGGGACAAGTAATACCCGACGGGTCGGCTGGTTCCCACAGATACTGTAAAACTGCCACACGGGCAGGGAACAGTATCTGCTTTTATTATTATTGTATATTATATATTGACGGGCGTCCTGCTAGGACTCGTCTAATTCATGCATGGCGCACATGATTGACTGGATAGACTAGCCCTGCTCGCACATGGTAAGAACTGAGGAGTCCCTAATTGCATTATTCCAGGATAACTTGGGACTCACAATAGCAAGCCGTAGTAGTTGAATGGCCGTTTAAATTGATTTGTTTGTGCACTGTACCTACTCTGTTACCTAACTGGGATGATCAGAATGTCAGGACATGACGGGCCAACTTCTGTCCTTGTTTGGTTGGGAGGTTGGTTCGAAGTGTCGTGATGTGATGTGAATCCTAGTAGAAAGCAGAGATCTATTATTATATTCTCTTACTTACTGGTTTTAGTTCTCATGTCGTGCTTCCTTGTGGTACTTGCTATTAGAGGTCTAACCTCTCTGGTTTTGCATGGCCAGATTTAGAGCCGGTCCCCGAGGATCCAGCTTACTTCTACCTCCAAGATGGTCAACACTAGAGGGATGATCGCAGGAGGACTCGAGTGGGTTTCTTACTTCCCCGCTCGTTTTGTTATCTACTTTATACTTTGCCGTTTGGCACCGACATGTTAGTCGGATCGTCTTGTACTTACTTTTACATAATTGTAACTAAGTCAGACTGCAGCTGATAACAATTGTGTATACTTTTGCTACATCAATCTGGCTATGTTTTGTAAAGCCAGATATCAAGAACATTTTGACAGTGCGTTTGGGACGCCTTACTGCTTTATCTTACATGTTCTCTATTTCTGTTTCTTATTTGAATGATTGAGATAATAGATGTGTAATGACCATAGTAAGACTTTTATGTAGTATGCACCCCCTCATCTGGTTAGACAATATTGATCGTATTATACGGTATTCATCTACCCGTAATACGTAGCTGGCTGAGTCATTCCCCCGCTCTCCAGTATTCTGGTTCTGGGGCGTGACAAGGTTTTAGTGGTGGCCCATGCAGGTCTGATTTCAGACTTGTGGGGTGTTTTGATTTATAGGATGTCTCAATCACACATGTTCTTCCTTGATCTCATGATTTGTTGATTCTCAACTCCAGCTTGACATTCCAGTATCTATTGACTTCATTGATCCTTCATGTCCGGTCATTTGATTGTTCTCTTGTCCCTTTTCTTAGGGGCACCTCGTCCGTATCTGTCAGAGCTGGACAGCTACAACATGGACAGCAGCATGGACAACCTGACCATGTTGGTCAACAACAAGGGCCGGTACTAACTCAGTAGGCTACCCAGGAAGAAGTGATAGTGGAACCAGCAGCTGGGTCGCAGTATCCGAACATTCCACCCCCACCGACAGTTCCACCTACCCAAGTGGACACACCAGCCCTTCTGGAGATCATGAGAGGAATGATGGCTACTCAGCAACACCAGATGTTAGCCCAGCAGCGCATGCACGCTCAGTTGCAAGAGCAGAATGTACTACTCAACCAAGGATTACAAACGGCATTGGAAAGAGGGGCGAGGCCAGATTCAGGAGCGTCAGCCCGGTTTTGTAAGTATAACCCCCGCCGTTTCGAGGGCACGGAGGATGCCATCTCAGCAGATGCATGGCTTAAGGATATTGAGGCTATTCTGACAGCCGCTAAGGTGCCGGCAGAAGAGCGTGTGGATCTAGTGAAGTTGTTACTTCAGGATCTCGCACGTGATTGGTGGGAAGCAGAGGAAGTAGGCATCAGACGTCCTGTTGTATGGGACGATTTTACTGTAAGGTTCAAGACCAAGTATTATGGAGTTGTGGCGCAGTTTGAGCTACAACAGAAGTTTATCAACCTCAGACAGGCTGGCAAGACTGTAGATGCTTATGCAGCGGAGTTCTGCAGATTGAGTAGGTTTGCCCCAGAGATGGTAACAACGGAGCGCCAGAGGGCGATGAGGTTCCAGCAAGGGTTTCATCTTGAGCTCTTGCAATTGATAGAGGGGCACAATTACCAGACTTTTGATGAGATATTGACGGCGACTCGAAGGCATGAGATCACCATTCAGAGGCTTGCAGTAAGGACTGGGGGTCAGAAGAGATCCCACAGTCAGATTGAAGGAGGAGGGGGAGCAGCGCCCCGAACAACAGCACAATCCCCTGGCATTCGTATCCATAATGTGGCGATGCGAGGGCCAGCACCACCACCCAGACAGCAGCAACAGCAACAGAGGAAGAACCAGCAACCCCCAGCGGGCTGTACTTATTGTGGGAAGATGGGACATACTAGAGATGTGTGTCGGACATTGAATGGACTATGTTTGATATGTGGAAATCTAGATCATCGGGTTACCACATGTCCCATGAATTCGAGGTCAGGAGGACCAGTGCAGCAGTTTCCTGCTCTGCCAGCACCAGGGACAGGGCAGTACCGAGGACCAGCGGTAGCAGTGAGGCCGTTGGCACAGCGTCCGTTAGTACCGCAGGCTAAGATGTTTCGGCAGCAGGGACCGCCGATACAGCAACACCAGCATAGACCACCCCAACATCATCAAGGAAGGGGCCAACAGCAGCACCAGGCTAGGCCGCAACATGGGAACCAGCAAGGAGGTCGAGGACAGGCATTCGCTCTGTACTTGGAAGAGACATTAGCATCGGAAGATGTTGTGGCAGGTAACATTCTCGTCGCCTCATATCCCGCAGTAGCATTGTTTGATTCGGGAGCATCGCACTCATTTATATCTGCACGATTTGCGACACGGCTAGGAATAGAGTTCGAGGCATTGCCAGGGAGGTTGAATATACTCACTGGTAATGGGCTCGTAGGAGTTAGTAGAGTTATTCTAGCGTGTAGTGTTGTAGTTTGCGGGCATTCCTTACCCGCCCAGTTGATAGAATTTCCTGTTGGAAATTTTGACGTTATCTTAGGCATGGACTGGCTGAAAGACAGTCATGCGATAATAGATTGTCGTAGTGGGAGTGTATCTTTTGATATTCCAGGCATAAAGAGATTCACCTTAGTCAGATCAGAGGCAACTCAACAAGAGCAGGGAGTAGTAACGGCAATGGAAGAAGTTCAGGTTCCGAAGGTAGTTGAAGAATTTTTAGACGTGTTTCCCGAAGAACTTCCCGGTCTGCCACCGGTTAGAGATATTGAGTTCAGTATAGAATTGACACCTGAAACTAAACCGATATCAGATCGGATTTACAGAATGGCGGATTCGGAGCAGGCCAAGGTATATCAGCATATAGAGGAATTGAAGGAGAATGAGTTTATCCAAGCTAGCGTATCACCATGGACAGCACCAGTGGTACTTGTGGGAAAGAAGGATGGATCATCCAGATTGTGCATCGATTACAGGAAGCTTAACGCAGCAACAGTAAAGAACAAGTATCCATTACCCAGGATCGACGACTTATTTGATCAGTTGAGCAAGGCTAGAGTTTTCTCCAAGATAGATCTTCATTCAGGGTATCACCAAGTGAGGGTTTGGAAGGAAGATATTCCCAAGACAGCATTCAGGTCGAAGTATGGGCATTATGAATTCTTGGTAATGCCGTTTGGTTTGACCAATGCTCCAGCAATATTCATGGATTTAATGAACCGCATCTTTATGCCGTATTTAGATCAATTTGTCGTAGTATTTCTCGACGACATTCTTGTGTACTCTGCTAGTGAAGAGGAGCATGAAGACCACCTCAGGAAAGTGTTGCAGGTTCTGAGAGAGAACCAGTTGTATGCCAAGCTCAGCAAGTGTGAATTCTGGATGGACCATATTTTATTTTTGGGTCATATCGTATCAGGAGCTGGAGTAGCAGTGGATCCCAAGAAGGTAGAAGCAGTAGAGAGTTGGCCAGTACCCAAGACCGTAGCTGATGTACGGAGTTTCTTGGGATTGGCAGGATATTACAGAAGATTTGTGTCAGATTTTGCAAGACTTTCAGCACCCATGACCCGCTTGACACGGAAGGATGTGCCATTTATTTGGTCGGCAGAATGTCAGGCATCATTTGAGAATCTGAAGCAGAAGTTGATATCAGCGCCCATTCTTACATTGCCAGTTGGACCCGGAGGTTTTACTGTATATTATGATGCGTCAGGTAAAGGACTTGGATGTGTCCTTATGCAGCATGGGAAGGTGATAGCGTATGCATCTAGGCAGCTTTGGGACCACGAGAAGAATTACCCAACTCATGATTTGGAGTTAGCAGCAGTAGTGTTTGCTTTGAAGCTATGGAGGCATTACTTATATGGTGACCGAGTAGACATGTCCACAGACCACAAAAGTCTGAAGTACATCTTTACTCAGAAGGAGCTGAACATGAGGCAGAGAAGATGGTTAGAACTGATCAAGGATTATGACGTGGAGCTTCAGTATCATCCAGGTAAGGCTAATGTGGTAGCAGACGCTCTTAGCAGAAGAGGCGGCACATTTATGTTAACAACGCAGAAGCATATCTTAGAAGACCTTCCGGAGATGGGCATCGAGGTTATACTTCCTAGTGATGTAGGAGTTCTAACTAGTCTGCAAGTCCAATCTGACTTGGTAGATAGGATCAAGGCAGCTCAGGCACAAGACCCAAGGATGCAGAAGCTTAGGGCTGAATGTGAGTCAGGGCACAGAAAGGAGTTGAAAATTCATGAAGATGATACACTTAGGTTTGGATCACGTCTATGTGTGCCTAGTGGGGATATCAGACAGGAAGTTATGGCAGAAGCTCACAGTTCCCAGTATTCTGTACATCCTGGAGGGACCAAGATGTACCAAGATATCAAGCAGCACTTCTGGTGGAACGGGATGAAGAGAGAAATAGCTAGATTTGTTTTCCGTTGCTTGGTATGTCAGCAAGTGAAGGCAGAACAGCAGAGGCCAGCTGGATTATTGCAACCGCTTTCCATCCCAGAATGGAAATGGAAGCATATTACAATAGACTTTGTGACCGGTTTACCGAGATCACCAAGTGGTAAAGATGCTATTTGGGTGATAGTAGATCGGCTTACAAAGGTAGCACATTTTCTTTCTTTCAGAGTAGGGTAATCTACAGAAAAGTTGGCAGAGTTGTACATGCAGCAGATAGTCAGGCAGCATGGAGTCCCTGTCAGTATTGTGTCAGACAGAGATACCCGTTTCATATCGCATTTCTGGAAAAGCTTACATCATAGTCTGGGTACCAAGTTAAGATTTAGCACGGCTTACCACCCACAGACGGACGGGCAATCAGAAAGGACAATTCAGACCTTGGAAGACATATTGCGAGCTTGCACTCTAGATTTTGGAGGGTCTTGGGAGAGTCACCTGCACTTGGTCGAGTTCTTATACAACAATAGTTATCAGGCCAGTATCCAGATGGTGCCATTTGAGGCAGTATATGGTAAGAAGTGTAGATCGCCACTAGCATGGGATGATATCGGGGAAAGGAAGATGCTAGGTCCAGAAATGATTATTCAGACGGTTGAAGTGATTAAGGGAATTAGAGAGCGACTTCGTGTTGCACAGGATCGGCATCGTCATTGGGCGGACCAGCATCGTAGGCCGCTAGAGTTTTCTGTTGGGGACCACGTGTTCTTGCGGATCTTACCTACCCGTGGGGTCATTAGATTTGGCGTTCGCGGGAAGTTGAGTCCGCGATACGTAGGCCCATTTGCTATTCTTGATAGGGTAGGCGATGTTGCTTATCGTTTATCCCTTCCACCTTCGTTACGAGAGGTGCATGACGTATTTCATGTATCTCAATTGCGAAGGTATGTATCGAACCCAAGCCATATCCTCGATCATTCAGAACTGGTTGTTGGTACCAACCTGTCTTACGAGGAACAGCCTGTGTCCATCTTGGACCGAAGAGAGAAGATACTCAAGAACCGAACAATTAACCTTGTCCGGGTTGCTTGGGGTCATCACTCTTTGGAAGAGTCAACGTGGGAACGTGAGGATGATATCCGATCACGGTATCCACATCTGTTTGACTCACAAGGTATATCTTTTTCTGTGTACCTTGATTGTCTCGATTCCTCATGCTTATCACCTTATGGGTAGAATTGCTTAATATCGTAAATTAATGGATTTACATATATGTTACTTGCTATGGACATTATAAAATGATTGCTTGATTGAATTGCTTGTACTTAGATTAGTTTAGCCCCGATGTTTTTATCCTGCTTGGATTTGAAATTCCGAGGACGAAATTTTTCTAAGGAGGGTAGAGATGTCACTCCCCGTTCCCAGAATGCGTATTTTTATACATGTACAACTCATGAGTATTTATTTAATATTTATCATGTATTATCCTGTATTTAAATTCCTTTAATTTCATGTTAATCTATTAATCTGCTCTTTAAATTTTCATGTTAATTTATTTTCTGTAATTTTATTTCTGCACTTTATTTCCTGTTTTTATTCTCTGCTTTAGCTAGGCCTTGGGTTCGGGTTGGCTTTGATTGGACCCATTGGACCCGGCCCAACTCCCACCTACCACCCCATTTTCTATTTAAAGCTTACATCTCTTTCTCTCTCCTCATAAACTCACATTCTCACCATTACTCCTCTTCTTCTTCTTCATTACTCTCTCCACCTACCAAACCGTAGGCAAGTACAACTTACTCCATATGAGAACCCATGTTTTTATGGTTCATTTATCTTCCTCTCGTGATCCTAAGAGAGTTTAGAACTTGGCATTTTTCATTTCGAAGTCTTAATTTTTGTAGATCTAGAAATAAGTTATTTTCAGAGTTTGGTGGTTTTGATCTATCAAACTTCTTTATTTTCAAGTTTTGATGGTTCTATGTTGTAGAGAGTTTTATTCTACCCAATTTTGACCTTTGGAAAGTTGGATTTGGACTTGTTTTGACCAAGTTATGGACCTTTGAAGCTTTGGGGTGCAACCATGGAGTTCTTGCTGTTTGGAGAAGACAGTGAGCAGTGTACACTAGCTTTTTAGCTTGCGTCACTGCGCTGTACGCGGTCTTTAGCGCAGCGCAGTCTGGAGTCCATACGCTACCTTTTTAGGAAGCGTGTATCTTGCATACGCTACCTTTTGGAAGCGTATGTCGTATGGAGTTCATACGCTACCTTTTGGGAGCGTATGACTTGCATACGCTGACTTGAATGGTCAGGAGTCGTATGGAATTCATACGCTACCTTTTGGGAGCGTATGACTTGCATACGCTGACTTGAATGGTCAGGAGTCGTATGGAGTTCATACGCTACCTTTTGGGAGCGTATGACTTGCATACGCTGACTTGAATGGTCAAGAGTCGTATGGAGTTCATACGCTATCTTTTGGGAGCATATGACTTGCATACGCTGACTTGGAAGGTCAGGAGTCGTATGGAGTCCATACGCTGCCTTTGGGGAGCGTATGACTTGCATACGCTCACTTGGATGGTGAGGAGTTGTACGGAGCCCATACGCTGCCTCTTTGACCTGAGCGTACGCTGACATGAGCGTAGGCTGACATGAGCGTAGCCTACTTACCCTGGATCTTCTATAGCCCTGTATATTGATATTTTGTTAGATATTTAACGTCCATTTTATATCCTTACGCCTTTTGACATAAACTCGATAAATTATGATATGATAATATTGTTAATATCAATTGCTATGTGGAATGTGCCTTGTGTCCCGATTGATTTTTGGGATACCCAGTATGACTGGGACTTGACCATGAGAGTTATAGACCCGACCCCCGTTTAATGCTAATTGACTTTCATGTCTTGTCACCATTGATAATAATGGTTATCTTGACTAAATTGATCATGCGTTCCTAGTCGGAACTAAGAGACTAGCTAGTCGTCTTATTGAATTAAATGAATGAGACACGTTCATGTTATGGACTATTGTAATCGACTGGCTGATCCCGAATATTGACTTACATGCACATGCAGGCTTCAATCTATTTATTTATTTATTTACTTATTTATTTTCTACAAAAGAAGCATGTGTACTTTATGGTCAAGACATGATTTCCGTGGTTAGATTTGATTGTTGCATTACGCTATGTAAGACCTGCAACCTAACCGCACTGGTATCGTTGTAGAGTTGTGCATATCGTACCCCGTACGAAAGTACTTATTTGAATGACCATGATCCACGGCATGGGATTTCACTCAACGTAGGGACTATTAAGTTAAATAAAATAATGATGGCATGGAGAGAATGGATTCCCGAGTTCTTACATGGCAGCCCCCTTGGGACAAGTAATACCCGACGGGCCGGCTGGTTCCCACAGATATTGTAAAACTGCCACACGGACAGGGAACAGTATCTGCTTTTATTATTATTGTATATTGTATATTGACGGGCGTCCTGCTAGGACTCGTCTAATTTATGCATGGCGCACATGATTGACTGGATAGACTAGTCCTGCTCGCACATGGTAAGAACTGAGGAGTCCCTAATTGCATTATTCCAGGATAACTTGGGACTCACAATAGCAAGCCGTAGTAGTTGAATGGCCGTTTAAATTGATTTGTTTGTGCACTGTACCTACTCTGTTACCTAACTGGGATGATCAGAATGTCAGGACATGACGGGCCAACTTCTGTCCTTGTTTGGTTGGGAGGTTGGTTCGAAGTGTCGTGATGTGATGTGAATCCTAGTAGAAAGCAGAGATCTATTATTATATTCTCTTACTTACTGGTTTTAGTTCTCATGTCGTGCTTCCTTGTGGTACTTGCTATTAGAGGTCTAACCTCTCTGGTTTTGCATGGCCAGATTTAGAGCCGGTCCCCGAGGATCCAGCTTACTTCTACCTCCAAGATGGTCAACACTAGAGGGATGATCGCAGGAGGACTCGAGTGGGTTTCTTACTTCCTCGCTCGTTTTGTTATCTACTTTATACTTTGTCGTTTGGCACCGACATGTTAGTCGGATCGTCTTGTACTTACTTTTACATAATTGTAACTAAGTCAGACTGCAGCTGATAACAATTGTGTATACTTTTGCTACATCAATCTGGCTATGTTTTGTAAAGCCAGATATCAAGAACATTTTGACAGAGCGTTTGGGACACCTTACTGCTTTATCTTACATGTTCTCTATTTCTGTTTCTTATTTGAATGATTGAGACTAGATGTGTAATGACCATAGTAAGACTTTTATGTAGTATGCACCCCCTCGTCTGGTTAGACATCATTGATCGTATTATACGGTATTCATCTACCCGTAATACATAGCTGGCTGAGTCATTCCCCCGCTCTCCAGTATTCTGGTTCTGGGTGTGACAATAGTCCTATATATTTTGGTATTTCATTAGATATTTTACGTCCATTTTATATCCTTACGCCTTTTGTCATGAACTTGATTTTTACTTAATACGTTTGGATTGACTATTGTACTTGGCATAGTATGACAAGGAACTAGCATAACACGACAGTGACCCGTAGTGGTGCACTCCTGACATGACCAACCTGACATGACAGTGACCCGTAGTGGTGCACTCCTAACAAGCACCCTGACATGATTTATCTTGATAACTTGATAGTGGCCGTGGCGGCGCACTCCTGACTTAACTTGACTTGACTTGACTTGTCCTGACACCGTGGGTGCTCCTGCTTGCTTGCTTGTACAATCCACTTGTCTTGTCTCGGATCATGTCTAGGACGTGACTTCCTGGGTACCACGGCCAGGGACTCGCGCTAAATTGGATTAGGCTAATGATTAGATCAAACTAGAACATGGAGAATTCCCAGTCACAGGCAATCTCGTTATCTGGGCGCTTTAATGGACTTGTAGCTTGTCGACAAGTAGAGCACATTTCCAGCACACTGTCATGTGTTGCACCCTCTAAGTCACCTAAGGGTACATTTGTCTCCCGGGCAATGTACCCACCTATAACTCTCAACCCGCGGAAGGATAACTGGATAGTCTGCAGGGCTTGGGACTGGAATTCTCACTTGCATCTTGTTAGTAATTAGGCTTGTGATAACCCTAGTTAGTTAAAGTAGTAAGCCGTAGTACTTGCTTAGCCGATTGCGAATGGATGGTGTCCAGCCTTGTCTAAGTCTTGTCTAGCTCCAGTACCTGCTATCTCCTGAGCATGTTTGTTTTACTTATCTTAACGATAAATGAGTAGAGACAGTGAGCTATTCAGGCGAAGGGTTACAACCCCGGTCCTTGTCTGGTTTAAGGATTGTAACCTGGCTCCCGGAATGGTTCCACGTCCCTAGTCGTTTATCGCCCTGTGTACCTTACTACTTGTACTTTCTTTTATTCTTTATGTTCTGATATGCTGGCTTTTGTTCTTATTTGTGGCCTCCTTTGCGGCACTTGCTCTTTCTGGGGTTTGACCCAGCTGGTTTTGTGTTGCCAGATTTCGGAGCAGCTCCCGAGGATCTACCGAGCTTCCAGCCCAATGGTGACAACTAGACGGAACCCGGGCCAAGAGTGGGTTTTCCTTTTTGTTTCACCCACTTATATGTAAATTTATTCTTTTGAGGCATTTAGCCGACGAGCACCTGTTAGCTCGATGCACATTTACTTACTGTCTGCCTACGGGCTGTAAACATGATTAACAAATCCTAGGGTTGATCATGTATGACTGAACTCTTGCTAGTCCCATCATTTTGTACGACTAGCTTCATGATCATCCAATATGTAATATTTGGGACGTCTTATATATATATATTTGATGCTCTAATATCTTGCAACTCTGTTAATTGCTTGAGATTGAGACAATAGGCTTGACCTTAAGAGACTGCTGGCTTGTAGTAAACCCTCATATTTAGACAGCCGTGACCGTATAGTGTAGGTCCTAAAAAATCAAGTTGCATCAATCAACAAAGTCAAAAATTCAAGATATTCATCATTTTGATGAGTTGCGCAGACAACAGATTACGCAGACATCACTTTGCGCAGGTTGGTTTGCGCATGTTCCCAACTGCGCAGGCTGACGTGGCAGAAGTCATCATTGACTGAATCAAATCAGATCTTCCTGACAGCTGACAACACGAATAACGAGGAGTCTGTTCGTTTTTGACGCCGCACAGTGCTCGAGGGCGGCTGACAGGTGGCAGCGCAATCCGTGGTTGCGCAAACCATTCATGCGCAATCCGTGATTGTGCAAACCATTTCTGTGCAGTTCACTTTGCGCGTTCTAGCAACATAACTGACCAATTACATGTGGCATTCATGCCATCAATTGCTCATTACGTGGCAACTGTCTATGCACGATCATGCGCATTTCAATCAAATAATGCCATGTGTCTCAGATAGTTGGCCCACGATCCAATAACTGCCTGCGGAATCCAGTGCTGCGCAAACCAGTTGCTGCGTAAATCAGTTTGCGCAGTCCAAAATAACTGAAAGTTAGTTATTTTCAGAACTCTATAAATAGAGTTTCAAGTCTTCATTTCAAGGGGATCAAGATCAGAGATCAGAAATCAGAGAGTTCAGGAGTTCTTACCAAAGTGCTGCTGTATTCTTCCGAGACTTTTGTCTTCAACTTCAGAGGCTTTTGCCTTCAATTTCCAGAGTTGTTTTCAACTTCAAAGGCTTCGTCTTCAAAGTTCACATCGTCCAAGGGATAAAGCAATCGTCATCAAGATTGGATTCCTATAGTTATAATTTTTCCAGAATTCCTGTAATCTTTATTACAGTTTGTATCAATAAAGTTTTATACTTTTGTTTTTGCAAACAAAATGGCGACTCTGCTGGGGAAATCTTTCTCCTCCGACGAGGAAGTAACAACTCAATGTGACGTAGCGTCTATTGGGAAGACGCAGAAGACGCTGGTTGTTAAGGTCAACCAGACAGCCTACGAGGCGATGCTCAACTCCAAGACCACTCCCCGTACTGCAGTCACTTCTGCCAAGAGTAAAGTGCGCTCAGTTTGGGTCTCCAAGTCTGCACAATCTGGCAGTTTTGCCACCAAGGATGCTGTACCAACTGTTGCACAATCTGCTAGTCAAACTGCTGCACAAACTGCTGTGCCAACTGTTGCACAGTCTGTCTCAGCAACTGCTGTTGCAACTGTTGCACAGGCTACTTCATATGCTGCCTTGTCAAAACAGAAGACTCCTATGACTCTGGCGCAATTGGCAGTGGCTTTTCCTGCGCAAAATAGCACTCCAGTAACTAAAGTGCATCCCAAGCACTCTAAGACAAAGACTCCTGATGCACTTCCTACCAAAGCTTCTAATGCACAAATGACTAGTGCACCTTCCATCCATGCGCAAACCAAGTCTGCGCAATCCAAGAAAAACAGCCTTTTGGCTAAATTCCCTTCTTCTCACAATAAAAGAAGAGATTCTACTTCTCTTCCCAAACACCCTATTGCCTCTGCGCAATCTACTGAGGGTAGTCCTTTGACTATTCCTCCTTCTCTTCAAAGCAAAAGAAAAGGTCCATTGGTCTTTTCTCAAACTTCCTTGTCTCATGACTTGGAAGATAACAGAGGGAAACGCTCTTTAGCTAACCCTTCATCTCAAAACAAGGGAAAAGGCCCTTTGGTCTTTTCTCAGTCTTCTTCAGTCTTTACTGAAGAGGATCCATCTCAATGTGTCTCGGCACCAATCAATTCAAGAACTCTGGCAAACAAGGATTCTTCTTTCCTTTATAACAAGAGTACTTGTACTAATCAAAGAGGTATTCTGCCTACTCCGATAGCAGAATTCCAGGATCTCCCGACTCTCCAAATTTGTCGTTCCAGACAGGGAAAACTGTTAGTATCTCAAACAGAAACTCCTGGGGGTGAATTTGCTGACCTCAGAACTTATCTTAACCGATCCACTTCGGTAAAACACAAACAGCCAATGCCGAAGGTCAAACATCATCAGAAACAAATCTCCAAGGTCAAAAATCCTGACACTTATGCCAATGAAGTGAGTACTTCCCTGTATACTCAAGGGACTAAACATTTGAAGAATCGGAATCATGTTCCAAATGTTATCAAAGAACAGATCCTTCGGAACTTTCCTCGTCCTGTTGTAGATCTTCGAGAACATCTAAGACAAAAGCAGGATAATGTCTCAATATCTCCATCTCAACCATCTGATCATCACTGTAATCATAAAGTCATCATCCAATGCTGTTGTCAAACGACAAAACGATCTGTCTTCGATCGTTTAACTTTTGCTAAATCTGAACCTATGTCAGAAGAAGACGAAGTTTTGTATGCTTCTGTTAACATGACTTCCCCAGACACTGGGAGTAAAAGATGCTCTAAGCATGGTAGACTCCGCAAGCCAAGCCAACAGTATTTGAAATTATTTCAAGAATCTTCTGAAGGAGTATTTCAACATACCCGTTCTCGAAGCCGAGATATAATCGGTCAAAGGAATCTTCCTCAAAACCCTTCAAGTCATCTTCCTGTTTTCCAGTCAGGAGATGATTCGTTTTCTGATTATGATGCATACAGTGAAAGTTCTGAACAAACAGTATCTTCCACTGTGCCAAGAGAAGTGACGGCTTATGTTGTCACCGATGATCCAGATGCTTCAACCTCCGCAAATCAAGAACAGTGAATTGCTGCACTTGAAGACAAATTAAAAACCATGGCTGAGATGGTTGCTAGTATGCATTCCATCATTGTAGCACAGCATGTTACACCACCAACTGCACCTATTACTAGTCCAGAGATCATAGCATCTTTAATACCTGCCAATACTCGGCTGGGGGTAGTGCCTCCCCAAATGCCTCCTGTACAAGTGCAAGTACAAACTACGCCTAGCCAGTCAGAAGCTGGGGGTAGTGCTTACAACGCTGTTCCTCCTCCTATCACTACAACTCAACCTGCTCCTTCTTCTTCATCAGAAGACGCCAATGAAGCTGTCAAACTCTTACGAACTCAGTTTGAAGCATTTAAAGAGAAAGACAATCTACAAAGGTTGGGGATTAAACAGCCCTATCCGGTTGAATGGAAGGACGTTCCGTTTCCCCCAAAGTACAAAATCCCTACAATCTTTCTGTTCGATGGCAGTACTTCCCCGAGTCAATTCATCAATCATTTTAAGGTAATGACTGTTCAACTTCAGCCAAATGACGCTCTTCTTACCAGAGTGTTCGTCGGTTGTTTAGCCAGCGTAGCTTACGATTGGTACAGAAGTTTGCCAGATGGTTGCATCACATCCTTTTCAGGTCTCAAACAAAACTTTCTGGAAAGGTTATATGAAGGATTTAATGATATGACTATGTCAGCTCTCAACAAAATCAAACAAAAACATAATGAAACTGCTGAGAGCTTTATTGAACGGTTCCACCGTGAAGCTTTGAAAATGCCTCCAGGGACTCCAGCTGCTGTCACTATTGATACTTGTAAGGCAAATCTTTTATCTATTATCAGTATGTGGACGGGATCTACCCAATTCCAAGATTGGCCCTCATTCATCGTCAACGCCAAAGCTGCTGAAGTAAGTGCGGACAAGTTCAAACAATTAGGGGTACAAATGTCTAACCCTGATCGCGATGAGCATCAGAATTCAGGTGGTGGCAATCGCCAGAACAATCGCAAAGTGAAAGAGACTTTGAACATTAATTTGAACAAAAATAAAGAATCTTTGGCTGTCAATGTGGCCCCACCTACATCTACTCCTACTCCTTCTGCACCTCCACCGAGGGAACCTCGTCCGAAGGTAGAATATTCCTTTGACGAAAATGACACGGCAAGTATCTTTGAGTGTTTACTCAAAAGCAATAAAATTCAACTCCCTGATCCAAAGAAACCTGATGAAGTCAATAAGACTGATCATCCCAAGTATTGTGTCTATCACCGATTCATTGGACATCCTACTAGAGCATGCTATGTGCTCAAAGGTAAGATTCAAGAGCTTGTCAATGCTGGTGTAGTCACTCTGCAACAAGATGAGAAGACTGTTACTGCAAATATGGTTTCAGTCCAATTTGGAGATTTCCCTCCACAGATGATACAGCATGGTGTCATTCCAATTCCTAAAGCAACCCTTGAGATTGAGAATCTCCCGCTTCCATCCAATGAAGGTCTTATTCCCTTGTCTCTTGACAACGGTGAAATTATGTGGATCCATCCTGATCTTGCTCCAGAATTTGAGATATCTTCCAAGAAGAAAACTCGTTCTAAAGGCAAAACCAAGATTTGCAATATGGTATCTTTTGATCCTATTGTTGACGAAGAGATTCTGTTAGGCACCAGATCAGGGAAAGCTTATTTGAAAGATCATTCTGAAGGTCAAAAGGACCATGCTTCTTCTTCCGAACCTACTCCGGCACAACCCGTATCTGCTGAAGAGGTCCCTTCTACATCTTCACCAGTTGTATCAATTCCTCCTTAGCAACAACGCTGACAAAGGCAAGCAACAATTCGATTTGACAAACCTCTAAAGAAGTCATCTCCTACTGGGCTTGAGAAGCCTTACACACTTTGATATATTGGCTCATTAGCCAATACACCAGCTAGGCTGTCAATCTTTGAACTCTTGCTCTTCCAAAGAGACACGAGAAACTCTAAGTGAAGCTCTGATGCAGGCTAAAACTTGCTTAACCTCTTCTCAAGAAGCCAGAATCAGAACCAGTCTCTTGTCATCACTGTCATAGTGTCTTGGAATTGATCCCAAATATTACCTTCCTCAGGATGATATGCTAATAGAAGATAATAGACATGATCGTCCTCTTTACTATACCGGATATGTAGATTCAATGAGGTTGATCGTATCTTGATAGATCCAGATCTGCACTTAGTATCATGCCAAAGACAATGCTAGATGCATTGA